>CM050220.1:24153423-24158423 GCA_027475355.1 Coilia nasus | reverse complement strand
GACAGGATTCCATACATCTAGAGAAACACCAGATCTAGCAAAATGAATCACAGTGACCACAATTTTTTTTTAATTCAAACTTGAAAATGTATAATTTTGGACATTTTGGTAATTTCTCAGTGGTGCAGTCTAACTTCAGATAGCCACTTTTAACCTTAACATATTTACGATATGAGATGTGGGGTTTGTAGGGAGATGTTTTTGAACATCTTTTGTTTAAAAAAATAAATAAAATTTGATCTTTTCAAGGTTTTCTACCAAAATTGGCCTGTACCTTAAAATTTGAATTTGCGACTTCATACACATTTTGCCAGATTGGGTCACCAATTATAAAAAAAGGCAAAGAACAGCAAATAATAGTGCTGTATATTCAAAAGAGCAACATGACTTTCACTTCTTTTGATAAACAGGCGAAAATAAAAACAAATACAATATGTGGGAATGTGATAATGCAATGTTTTGTGGAAACAATAATTTAAGTAGAGGCTGTGGGTGGTGGTGATCTTCCTAACTGAGGGACAGAGGTGTATGTTGTGTGTCTGTGTGCACTCATGCTGCCCTCTGCTGGACACATCTTGTAACTGACACATTGGCCAGGTGTCGCATAGAGCATAAAGCAGCCTTACCTTGTCAGCTTAACCTGCTCACACCTGTGTGACGCACACTGCATAAGGTCTGTCACACTATATGGTGTGACGTCCTGCCCTTGGAGGTGTGTGTGTGTGTGTGTGTGTGTGCGCGCACACATGGAAGCATTCTTCCCAGAGAAGTGGTAATGAAAGTGTTCCCCTCCCTGTGCCCCCTCCACGCACCCTGGTGTGACATTCTAGATGATTCCACACCCAGCTGGTAATGGGCATGACCGTGTTCCAGAGTGGCTAGCTCGCTGTGTGTGTGTGTGTGCCCACGGGCCCCTGGCTGGGTGTTGGGTGGCACCCTGGGGGCCTGGTTGTGTTGTCTGCTCCGGCCCTCTTGTTGTTTACATCTGAGCTGACAGGCAGCAGGGGTGGGGGATTTCTAGTTTTTCCTCTTTAACTTTCTCCTCCTTTATCTTCCTGCTTCTCCTCCTTTTATCCACCTGTTCATCTCTGTCTCTTATCTCTGTCCCTCACTTTCATTCCTCTCTCTCTCTCACTGCCTGTCTTTGTTTTTTTCACACATTCTTTGATTCTATCTACTGACTTTACTCTGCCTTGCTATTTTTTCTCTTTCCTCTTTCCCTCCTCTCTCTCTCCATCTCTTTTGCTGCTCTCTCCGTCCTCTGTCTCCATCTCTCTCTCTCTCTCTCTCTCTCTCTCTCTCTCTCTCTCTCTCTCTCTCTCTCTCTCTCTCTCTCTCTCTCTCTCGTGCTCTCCTCTCTCTCTCGTGCTCTCCCTCTCTCTCTCGTGCTCCTCTCCCTCTCTCTCAGGCTGTGGGAGTGACGCGGAGGCTGAGCAGGGCTTTAAGATGGCGGACTCGCGGGAGGTGAGAGGACGGGGTTACTTGCCCACCCCCCTCCGCAGGAAACGTGGTGAGCAGCATGAGGACAACAGGACCAGCCCCCTCATCAGGTAACTCAGCACACACACACACACACACATGGACACACAAACACACACAGACACACCTCACTGTTTAGGGTTGAGGTGATATTGAAGTTAAAGATCCAGTAGGGTCATTGGTGTCCATATTATGAATCCACAGTAATAAAGTAACCACAACATTCTCACCACACCTCTTCCTTTGAAGGCTAACTACATTGACATGTTTGATGCCTAAATGCAAATGTTGAGTTTCCAGATCACTGTTGAAACGCGTAGCTGTACACTCCTTGACTCATGTAGTAGTGACTACAAGTGTTTTTGAGGTTAGACCAAATGTTGCATGTCTTCTGGAATCTTCTGGTAGTGTTTATGCGTACTTATGGGGCAAATTACGTGTGTGTGTGTGTGTGTGAGAGATGAGTTGAGGATGAGAGGTCTGCGTCTGATCCCCTGTGGTGACCCCTAACTCTACTTGGATCCCCCCCTTCCGGGAGGTCATAGGTCAGCCTGACCCTGAGTTGCATTTTGCTCCTCCATTGAACTTGACACCGTGGACTCAGTACGCATGCGCAAGCCTCGAATTCCACACAATGTTAAAGCAATGGGGAGATGTGCAGAGCTTATCCTGTCATTAAAATTAAATGTGACACTTGCAAATTTAGAACATTTTGTGTATTTTTAAGTTTAATATATATTTATAAGGATTTTATATTTTTTTGAATCTGCCTACCCTGACCGCACGTCATTACTAGTTACCTTTTTGGTTGCAATTGGATGGTTATTCAGTGGAATTATTTGCAAAATCTGAGTATATCGATTAGGCTCCTATAGCTCACTGGTACATTAGCTGCTAACTGAAAATAGATGTATCAAACAGATACTGTTTGGATGTTTGGAAAGTGGAAATTTGGAAATTTTCAGTTTTCAGGTTACTTGTGAAAACGCACTACACGCAATACACTCCTTTCCTCATGTAGTAGTGACTGCAAGTGTTCTTGAGGTTGGACCAAATGTTTGAAGTCTTGGAACATCAAGAAAATATGATTTTCTGATTGTGTATGAGCACTTGTGAGGTAAATGACCTGTGTGTGTGTCTGTGTGTGTATGAGAGAGATGAGTTGAGGATGAGAGTTCTGCGTCTGATCACCCGTGGTGACTCTGCTCCTAACTCTGCTTGGATCCTCCCCCTTCCGCCCCCTCCTCGTGACCTCAGAGAGAGTGGCATGAGGGGGGTCATGGTTCACCCCGACCCCGAGTTGACCCCTCCAGCTGTGGCGTTTCTCCAGCGTGCGCGGGACTACCGCAGCGAAAGCGACTCGGACTCGGAGCGGCCAGACCCCGATCTCGTCAACGACGACCTGGCTAGCCGTCGCTTCCGCACCCCCACCCCCACGGCCCCCTTCAACTTCGCCGTTCCCACACAACCCCAGGCCCCCGTCCCTTGCCAAGGGCCACGCCCAGAGCCCCTATACATAGTGATGTTGACCCAGAATATCAGCATGTTTCCTCAACAAGAGCCAAAAATCTGCATGTTTAGGTCCCTCTCTCTCCTTTCCTCTGTCTTTTTGCCTCTATCCCCCTCTCCTCTTGTTGCACGTCTTTCTCTCCTCCCTTATTTATCTCTCACTACGCTGATCTTTCTACTGTCTAGGCGTCTATCTTCCTCTATGCCTTTCTCTCATCTTTCATTCTTCTTTCTCTCTCCTCTCTCTCTCGCTCTGTCACACTTTGCCCCTGCCTCTGCCTCTGTCTCTCAGTCCTAAAAAAGTGTGTAAACATATTTGTGTGTGTGTGTGTGTGTGTGTGTGTGGCTGGGGGCAGTGTCGGCTGCTTTTACGGCGTAAGGGCAGTGGAGGGCTTCATCTCTCTGCGGGTTTCCTCATCGCCGCGGTAACTGTGACACCGCGACCGTGGCAACGGCCCCATATACACTAAGTGGCCCGCAAGGCGCCGATTAATTTCAGACCGCCACTGAGCCACATAAATTAGAGGCAAAACTAACTGGGCAGACACACACACACACACACACACACGCATGCACAGACACACACACAAAAAAGCACAAGAAGTAGCTAGGCACACACACACACACACACAAATTAGCACAAGAAGTAACTTGGCACACACACACACACGCACACTTACACACAGACCCTCTCTCTCCCACACACAACACACACACACACACACATGCACACACATAAATTAGCCCAAAACGTATGTAACTTGACACACACACTTACACATAAATTATCCCTAAAACTAACTTGGCTGAGAAGCACATTTAATTGGGGTGTGTGTGAACCTTTAGCACTTCCTGGCAATAAAACAAACACACACACACACACACACACACACACACACACACACACACACGGACGCTGTGTTTCACGCCTGTGTTGGTTTCTCCATGCCTCTCCAGCACACAGCTGCAGGGTGACCGTAGGGGCGAGAAATATGGACTGGTGTCACGGTGGGGAGGGGGTAGGTGGTGGGGGGGTTGGTTGGGTGTGAGTGTGTGTGTGTGTGTGTGTGGGGGGTGCAGACTTTACGCCTGGGGTGGGTTGGGGGGAGTAACTCACATTCTAGGGGCAGCTAGTCCATGTGCAAACGTGGCTAATGTAAGCAAACGTTCCCCTCGCCCCGGCGCTCGGTGACCTCCTGAACCCGTGACCCTGGCAGGTTCACCCTGAGCACAGATTTTTGTTGTCGTAGCTGTGTTTCACATCGACAGTAAGAAAGGGACGAGGGAGCCAGGAGGCGGGAGGCGGGAGGGGGGAGGGGGCGGAGGGTGGAGGGTGGCGGCGTGGGGGGTGGTGGGGGGGTGAGTGGGCTGAACAAACAGTTCCGTACCAAGAGGAAGTCAACATACACAACAGCAAGGAAGAGAGAGAGAGAGAGAGAGAGAGAGAGAGTGAGGGACAGAGAGAGAGAGAGAGTGTGAGAGAGAGAGACAGAGAACATGGAAACATGGGAGATACATGTAAAAGGAAGAAGAAGAGCAAGAAAGTGAACGAGTGTGTAAAAGAAGAGAAGAAGCGAGAGAGACAGAGGGAGAGAGAAAAAGAGTGTAAATAAGATAGAGGAATAAAAGAGCGAGAAAGAGAGAGATAGAGAGACAGAGACAGAAGAAGAGAGGTCAGGGCTGAAAGAAAGGATGACACAGAAGGTGAGAAAGAAAAAGACAGAGACAGATAGTGTGAGAAAGATAACGAACCCTTCCATGTTGTTATCCCAGCCCCATAAGAAACACAGGGTAAACTGCCATGTCTGACTGTTAGTGTTGTGTGGCTATTTGTGTGTGTGTTTGTGTGTGTGTGTGTGTGTGTGTGTGTGTGTGTGTGTGTGTGTGTGTGTGTGTGTGTGTGGCAGCATACAGTACATGTCAACATAAAAGACTTCCATGCTGGTTCTTGTCGCGCAGAGACAACCACAGCACTCAGAGACAGACACACACACACACACATTCACACACAC
>CM050220.1:24145923-24148423 GCA_027475355.1 Coilia nasus | reverse complement strand
TTCAGCATGAGCGCATTACTGCCGTCAGCCCCCTCAGACTGAGCAAAGTACAGATTCACTACAAGAGCGCTGTCACATAAACACCAGCACACACTCTTCCTAGGAACACAGAGACACAGAGAGAGAGAGAGAGACAGAGAGAGAGAGAGAGAGAGAGAGAGAGAGAGAGAAAAGAAAGAGAGAAGAAAGACAGGTTCAGCTGGCGCGAATGTTTATGTGGAGGACGCGTACATTCACTGACATCTTTATTCTCTCAGTCTCCACTGAGCCCTGTGTGCTGTGTGTCTGTATGTTTGTGTGTGTGTGTGTGTGTGTGCCTGTGTGTGTGTTTTAGTGTGTCTGTATGTGTGTGTGCTGTGAGCCTGTGAAAAGATGGAAAAAGTTTTGGGTCGACCCCAGTGAGAAATGACTACATACACTGTCATGGACAGGCAGGCAGCTGGACACACACACACACATGTGCGCGCACACACACACACACACACACACACACACACACACACACACACACACACACACACACACACACACACACACACGCAGACATTGGCAAGGACACAAACTCACACACAGGCAGTTACACACAACGAGACACTTCTGTGCTTTTATGATGGCGTTTAAGACGGCCGTGTCGATATGGATGGGTTATGGGGAGTTTAACTGTAGGTTGGGCTGAAATCGTTCACAGATGTCTGAACAGCGTGCGTTAGCGTTAGGCCAGGTCTGGAGCCCAACTTGAGGAAACACAGCAACTTACTTTCAGAATTACAGCGGAGTGAGGAACAATCTGTAGAAATATCAGAGCTACAGCAGTGAAGGGAGTTCTGCTTAGGACCTTTTATGGCCGTAGTTTGAACCGTGGCCAGTAGAAGTGGAAGTCTAAAGTCCAACTAAAGCTAATTTAATAACTCAGGGAAATCAATTAGGTAACTTCATTCCATGCCCAAGATCCTAAACCCAAACAGTGGTGGGGCAGCTCATTACCTCACTAGACCCAGACTGCACCCGATAGCTTTGGCTCATGCTCGAAATATTTTGGACACGGCTGGCTGCACTCCGTCCGTCATTTAAATCATGACTCTCAGGATTACTTTAATTGCCAGAAGAGTCTTTCGAAATGTAACAATTACGGCATTCAGAAAGGTAAAAGGGAAAAATGCAGAGCTGCTCTAGTTAGACACGTAATCTGTAGAAATGCAAATTACTGTGGTTAGAAGGGTAATTTGCAGAAGTAAGTTACTGCAGTTTGAATGGTGATCTGTAGGAATGTAAGACCTACTGCAATGAGAGGAGAAATTTGTACAAAGGTGAGTTACTGGAATGAGAAGGGTGGTTAAACAAGTAAGTAATAGCAGTGAGAGGGTTAATCTTTCGCAACATCAGTGAGAATCTATAGAAATGCTTCATTTATGGTAACAGAGTAAATATCTATTATAGGTATAGTAACAGAATGCTGAAAGAGGAGTAATCTATGATTATAGTTACAGAGTAGTAATCCTGTCGCTATAGTAACAGAATGCTAACAGAAAGTTGTCATGGTAACAAAGTGGTAATCTGTTATAGTAACAAAATGGTGACAAATTAATAATCTGTACTTATAGTAATACAGTGCTGATAGCGGTAATCTGTAGTTATGGTAACAGAGGTAATTGGTAATTATGGTACCAGAGAGGGGAAAGAGGTCCTCTGTAGTTATGGTAACAGAGGTAATTGGGAGTTATGCTACCAGAGAGGTGACAAAAGTAATCAGTAGTTATGGTACCAGAGAGATGACAGAGGTAATCTGTAGTTATGGTACCATAGACAGAGGTAATCTGTAGTTATGGTACCAGAGAGATGACAGAGGTAATCTGTAGTTATGGACACAGAGGTAATCTGTAGTTATGGTACCATAGACAGAGGTAATCTGTAGTTATGGACACAGAGGTAATCTGTAGTTATGGTACCATAGACAGAGGTAATCTGTAGTTATGTTACCAGAGCCAGAGGTAATCGGTAGCCTCTGTATGACCCCATAGACTATGTCCCTAAAGGGGGAGAGAAAAGAGGGGTGAGCAGAGTATCGGCAGACAGCCATGTGGCTATAGAAGTGAGCGGCGTCCCAGCACACACTTACACTCCCAGTGAACAGCCTCTTTTTATTGCACCTGGGTTTTTGGGCCCTAATGCAATAATGTCAGTGCTGTGGCTGACACATGTACACACACACACACACATTAGTGCATACTCTAGACTGCGGCCTGTGCTCTCCTTTGCTCCTGTGCCATCGGCCCTGTGTGATTTATACAAGCTATATGAGCTTCCAGAGGCACACACTCTTGCTCTCCTCCCCTCCCGTCACTCATGGTGATAATAGAAAGCAGAGCATGGATGGATGATTTGGCCGTCAGTCTCCCAGTCAAACCTCCTGTCGCGCAGGGAGGAGAGGAAAGGAGAGGAGAGGAGAGGAGAGGAGAGGAGACAGAAGAGGAGAGGATGCCGTCACCCCCTGCCCTGGCCA
>CM050220.1:24130923-24140923 GCA_027475355.1 Coilia nasus | reverse complement strand
GAAGAAAATGAGAAAACAGAAGTGTAAAGGCAAAAAGTTGAAAAAAGGAAACAAGATACAAAAGAAGCAGAAAGAAAAGATAAGAAAAGGAGAATGGAGAGATGAAAAGAAAAACAGAAGAGCAGTTTAGAGAAGAAAAAAGAAGAACTGAGCAGAGAAGTGAAGGAGGAGGAGGAGGGATGTTAGCCACTTGAGTGGTTGAACACCTCACAGGGGCATGGCATCTGTCTTACCTCACTACACTGCACACACACGCACACACACACAAACCGTGTGTGTGATCACATCAGTGCTGCACAGGTCCGTCTGTGTGACCAGTCACATACACACACTTCATTAACTACCTCTTACTGTCCCCCCCCCCCCCCCCCCCCCCCCCACCTTCAGCCCAAGGCTGTCACACACTGGCCAATTTAACCCGCAGTCAGCCCCCCCCCCCCCCCGCACCACCTTCCTTCTGTCACTATCATTCACTTCTCTTCCCCCCTCTCTCTCTACACAATGCTAATGGTTTTGGATGGTGCCATTCATTAGGGAAGTTAATGTAAATTCACCGGAAAATCAAATCAAACTTTTTTTTTTTACTTCCATCAATGCTAACTGATAAATAGTTATTCCTAATAGTTTAATAACCTTGGAAAATACAGATTTAATTAGCTTTACTAGGCATGACGGCCTCTGCAATGAAAAACAGCAGCCCTGATAGAGTACCCTTTCCTTCAAGTGAGCACTTCTTATAGAGTGTTTGTTGCTTGTTCTCGTGGCCCCCCTTCCTAGCCCGCGAACACTTGAGTGTGTGGGAGTGGGAGTATGTGAGTGTGTGTGTGTGTGTTGCTAAGGGTGCAGAGGCTATCGTCACCTGTGTGATCTGGACGCTGTGATCAGACAGCTGTCTGCAGTGGAGCTTAGGCTGTAATTGAGAGAAGACAAACGTGTGTGTGTGCAGTGTACCTCAGGCTTTCATTGTGAGCAGACAAATGTGTGTGTGTCTGTGTGTGTGTGTGTGTGTGTGTGTGTGTATCCATTTGTAGTGCAGCACAGGCTGTAATTGTAGGCAGACAAACATGTCACTCAACAAGACCCGAGTCAGGCCACAGCAACGCCAGGCCCAAGTCCACCTCTCTCAGGGAATAACCCATGACTTGTTTTTAACGTCTAATCAATTACAATCTCCTTTTTCTTTTCTTCTCTCCTTTTCACTGTCTATCCACCACCTCTCTGCTCCCTCTCCTCCTCTTTCCTTCCTTTACCTCCCTTGATCTCTCTCTCCATCCTCCTTCTCTCTCTCTCTCTCTCTCTCTCCCTCCCTTCTCTTTCACTCTCCCTCTCTTCTGTCTTGCAGAGGTGGTGACAGGATGCTGATGCTGGACGGGATGCCGATCCTGCGCTCCGCAGCCGAGCGGGTCGAGTCGCCGCGTCGGGTGAGTCCAACACACTTCCCCCCGTTTATTTAGGAAAAAACAGAGCGCTTCTGCAGGCCGCCACCGCCAGTATGCGCCGAGGCCTCAGACGCTGGGGAGAATTAGGTCAGAGCGGCGCTTAAATACGGTTATTATTTCATCATTACTGAATTTATGTGTTTGCTCAGGACCTCGCCATTTCCAGATGCCATCAGCAGCTCATGGCCGCTGGAGCCTTCTCCCTTTCTCTCTCTCTCTCTTTTTCTCTCTCTCTCTCTCTTTTTCTCTCTCTCTCTCTCGGTGCACTGCCATCCCATTCGCAGTCCATCTCTGGAGAACACTTGCTGCCAGACTGCTGTCTCCCCACAACACTCCCCCACGCACGCATGCACGCACACACACACACACACGTTGACACACATGCACAAGCGTCAAAACATACACAAGAGTTTATTTATAGTGGGCTCGCTGATCTTCAGGAGTAGCCACCTAATGTTAGCTTCACATCGTCACCACCGTTCCCCATCGGTTTGTGTGCTTTGGCAGACCAGCAGTGGGGAGTTAGTCAGGGTTCAGGTTTTTGCTCATTGTTACATAGCTGATGTCATTTGGTTGAGGTCCCTGTGTGTTTTGTGGGTGACTGTTTATTTTAGCAGAGTGCTTTGGATTCGTGCAGGGACATGGCGCTTCGGTAGTGGTGTGTACACAAACACACACACACACAATTACACACACATAAACACACACACACAAACAAACATTTACACAAGCTCGTCTGTAATGTGTCATATGGTCATGAACAGACCGGTACACTCTAACACACACCAAAAACACTTACACACACATTAAAAAATCCTCATAGGTATAAAAAAAATGTAAACAAAATAAACATACCTTTAATCACAGTAGAAAAAAAAAGGTCCACTCACACATAGACACACCGTATACCACATCCTTTCTCTCAAACATACTTTTCAACACACACAGACACAGTATAAAAATGAAGTCTGTTTCTCTAACACAGACACACAGACAGGCACACACACACACACGGCAGTGGATGGCAGTTGAGCCCTGTTGTTGTGCGGGAGTGGTAGCAGGTAGTGTGCAGGATGTGCGTGGGCCACGGGGCACAAGCTTTGAAGTGCGTCAGCGTTTAAAAAGCCCCAGCTCTGTTAAAGTCAACAGTGCTGTTCAGCACACACACACATAGGCACACACACACACACACAAGCGTGCTCAGTGTTTGACAAGGCCGGCAGCCAAGACCCCTTCTTGGAAAAAAGCTTTTCCCCCTTAACCACCAGCGCACCCCACCCCACCCCACCTCCCTCCCCTCCCCTCCCCGACCCCCCCAACCCCACTTCTAGCGCTCTGACCAGAAGCCGGTCGGATTCGGAAAATTATCCATAATAACCAGTAGCCCACCAAACAGTAAAGCTGGACGGGGGCCATGGATGCTGGGTTGTGTGTGTGAGTGAGTTAGAAAGAGAGAGAGCGTCAGAAAGAAAAATTAAACAGAGGGAGAGACACAGGAGGGAGAGACAGAGAGAGAAAGGGAGAGAGAGAGGAGGGAGAGAAAGAGAGAAAGAAAGACGGAGGGAAAAAAGAGAGGGAGAAAAGAGGGTAGGGGGAATAGAGGGAGACAGAGAGAGATGGGGGGAGAGAAAGAGGGGGAGAGAAAGACTGAGAGGTGTGGCGTGATGTGAGCATGAGTGCAAGAGAGTTGAGGTTTCAAAACATGTTCCATTTCAGTTGAGAGAGCGGCAGGCAAACCACAATGGTGGAGACAGAATGAGGGTTTAGAACGGCCCAGGGGTTCCCCCTCCCTCCATGCCTGGGCCTCGCAGTTACTTAGCACCAGAACAAGATCTATCTCGCACACATACACACACACACTTACACACATACATACACACACACACACACACACAAGCATACACACTACCGGAAAAAATCAGAGTCAGTAAGCATGATTTCTTCCTCTCTGGTTTCTTGTCATTGTTTAGTGCCAGGCACTGCACTGAGGGGGTGGCAGAGATTCCCTTTCTACTCTTTCTCTCTCTCTTTAACACACACACACTCTTTCGGTTACTTTCTGTATGTCTGTGTGTGCGTGTGTGTGAGTGTGTGTGCTTGTGTGTGTCTCCCTCTGTCTCTAGTTTAGTCATGGCCAGCTCCCTGTCGTAAACAATCCTGCGCCAGTCAGGAAGGCCTGCATTCTATCACACGCCTTTTAAGATACCAGTGGAGCCGAGCGACCGCCTGCCAGAAAACACACACACACAAACACACACACACGCACACACTTTGGCAGGAGGAGAGCCCCACCATGGGTTTTACAGACTCACAGTCGCACAGGTGACTCAGGTGCCCAGAGTCTGTGTTTACCTACAAACCCTGCTGCTTGTGTACAAGTGAACGCCAGGGAACAGCCGGGGACATTAAACATTAGATTCGTCACAGGTTTCCATGGTGATTAACTCATGCTCTCTACCTGCAATTGCACCTGCCTGCCTTACACAACAACACTATTAGGATCTATTTATCTATCTATCTATCTATGTAGCAAAATACACCTTCTGAGTTCATGGCACATGTGACACTGGCTGCAAAGATGCTTATTGGATAACTGAGTTGTTGTAGCTTTCTAGTTGTGTAACATGTAATTATGTGCAAGTGTGTGGTTGTTGTGGTACCCTGTGAGCTGAGTGATGGTGACAACTCTGTCCCGTGTCTCCCCCATCAGTCCCCAGAGGTGCGGCGGTACCCAGATACTGTGCTGGTGTTTGACCGACGCATGCGCAGCAAGACCCCTGAGAGACGCTTCTGCCCGTCCGACCTGTTCCAGACCCAGACAGAACCGGTGGACCTCTCCACCCACAAATCCAGGACCTCCCCTCCGATCTCCCGCCCCTCCCCCCGGCACACACCCCCCTCCACATCTTTATCACCACCGTCATCCTCATCCTCGTCTTCATCCCCGTCCTCTGTCTCCTGCCCCTCAGTCATCACCCCTGTCCCAAGGCCGCGCGTGCTGGCGCCCATCTCCAGGTCGCCCCCGCGGGTCAGAGGTCAGCCCTTCCTGCAGGTGGCGCACCCCCACCCCGTGCCCCCGTGCCCCAGCCCTGTGCACCTCCACCCCCGCAGGGTACCCGTGGTGGTGCAGCCCGTGCCACTCGTCTACACGGGCATGGGCGCCCTGGGTGCCACGGCAACCGCATCCAGCCTCATGATGCCCCTGCTGGAGGGGAGCAGGATTCGCAGGGCGGGTAAGACACACTGATGAATATATCTAATACACACACATCTATATACACAGTAACACACACCTGTAACACTTGACACCCACAAACAGACATCTGTGTCATTTAACACTTGACACACACCAACACACACCTCTATCATTAAACAACATACACATACAAACACACACCTGTATCATTCAACACCCATCACACACTAACACACACATTTGTCATTTAACACTATACACACACTAACACACACCTCCATCATTAAGCACTATACACACACTAACACACACCTCTCATCATTCAACACTAATCATACAGCATCATATAGTATACCTCTAGAATTAGACTATAGACCCATGGAGGGTAACACACATCAACAATTCATTTATTTCCTTCGAGATAAAGAAAGTATCTCTACTACTCAATGAAACACCAGTCATACAGGATAACACACACACCTGCACAATTCAACAACACACATACACAAGGTGAGACACACACATCCTCAAATTTAATCAACAGTCACACATATGGTAACACACACCAGCACAAAATATTGGCTAGCATCCCAAAAGATACCTTTTACTTAACATAATATCCATAAAACCTGGAACTCATATGAAACAAACAACCTGTGCAGTCCATAGTGCCTCATAGGCACTCATGTCATAACAGGTTAGAATAAAGGTTTACTGGGCACACAAAACACAACTCCCATTGTGTGTGTGTGTGTGTGTGCGTGTGTGTGTGTGTATGTGTGTGTGTGTGTGTGTGTGTGTGTGTGTGTGTGTCACACAAATGTGAACCTACCAGCCACTGACAAATAAATGGTAAAATTCACCACCCACTCAACAGTCAAATATTACTTTGTGTTCAAAACCTACCAGCCACTTCAATATTTTACCAACATTTGGCTGATGGCTGGTGCAACTTTGGTGTATCCTTGGTGTATGTGCAAGTGATTGTGTACGAGACAGCTTGCTTCATGTCTGAGGTTCACCACTGGCAAAACTGTAGCACACATCCAGATGAAACAGGCAGTTACATTGTATTAAAACAACACTAAGTAGTTCTTTCAACCTTAAAATAATGTTTCCAAAATCATTTCAGTGGTTCATCGACTTGTAACAGGGTGAAAGGCACATCTGAATTCGCTTTGCCACCCTCCGTGGGCTCTAACCACACTAAGCAAGTTTGGAGGACCGGACTGTCTTTCTGTAGTGCTCTATGAGACACAATTCCGCCTCAAACCTGCAGGGCGACCGAAGACAAAAACTACTTAGCATGGCTTTAAGCACCGCAGCACACACACATACATGTGTAATGGTGGCCAATATGTATTGTATGTCAGAAGATGCATATACATGCCCTTACATGCCAAACACATGCACACGGCCACAGACACAGACACACACACACACACACACACACAAACACAGGCAGACACACATACACAGTGTCTGACTTGGCAGGGATTTTACGTCTGTTCAGATTTACTGAGCGATAGCATTATGATGTGGTCGTTTCGACAAACCTCAAAGGCTTGCTGGGCTAAGTGATGAGCAACCTGCGCAAGAAGTAGCACAGCTCTAGTCTAAAGAGAGCACGCTGGTGACACACACACACACACACACACACACACACACACACACACACACACACCACACATACACACACACATGGAGCAATGCGGGGGAAGATTGGGGGGGGGGTGATGATGTGTTCTCCAGTGTCACCAGCACATCGGGATGCTATTACATGTGGCGCATCACGGTGATCAGTGCTGACAGCAAGGCCTGCGGATCTTAGCAAAAACCCAAAGCCAGCACAGAGCCAACGAGCCATAGGAAAAGGACCCTGGAGCTACTCACATGTAGAAAACAAAACACCAAACAATGCGGTGTTAAGTGCATGTCGGAATTTTTGCGGTCCAACGATCACAGAATCAAGACAAACACAACATGTGTGGAGAATATTCTAGAACGCTGGTGGCCTAATCGGATTTCGTGGGAATGTGTTCCGTAGATGCAGTTCGTCGTTCCATCGACTGTTCCAAGGAAAGTTTTTGGGTGGTCAGGGTAAATTCCCCTGATTTCCTGAAGGTCACACAAACCTCTCCCTTCTTATCGAAGTGTTATCACTGTTCTCCCTCTGTGGTAGGCAAGCATGCCTAAATCAACAGCCTGCTCCACTGCAGCCCACGTTCACATCAAAAGCTACTAAAGCTTTAAAGTAGTGGAAGACACTCAAAAAACATAGCTGCAACTGCTCAAAAGTTTGATCTTGCTTATGAATTTAAAGTAGTGTTCATTCCAATTGGTTATGGTTATTTATAGGCGAAACACATCAACGCTAATTTGCAATTTGAATTCGCTCTAGGGGCCTAAACAGCTCGTCGCTTTTGTCACTCTTGTGAAAAGAAAGTAAATTACTTCTGGTGATTTTACAGCTTTAGTAGCTCTTGGTGTGAAGGCACAGTTAGGTAGCATTGTGATCTGAGAGTATGGCCCCTGTGCTATATTTACTAAAGGTTGGTAGGAGCACATGAAACAGAACACTGCTTTGTGGGTTTTATAACACTGGGTCTTGACATTAACGCAGGGAAGAATGCACGCTGGTTGACTCGGGGGCTTGTGTTTTACGGACCTCTGTCCAATCTGTCATATCTCCACACCTCCCCCTCTCCCACGGCCCGTCACTCTGCTGTTTTTCCACAATCGTATTTCTCCTCTACACACACGCACACACACACACACACACACACACACACACACACACACACACACACACACACACACACACACAGTCTCTCTCGTTTGGGACGCCCGTTCCTCCATCCGCCCCCCTCGGCCCAGACGGGTCAGTCTAACACATCCCACAAGCCTCTGTGCATTTCAGAGCGGAGCAGACACAGAGGAACTAGTGCGCAGGCACACACACACACACACACACACACACACACACACACACACACACTCACACACTCGCAAGAGCGCCAGCAGACAGAGAAGAGGACAGAGCCAGACGTTCAACAGCCTCTTGTGGGCTCGATTCCACTCTACTCCTCTCTGCTGCTCCAGCCTACGCACACACACACACACGCACGCACACACACATGCACACACACATGCACACGCACACACAGACACACACACACGTGCGCACACACACACACACACGCGCGCACACACAAGCACACACACAAGCACACACACATGCACACGCACACACGCACGCGCACACACACAGCTCCTGCCTATGCACTGCTTCCTGGATTTTCCTTACTTTGGCTGTTATTTCACACACATTATGTGTGTGTGTGTGTGTGTGTGTGTGCGCTGGTTTAGAGGGGTTCACTTCCCTGAGGACATGTGAGCAAAGGAGGCACCAGCCGCCTCTCAGTGTGCACACACACACATGCAAACACATACATACACACACACATGCACACACAAACACACACACGCACACTACCTGGATTAGCAGAGGGGGCCAGGGGAAGGGGGAGTGAGAGGGGGAGGTTTGGGGCGAGCTATTCCAACAGCCAAGGGCCAAGAGTGGGAAGGAGGTTTTTTTCCCCCGTCTGTTCCTTCCCCCCCATCTGTCTTTTTCTTCATTTTTCCCCTCTCTATCCCTTTCTCCTTCTCACCCTCTCTCCCTACCCCACTCTCCTCTATCTCTGTCTCTATCACTTTTCTCCTCCCCTCTCTCTTCAACCACCCCGCCTCTCTCTCTCTCTTTTCTCTTTTCTTCTCTTGAGATTTCCTCTTCTTCTCAGCTGCCCAGGAAAGCAGTCCTGCCTGCAGGCATGAAGGCTGGTTTTAATGGCCTCTGTGCCTATGGAGGTTTCTCTGCCCCACCGCCCCCCCCCCCCCTCACTCTTCCTGTCTCTTTCACTCTTTTCTTCCCCTCCTCTCTATGCCGTTTTTCTTTGAGGGGGGGGGGGGGGTTGTGACCCAGAGAGGCGTGGAGTACACAAAAGCATGTGTAAAGAAAGGGTGGGAGATGGAGAAAGAGAGAGAGAGAGAATTAGGGAGAGAGGTAGAGGAACAGAAAGAGGGAGTAGGAAAGAGGGAGAAAAGAAAGAGAAGGAGAGAGAGAAAGACGCACAGAGAAAAGAGGGAGAGTGTGATGTGGTGGTGGTTAGACAGGGGCTTAATGGGACTGTGTGTGCTGCTCACTAAACCCTCCCAGACCACCCCACCCCACCCCACCCCCCTGCACATTGTCCTGTGATCATGTCGACCTGAATGGGGCCTCACAACACTCTTAACCTTTCCACATGTACTGTAACACACACACACATCCTGTAATGTCTCGCAAACAAACCTCCAGTGACTGACACACACACACACACACACACACACACACACACACACACACACACACACCAGAAACACAGGCATGCAAAACAGTGCAGTTTGCCAGTTCATATGAATATGATTATGCTGCCAAATTACTTCACGCACAGATGAACTTCCTCTCATATAAATGCAGGCATTCACACGGACACACACACACACACAAGCACACTCATGCAGGCACGTATACAGGCACACACACACAGACACACACACAGACAGACAGACACACACACACACTCTTACAGTTGCAAACACACACACAAACACACACACAGTAGCACACTCACAGTTGCACACACAGACACACACAAACTGCCCCTGTTTTAAAGGGCCTTGTGCCCTTCGCCCTGCTGTCTCAGGAGACTGTTTCCATGGAAACAAGAGTGGACACTGGACAGGAAAAAAATAAAACCTCTTGAAAAAAAATAATTCTTTTCATTTTCCACTCCAGACATCATTGTGAACAATGAACACATGGCACATACAAAGATAATTGTGTGCTTGTGTGTGTGTGTGTTTGTAAAGGAGAGACACAGAAAGTGTGTGTGTTGAATTCAACTAATATACTGTAAACCTGCAGGTTCAGGCTTGTGTTCCACTGCTTATAATCTCTTGTTCAATTTTCCGCTTGTGTGTGTGTGTGTGTGTGTGTCCTGTGTCACTCTCATTCCCTCACTCCTGTCTTTCACCAGTCACACACCGTGTTCCAGATGGACCATCCCCACGGCGATCCCACAGTGACAGCGACGATGACGACCTGCCCAACGTGACCTTGGACAGCGTCAACGAGACAGGTTCCACCGCGCTCTCCATCGCACGCGCCGTGCAAGAGTGAGTGTTCCTAATGTGTGTGTGTGTGTGTGTGTGTGTGGATATGGGCTCCGCCGCGCTCTCCATCACCCACGCCGTGCAGAAATGAGTGTGTATGTGTGTACTGTATGTGTGTGTCAGTCTATATATATATAGATGTAGATATATA
>CM050220.1:24098423-24125923 GCA_027475355.1 Coilia nasus | reverse complement strand
ATAAAAAGAACCATTTGTAGCCAGTCATGTGGCCTCTGTATAAGCAGAAAGATTTAAGATGGGCCATAAAGTTTAGATCTGGATCTCAAAGACGTTTCTGCCAAAAGTGATCAGTCTGCTGGCAATTCACTCTCTCCCCTGTGTATCTTTGTATATGTATGTGAGTGTGTGTGTTTTTCTGTATGCCTGTTGATACAACCCTCAGAGACACCGCCATGGACAGCAGCCATTTACTTTAGTCAGAACAGTGATCAAACAGCGCCCTTTAGTGGTGGCCATGTAGTATTGCAACATCAAAAACGCTGATCAAAACTCAGTCTTGGAGACTCCTAGCACAGGTGCGGTCCCAATGGTCCCCTTTAGATTAGATTAGATTAGATTCAACTTTATTATCATTACACATGTATAAATACAGGTAACGAAATGTCGTTTAGCATCTAATCAGAAGTGCAAGAGCAGCAAGTGCGATATGTACAGTATATACAATATAGACAGTAGTGAATTATGTACAATAAGTAGGGCAATATGAACATGTGGGAGTACTTTGTTGTTAAACTTTGTGGGGGATATAAACAGATGTGCTATAAACAACTATACAGTAAAGCTATTAATATATGATGGGCTATGGACAAGTATACAGTTGTGCTATAAATATATAAGTTAGTAAATATGATATGTATGAACAATATGTACAAGATATATACCGGATGAACTATAACACAGCGGTATACCAGATGTACTATAACTCAGAGATATACAGGAGATATACAGTATTGACAATATACATTTTTGTTTTGGGGTGGAGTGCCAATGGATGCGGGGATTTAGGGCCTAAGCCCCTTAACTCTAACCAGATATACCTGATAAGTAATTGAATGGCAAAGTGAGCAAGTGCTCCAAAAAGCATGTTACAAACCCAAAGCATAAACTGTGGGTAATTCCCTCAAGCAAAAGGCACAGAAATGTGGACTTGGGGCAAGTCTATAGCCTTCATATTATATAGCCTATTATATATTCTAGGCTTCAAAAGAGCCCTTGATTTAGCAAGAATTTTGTCAAAGTCAGCAAGTTTGTGAGTGTGTACATTGAGATTGGGCCTTGGTAACTGTTTACCCAGCATGCACCACACCTCACCTTTGACCTCTGTGTGTGTCTTCTGTCCATAGCTCCATGTTGCCGTTCAGCATGGAGAGTCTTCGGAGGCCGCGGAGGTCCGAGTCACCCGACTCCAAGAGAAGGCGCATCCACAGGTGTGAGTTTGAGGGCTGCAATAAGGTCTACACCAAGAGCTCCCACCTGAAAGCCCACAGGAGAACACACACAGGTGAGAAACACACACACACAAACTTGAGAAACACAAACACACACACACACACACTGATGAGACACACATATGTACACACATTGATAAGAGACATACACACAGATACTCATTGCACACACAAATCATTTACACACACACACGTACACAAAAGGGGAAGATACACAGATAGATGAGACACAAACACATAAACAGATAAGACACTCACACACACAGTCACACTAATGCCATCTCATATCAACAACCAAGGCAAGACATCTTACGATAACCATCTGCTATACTGCGAATAACCTGCAATGACAGTGCAATCAGTGGTTCTGTTTTGCAGTTTCAGTCATCGTTTTTCTTTTCCTCCTTGTGTGTGCGTGTGTGACTCTTCCTTACCTGTGTGTGTCTGTGCAGGTGAGAAGCCATACAAGTGCACGTGGGACGGGTGCACGTGGAAGTTCGCCCGCTCAGACGAGCTGACGCGCCACTACCGCAAGCACACCGGCGTCAAGCCCTTCAAGTGTGGCGACTGCGACCGCTCCTTCTCCCGCTCCGACCACCTGGCCCTGCACCGCCGCCGGCATGCCCTCATCTGAGCAACCCGCCGGCCCAATCGTCAACGGAGTGACGGACAGACAGACTGACTAATCCAATCAACTCAACTCAATTCATATCAAATCAGCAGAGCTGGTTCTCTGCTTGTTAGCGAGTACCCGGAGCCAGGGGACATTATCACACCGCTGCCCCCCCTGAGGCAATCAGAGCAACAGGCCACTGCGGTCAGAGGGTTGGACAGCGAAGGAGAGAGAGAGATGGAGAGAGAGAGGAATAAAGATCTGTTGTAAAACATGGCGACTTCTTTGCCAATCCGTTCTGCCATCAGCAAACATCCAGAACTCTTTCCTTTGGAATGGAAATTTTAAAAGAGCATTTTTCACATTTCAAGGGAGCATTTGTACACATGTTGTTTTGTCTGCTTTTTGTTCAGTTGTATTGTTCTGGTGATTGTCACTTTAAGAAACTGTGTTTATGTATCTTGCTTTACACAGCTTGTGAGAGAGAAAGACAGAGCGAGAGAAAGAGACAGAATTAAGAGGCAATCAGAAAAAAGCAGGGTTAGAGAGCGACGGACAAGTTGTTGTTAAAATTGTGCATGTCTTTCATGTAAATACCACAATGTGACACCTGAAGCCAAGGACACATTTATTACATCTTCGTTCCTGTGGAGAGATTTTGCCCAGCAGAGGGCGCACAGTCCGAGGAGCAGGAGGCAAGTGCCCATGTTAACATCATGTTAACATCAAATGTCACATTTGACATTTGAAGATGTGCAATACAAACTCCGGAATAATGTTAGTATACCATCATTTTGATCATATCAGTATTCCAGCACTTTGTATGAGCACCCAGTCCCTTTCCCACACATACTGTCACCACCCACGTGTTTTTATTCTATCGTATTTGAATATCTAAATCGTATTTTATCCTTTGACTTTGTATTATAAAGTGTTTTTTTCTATTGCTAAGACATTCCAGGGTGGTGGTTGAGGCAAGGGTAAAGTGTGTGTGTGTGTGAGAGAGAGTGAGAGTGTGTGAGAGAGAGAGTGAGAGAAAGAGAGAGGAAGAAAATGTGTGTTTGCACAGTTCATACTCCTGCCAGCAGGGGGAGTGCAGGAGCACAGAGAGACCTACAGTGGCAAAGCGGGTCTGTCCTGGTGGTTGCTGTGGCAGAATGATTTGCCAAATTGACCCCACACCTCATCTAGAGGGTTTCTTACACATATCATATCCATGGTCAGGCCACATGAGCAACCATAACCAGTGTTATTCCCAGTCCTGAAAGAGTGCGTCTGATGTGGGTTTGATGGTGAGCGGGATCTAAAATTTCCAAATGAATTCAACGTTTCCTGAGGTCGCTGCTCAAGGCAGAGATTGTGATCTAGTCTAAGGAGAAGAGTGCAACAATATGGCAGCCATACCGGTTTCTTCCCACTAAACCCTAAACAGGCCACAGATGTCTCAGCTGGCGTTCCCCTACCATGGATTGAAGCCATTAGTAGACCCCTATAAGGGCCCCCTATACCCTTAGAATACATTTTATCCACATTTAATTAAGCTTCCCCAGGTATTGACCTCAAAACGAGAATCAACATTGGTTGAGAGCACAAGCCAATCAATATTTAACAAAAAAAAAAAAATCTAACCAATCAGCAGCCAGGATTTTTTTAAAGGTTGTCGTGTGGTTGCGCTGGTATTGCAACCCACACACGCCTATGCTAATGCTAATTCTAATGCTAGCATCTAAAGAATAATAAGAGTTGTCCCAGTGGTGCTGTTTTTATTTTAAATGTTGATTCGGTTTACCTTTGCACCTAAGGAGTGTTTGTGGGGTGGGGTGGGGTTTGGAGTTGGGGGAAAGTTTAGAGAAAGCTGAGGCCATCCCCACGTGCCCCACTGTGTGCACACCAGTAGTTTTAGCAGAGGTTTGTATATTTTACATGAGTTACTCAAAGTTATGATATGCGTTCGTTGGTTAATTTGTCTGTATGTTTTTGTTCTTGTGCATTTTAAGTAAATGCACAGTGTTGAGCAGTTTTGTACGTTTCCCAGATAATTGTGATGTATTGCAGTCCATAGTATTTTACAGGAGCCTAGCTTTCTGAAAGTATAAGTATATGAAAATATATAATTAAAACTTCAAAGTATGTCATTCTTTTTATCTTTTATCTCTTTCGATGGTGTACAATGATTCATATTTTGTTTTTTAATAATAAGGTTGGTTTGAAGTTTGAATGGAATTTATACATTATGAAAATGTCTGATATTAATTTTAATGGAGGCATGTTAGTCAATAAACAAGAGCCAGTTTTGTAAGTTACAATTTGTCTGGTTTCTCATTTGTCTACGAGTGTGATTAATTGGGTGTAAAACTAAGAGAAAATACAAAGGTGAAAGAGTTCATCTACATGCTTTTGTGACGTAATTTTTTTTTTTTTTACACAGCATGCACACGTTACTTGTGCGGTCATGGTGTTGTTATGCTTTGTTATGGGTTCAGGGGTGGCTCAGGGGTAAAGGGGGCAGGTTGTGCGAGCCTTGACCCCACTGAGACCCTGCAGTAAGGATGACTAGTCTAACGTGCCCCTTGGGAATACTCCAACACACAGGAGCCTGTCTGTAGGAATGCTAAACCGCTCCTCAGGGACCCTGCTTAGAGACTCTGGGGTACAGCTTACCGCATGTTTCCAGTGAACCCTTCATAAATAATACCTTCAACCCAGAAGAGGGAAACCCAGGCTTCAGGCAGTGAAACCTCCTGCACTCAGTGTTTCGGTTATAAAATGGGTTACATTCCTAATTCACTCTTCTACCTGGCTAAAGAGTTTTGCTGGAGAGAATCAGCTGGTTTAGCGAATGGCTGGGACAAACACATGGTATGACTTTCACTAACTGAAGCCAGATTTACCACCCTGCCTTTATCAACAATATGGTTGTGGTATTCAGGATCAACAGCAGTGAGTCTAGGCAGAAGGCACGTCTGGCCCCTCTGCTGGTCTGTTTCTAAAAAACAAAAAAATAATCAGCACTGTGGAGGAATGGTCTGAGGCCAGAGTTGTGGGACTAGAACATTTCAAACATTGATCTCTATACCTGGATTGGACAGATCGTATTGGCTAGCATTGTAGGTGACGTTTGCATAGCGACACCATTTTTAAGAGTGCTAGTACACAGGTAAACAAACAGCTGTCAATGCTGTAGACTACAGATAAACCGGTATTTTACTTCATTCGTGATAGTCAAACTGATTCAATTTTGCATTACTGAAGCACTATGTGGTATATTATCTCTGTTTTTGCTGTGATACACGCATATCATGAAAATTACTACTTGTGAAAGCCCTGCTGTCTGAAGTATTCATTGGTGTAGTTGTAGCGACCAAAAGCAAACACTGGATGCCTTTAGAGTGATAATTTCCTTGGCTGGTCACGTGACATCCAATCCAGGAATAGAGATCAATGATTTCAAACTTGACAGCAACTGATCAAGCCAGACCCAGTTTGCACAGATAACCCTCTCACTCCCTCTGCTGGCTACTTTGCAAACTACTAATACAGAGGATACCCCATGGCCTCTTTTGGCCCTACTTCGACCCTTTCACCCCTATTTCAAACCTGGTCCAATCCTGATCACAAGCAGGCAAGGTGGGATCTATTTGGACATCAAATCCTGTCTGCTTTCAGTAGATTCACCTTTTCTGGTTCTCGTGACATAATTTAGGTCAGTTTCTCACTCTTATGGGGTTTCTTACTCGTGTGATCGACCAGCAGCAATTCCAAAAACACAGTGACCAGCCCCAGTCTAGCTTATACAAATTAACTTACAGGAAGTTGCAAACCCTTTGATAGAACAGCTCTATAAATTTGTTTGGAGAGTCATAGGGTACTTCTATTAGGAACTGTACACCAAGATAAACAGAAAGACGCAGGTCATGTATGGACAACTGTCCAAAATATATTAACATATTCACAAAACATAGAAAAAGTGGAAGACTTAAGCCCACAATTGGACTTAAACAGGCAACCAGACAGTAAAACTGATGTTAAATGGTAAACAATTAGCAGATTATCTTAACACAGGTAATTGGTAACCTTAGAAAAAAACACTCCAGACAGATGGTAAACCAACAATATTTGCGACTATTTGGCGTATATAGCAATATCAAGAAATAAATAAATGAATAAAAATACTGTGGAATGCACTGTGTAATATGTAGTTCTACTCAATCTACAGAATGAAAAAAACAAATCCAGTGTGGGCTTTCTAGTGCATATCTACTGTATGTAAGGGATTTGAAGTACTAATTAATCTCTAGCATAAATTGTGTAAAAACAGGTGCTCAACATAGGTTGGTGTGATATGACTGTGTCATTATTCTAAATTAAGTCTAAGCCTGTCAGAATGGGGTAAAAAATACTTTTCAGAGAGGGAGGTCCAAAGATCTTTTAAACATTACTGACTGGCACGTCCCCCATCCTTTTGCATGCACACTCATACCAGTGACAGACATCTGACTATGCCACATCCACACAGATCAATAGAACTAACAAAGGGTCACAACCTCCAACTTAAATAGAACATTTAAACTTAAACATATATTTACAATTACATTTCACACACACACACACACACACACACACACACACACACACACACACACACACACACACACACACACACACACACACTCACAACCATATACACACAAGAATTTACTGACAGTGAGTTCCTGTACGTGCCACGTTCCCAGTGCTTGGGGTCCTCTCCTAGAAGAAGTCTTCCTCAGGAGCATCCAAATCACGGTACCTGAACCTCCGTGGCCTTATTTAAGCCAAGCAAAGACAACAAAAAAAACATAGGAGAAGCTTTCAGTCTGGAGCTGTGCATTACAAACTAAACAGTAAATAAAATAACTTGATTTTCATGGCATACGAACACACTAGGTTTGCACAGAAAAACCTCTCCAATGCACACAGGCCTAAGTGAGAATATGATGTGCTGTGGGTAAGGCCTCTACTCTTACCTTCCGCACTGAGGCATCCTTTCCGGCCCTCCTCTCCCCCAGCCAAAATGACCTCTGTCCCCTCCATAGTCATTTTGGGGAAAAGGACCTCCTGTTTAGTGGGTGGGGGAATGGGGATTAGGGTTAAGAGTTAGGCTGGGACAACACTTAGGCGGTTCATCAGTTCTTACATGAGTAACCACTCAGGTGAATAATGTGGTCCTAAGGTTGTGATATGTTTGTCTCCAACATGTACTACTTTTGCTGTTGCTGCTGTTGTTGTACCTACTATTTATCAGTCAGTTAATTTAGTCACCATGCATAGGAAAATACCTCTTCATCACAAAAAGTAGAAAAAAGAATGTTTTTTTTTTTCTTATAAGCCTGCAGTTCTGTAAAAAAGAAGTTTCTTTTAACAGTGCTCATCTCCCTGCTATAACAGAAATAGCTGTCTAACTTCCAAAATTAATGATTGGGACATAATAAACAATGACTTGCAGCAGCAAAAAATAAATAAATAAATAAATAAATTAATTAATTAATTAAAAAAAAACAACAGGGCTCCCTTGCTTCGGAACCAGGGAGCACATATACCAACACAAACACCTATGAACTTTTAGATAAAAGAAATGGCAGCATACCATTACATACAGTGAATGGACAGAAAGTTCTGTTTCCTTAATGACGGCATACGTGGAAAGAGATGTGCTGTTCTCTAGATCGTGAGGTAGTGCTTTAAAATATATGCCGTCGACACACACGTGAACACAAGTCCCTCATGGACCCAAAACTTTGGTGCTGAGCGGACAGTTTGCATGGATCATATTGAGGACAAAATCTGTGTCGTGCACACATGTGCAATCCTAAACATAGCAAGAGCCTCTGTTGTTATAATTATACTTTGGGCCTCACTTTTTTTTTTTATATTCAACACATTTATTTACGACAAGCACTTTTCCAACACTGCTATGGCACCAGCGTCCCGACCCAAATACCGGCTGCGTGGGGGCTGGGGTCATTTCCCAACTCCACTTTCTGTCCCACTCAATTTCTCTACTAACTGAACCAAGGCCACATCCTCTTCTTCTTTCCCTTTTGGCTGTTCCCTCCACGGGTCACCACAGCCAATCATCTGCCTCCATTGAACTCCATCCTCTGCATCCCCTCTTCTCTCACACCAACTTATTTCATCTCCTCTTTCACTACATCCTTTAATCTTCTCTTTGGTCTTCCTCTAGTTCTTCTGGCAGGCATAGGCGTACCCACGGGTGGGCTGGGGTGGGTCTGTGCCCACCCACTTGTCAATCAGGCCCAACCAATCAGAAGGCTCTATAAGTTTGATTGACTGTTTTAGTAATAATAGTAACCTATGTGTTTTGGGCTAGGCCCATCAGATTTTTTTCTGGCCCCACCCATTTTATGCTTTCTGGCTACTCCCCTGCTGACAGGTGGTTCTATTTACCATCACTCCTCTGCACATGTCCAAAGTATCATCTAACATGCACTATTCCTCTGATGTACTCGTTTCTGATCCTATCCATTCTCATCACTCCCACACTGCACCTCAGCATTTTCAGCTCTGCTACCTCCAGCTGTGCTTCCTGTGTTTCCCTCAGCACCGCTCTCTCTCTCTCTAGGCCATACAGCACTGCTGGTCTCCTTACTGGTCTCACCTACTGGACACCTCTCCTTTCATTCTTGCTGATAGGGGTGGGCGGTATAAAAGGTATAAACGGTATGCGGTATAAATTTGGCCAACGGTAGAGATTTTGGGTTATACCTTCTACCGCGATAGTTCATTGCGTCACCACAACAAGGAAGAAAGAAAAATAGCTGTGAACACGTGGAATAGAAGGAGCTCAAAAAAAGACCGACTCAACTTCTGTAATCTGGTCATGGTTTGGCTACAAGGTGTCGGATACTGAACAGGAAAACATAATTTGCAGAATTCACGTTATTCTGACACGCTTATTTTCAAAATTGCTCATCTTCCGCGGTTGTAACATTACTTACGGTCGGTTTGCTACAGCAAGTCAGCTACGTTGGAAAACCTTGTAAACAAAGTTCCAGTGCACAGAAGCTGTGAGAGAAGGGCAAAGGGGAGGGGGCGCGGGGGACAGCACCTCTGAGTCTCTCAAATGCAATGCACAAGTGGGCAATACTCAAGTAGTGAGCGAAGTCAGTCACACATAAGCTTCCTTCCCAATAACGCACATTTTATTCCTAACATTATATTTACACGTTTATAATTCCTGCACATTTTTTAATTGTGTGAAAGGCTAATAAAACAGAACAATACAAAACGAGTAGGTGGTCACCAAAGTGAAAGGGAAAAACAGTATGTTGACTGTCGAGTTACAAACAGAATGAGATGGACAGAAAAAGGTCAAAGCCATTAGAAGTGTAGAAACGAGCAAAAGATGAAGGTATGCAACTGTTCTCTGCCTGGTCACGTTATCCATGCTATGAATGAAGGGCTAATGTTAATCATGGTATAACTCTTACGTTTGTTAGCCTTCTAGTTATGATGCTACGATTGCAACAATAATTCGGTCTTAGCTCAACAAACACAAGATCTAATTTCACCATAAGATTTGGCTTTGCAACAAAACGGTTACAAGTTTAGGAGGGGGTCTCGCCCGGGGAGTAATTCAATGTAGAACCGCCACTGCTTTAGGTAATGCTTAATGAGGAGCCTGTCGTGCTGTTTCATAGACAGCTACACCTGCACTTGACTGACCCATCTGCGCCGACAGCAAGTCACTGACGACCCAGCTCTGTCCATTTGGCAAAGCGCACGGATTCACTGCACTCTCCCAACATCATAATTTCCTCTGCTATCATTCTCACGTGTTCATCTAGTTGTTTTGTGTGCGGATCCTGTGGAATACGACGTTATTCTGCTCTGAACGTGTTGTATATTTAGCTCAGTCCCGGTTTGCCTAACCTCTGGCTGAGCCAAGTCCCCACACGAAAATGTTACAATGTTTTATATCGTGTTTGGTGACGTTCAGAAATATTGACATTCAGCATTAAGAAGCTGTTAACAGTTAATACTGTTACATACCAAAGTATACCGTGATATACCGTCTACCGTCTATGGTTCAACTTATACCGTGATATAAATTTTAGGCTATACCGCCCACCCCTACTTGCTGATACTCTTTTATCACACACAACCACTGACACATTTCTCCACTCGTTCCAACCTGCTTGCACAAACTTTTTCACTCCCCTCCATTGCTCTGGAATCCTTCACCTTTTTATTTCTACCCCCCTCCAAGGTCAATACTAAAAAATAAAAAAAACCTTAACAACAGCACACAGATTTAACATGCTGACACAAAAAGGTTTTACCCTCGTAGTCAATGAAGGGCGGACTTGGCTGGCTGAATCCCCCCACACACTGAGGAGAAAACTGAAGCCCTGGACCTTGCCCTAGACGCAACAGGATAAGAGAGAGAAAGAGAGGAGGTATGGATGAGAGTAAGAACTGGACAGGAGGTTTACGGGTACAGCATTGCCAAACTAAGTCAGACACAACTGGCAGGCACAACTAACACATGTAACAAACAAACTTTAAAAGCATTCAGAGAGCGCAGACCTCCGCCAGGCCAGCTCAATTCAAATTGGCCCTATCTCGCAACGGTGAAGAATTCCTATACAAAATTCCTGGATCCAGATGGTAATCCAGATCACCACCAAAATCTAATCACTTTTAAGTTAGCCCATTTTTGACCTACTCTAAAAATGTAATCAAAATCCATCCATACCTTTTTGACTTATGTTGCTAATTAACAAACAAACGGCGATGATTACATAACCTCCGCTGGCGGAGGCAGAAAGATTTGGGCAATTCTACTTTATTCTACGGAACAGTTATAAACTAAAAAGATATATAAAAGATGAAGTCAGAAAAAAAAATAGCTAAGACAACAATTTCTAATCCAGGTCAGCATTTGTGCACAAGGTTGCATTGCCCCACTCAAACATATACTACTTGGATTCACAGGTTGATCACCATGTTCTGGTCGGGCTGGCCCCGGGGGCGGGAACTTCACAGCAGGGAGTGCAGGCCTTTTGGAATCCATCAGGAAGTTGTTGAAGAAAATGGCCTCGTTCCTCACCTCCTCTTCCTTCTCCCCGTGCCGGATCAGGATGTGCTTCCGGACAAAATCTGGTCCCTAGAAGTCCGGAGGGAGGCAACGAGATCACACTAAACAGCAGATGGTAAAGAAACATTGCGAAATGCAAACACGTCTCACATACACACACACACACCTTAAACTTCTTCTCACAGAGAACACACTGCCACTTTTCCCTGTCCAGCTCACGTATGTTGGCCCTCAAAAACTTCTCCACCTCCTGTTCAGGCTGTTTGCAGCCCATCCTCTCTGCCTCCTCCTTACACAGGGGTTCCCTTGCACACAGCAAATGGCTTAGCTTGCCCTCAAACCTCCTCTGCCACTCCAAAACTACAGACATAGAGAGAGAGAAAGAGAGACAGACAGATTGTGTGTGTGTGTGTAATAGTTTCTGAGCCTCTAACATGACGAAGTTGACATGACAAAAGCCTGGCAGAGAATATGCAGCTACACCTGAGAACTGAGGGGAATTCTTAGCATGTGTGTTAGTAATGAGCCAGGATGCGCTAACTCAGAGTAAATCCAAAAACTCTGGCTTCATTCTCCTTGCAAAACAATCGCACAGAGCTTATCTGACTTAACTAGCTAATTTTAAAACACAATCTAGATACTGAAATCACTCAAACTCAAACTTCAGCCTGAGGCTGACAATGTGCCTATGGTTGCGTTAACCCAGTCAACAGATAGGGTTTGAATAACTGTCCTACAGTACAAATACAGGTTTCTGAGTCAAATCCAAAAGCCAACGCAACTCAGGTCTCAGCTTACCCTGCTGAGCGGGTACCCTGCTGGGGGGCAGGGGTCCTCGCACGTGGATGGTGCTGCAGCAGCTGGGCATCTCACTTTCACCCGGGTGATGACAGGCACCATAGAAATCAACCGAGTGGACAATACGGAGGTAGAGAAGCAGACGATCCAGCACCTAAAACAGCACACACACACACACACACACACACACACACACACACACACACACACACACTCTCTCGTGCACACATATACACACATACATGCTCACAAACATCCACAGACATACATATGGTACACACAAACACATACCCACAACACAGGAACACACAACACACACACAGGAAAATTAGTTTCACAAAAATGTCACTGTTTGATATCACAGAGAGATGCAGCATCAGAAATGTTCCTCCATTTTGACCCCTGAAAGATCACAGATCTGACCTTGACCAGGCTGTCATCCCTCTCCATGGCAACCTCAGACTGAGGGCTGGCCCCGCCCACATGTCTTGTTAGCTCCTCCTCCTCAGCGCTGACCTCCTCAACCAGGTGATGAGAGACATTCTTTAGAACAGGGTTCTGGAATTAAAAAGAAAGAAAGAAAGATCTAAGGATTAGGAATTATGTTCCTTAGAGACAAGGTTCCATGGGACAAGGAGGGACAAGAGAGGAGAGAGATGTTCCTTAGGCCAGGCTTCTAGAACTAGAAAGAAAGAGAGAACGATGGAGTAGGAGTAATGGCAGGGTCAGATTATATGTCTTTTTTTGTATTTCACATTTTTCGCTCATCACTATAAGATCTCAGAACCACAAATTCCTTACACCTCTTGGTAGGAAGACTAGCCACATTACAAGACTACTGTATGTGTCCTTGCTGTATCATTCCATTGACTGTATCGTTCACATTATATGATTCCAGACAAAGTTTTAACATGCTAGTTTTTTTTGTCGGGTTGCCATAGAACGCCACAAAATATTGCAGGTCACCAAGTATGTCACATTGTAAGACTCACTTGTGTTCGATGTCGTGCCCGACCTTTCAGAATCAAGAACAATGCTTAAAAAGTGTCCGTCACAACAAATTCAGGGCAAAATCGGGCTGATGTTGTGCAATCTGACCAGGCCATAACACGTTCATCAGGTGAGCATTCCAAGAGCAGGAAGAGAGGGAGAACAAGGGGTGTAAATGAGATGTTCAATAGGACGGGGATCTGGAATCAGGAAGAGAGGGGAGAATGAGGACTTCAAGTGAGACATCCCTTAGGACAGGGTTCTAAAGTGAAAGAAAGAGGTAGAGAAAAGCGTTTAAGTGAGCACTTCCTTAAAATAAAGTTCTAAGGTTAGAAAAAGAAGGACGACGAGTGTCCCATACATGTTCCTCACAAAATTCTGTTCAATCTCTGCTTTGTTTGTTAGCATGAAAATATGAAAAAGAAGATGTTTTGTTTATCCATATCTACTATATCAGAAAGCCCTGTAAAAAGTTTGTAAACAGTGTTATTGACTTTTCTCAAAATAGATCATATGTTCCTTGCATGTCATTTTGGTCCAAATAAAACCAATTAAATTTGTCTACATATTTCTGTGTGTGTGTGTGTGTGTGTTCGTGTGTGTGTGTGTGTGTGTGTGTGTGTCTGTGTGTATGTCTGTGTGTGTGTGTTTGTGTGTGTGTGTGTGTGTGTGTGTGTGTACCTCCTGCTCCTGGTCCCAGAGTGTCCACCTGTGGTCGAGGGAGTGGATGATCTTGGCTGAGAGCCTGATGTGGTCCTGCAGCAGGGTCCTGTGCTGGGTGATGCCGTTAGCCATGCGCACACGCCGAGACAGCTCACGGTGCACCACTGGACGCAGCTTAAACTCATGCAGCTAACACACACACGCACACACACACATACCCATGCACACACAATCACACACATGCATACACACACATACCCATGCACATAAATATACACACACGCACACACACATACCCATGCACACACAATCACACACATGCATACACACACTGAACTCATAAACAAGAGCTACATATTTTGTATTTCATCCTAGCAAAGACTGATGGTCAGACCTACTCGGGCATGCTGTAATTCCAGGCAGATGTCCTGGATGTTGGTCAGGTGGTCAAATGTCACCCAGCATCGTCTGAAGAACCTGAAATATTTCTTTTTTTCAGAAAAACCTTGAGCGATGGAATGTAGGTTTCTAAGATGCAACACTGTGTGTGTGTGTCTGAGTATATGTGTGTGTGTGTATGTGTTTGTGTGAAAGAGAGTGAGACACACACAGGTTACAAAGGTCACCAATGCAAAAACCTAGAAGTAGGGCAACGTGCCCTGAAGAAAGAGAGTACAAAATAATTGTTTTGCATACAGACATACCAGACTTTAAAGGTCAATTTACAACACCACTATTTTTGAGTTGTTTTTTTGCACCTGTAAGATGGCCACCCACTACCTTCATCTTCCTTTGAAATAAATGTAGCAATGTACCCATGACAGGGTAATGAGTGTGTTTTTACACTTCAGTTCTCTTATCGGGCTATAAATGAAACACACACACTCAATAAGCATTGTGTCACTCACTGTCACATCATGTCATATACGTTTATGGTCGTCTTGCCTGCGGTGTTAATAAAGTTTAAAAGCTTATGGCTGGGGGTACAAGTCATACGTGTCTGACTAGTCTACCGGACTACAATGACACTAAAGAGACAGACAGGCATGTTCAGCATGATGTACAGGTGTGTTTAGCTGAGGTGTAACCTGAGGGGTAGCCACAGGCAAAGAGAGGGAATCTAATTTAAGGTCTGTTCACAGTGCTTCTGTTTCAGGCTGTTCTAGTTTGGTGGAGGAGATGAAGCAGGGAGAATGACAGGTTCTTGGCTATGCTAGTCACAGGCTACAATCATTCGAAGCCCATTCGGTCATAGCGAACCAAATAGAAGATCTAAACGTTCTACACAAACACACATACTTACCTATACTTCGCTAAGCGAATGTGTGCTGCAACAAAACTTCTCCAGTAATCACAACTGTGGCATAGCTTTTTCTAATTTACAAACCTACGTCACTTTGTTGGGCTTTTTCTTATTCACTCGTTTCACTCGTTTTTCTTTCACTGACTAATGGAGGCAATCGGGTTAGAAGAACATTTTCACGTGCAGCATGCATATGCAACTCGGGGTAAAGGGTTTCTCGTGGAAGTACTCCTTTAACTTCGACACCTCAAACTTTGAGAGGCCTCACTGTTTTTTCTCCTTGTGCCACTCTCCAAAAAGTGAGGCACACTGAACTGGTCAAACATCTTTTTAGTTGCACCATTCCATAGGAAAACAACTACATTCGAACACCTGGCAGGCTCAGACCTGTGTCTGAGCAGGCACCTCCAGAGCCTGCAGGTCATCCTCTGTTCCTCCCTCAAACATTATGCCAGTAACTAAGCATGTAAGTCTGAATGGCCCCTAATAGTCTGCAAGATCATGGACTGGATATGTGGGTCCAGATTAGACCCCACCTGTTCGTGTGTAAACATGAGAGACACACTAATAGAAGCGACCTTACTTGTATATAAGCGTGTGTGTGGGTGTGTGTGTGTGTGTGTGTGTAGACATGAAATACACACACTTACCTGTGCTCGGCATGAGGCTCTGACAGACACACTCTCAGGAAGCCAGGGTACTTCACACACAACTGTGGAGACACAACACACGTTATCCAACACACACGTCTGTAACACACATTACCCAGCACACACAGGTCAGTTACACACATTTTCCAACTCACATGGGTCAGTAACATACATTACCAAACACACACAGATCCAGAAAGACTTGTAATTTTTAATTGGACGAGAGGCATGGCATACAAAAACGACAGTGCTGGACTACCCACTGATTAAAGTAACCAAAAATATTATTATTATTACTGAAACCTTATCTCCAGAAAGATATAAGTAAATAATAGTCAACAAGACTGATTTCACTGAGTGGTGATGCTTTGGCACTTACCTACAGATGGCTAGCTTTCCCGATGCTCATTTAATTCTCACAAGTCGAGATTCCTGCAGTCGCGAGAAGTGTTTACCACTGCCGCCGCTAGGGACAGCATAGGACCACAAAGGTTTACGCTGAAGTAAAGATCTCACTTCCGAGGTTGACCCACCCACAGCAAGACTTGCAGTATTTAGTTGACTGTAAAAGTGCTATTATCTCGTAATCCTCACGAGAACCTCACGAGATTCCTTCTGAGAACTGAGAATCGGGAAAGCTAACCATCTGTACGTATGGAAGAGGAATTAGTGCTAACATGGCCATGGGGACATCTGCTACTTATGCCCATGAACACAAGCGTGATATCGCTTAACTGTTTGTGTGTGTGTGTGTGTGTGTGTGTGAACTCACATTCACAATCTCCTCCTTGCAGATAGTTGGGGGGATGCTTCTTAAGAACAGAGATTGAGTCTTGTGGAGGTGGCGTGGGGGTTGTGGAACGGCCCATTGTGACTCCTCTTTCTTTTTCCCATCCTCTGCCCTCCTCTCCTCTCCCTTTGTTTTGCTTTCTTCTCTCCTCTTCTCCTCCTCCTCCTCGCTCCTATTTGCCTCTGCCCTCTTCTCTCCTCTCCCCTCTTCTATCTCCTCACCCTTGCACAGCACCTCCCTCACCTGCCCCTCCTCACTCTTTCTGCACTCGTCCGCCTCCCCTTTATCCTCCTCCTCTTCCTCACGTTCTTTCTCCATCCCTGCACAGAAGTACACACAACAGCAGGGATCACCAATGAGAGGCCCACTAGTCAGATGTGTGATAGGACCTATGGCCGACCGATGCAGTAGCCTACTGGTCCAATCATAAGATGACCCTAAATGTAAACTAACAACCCTACCTTTTTATTTTAGAAGGAAAACACAGTGTCTTATTCTCAGTGTATAATTCATTGTGGTAATGTGAGAGTTACAATAACCTATTCTCTTCTCCTCCCCATCCTCCTGGTTCGGCACACCTTCCCTTGACATCTCCTCCTCTCCTCTCTTCCCTCCTGCTGCTCTCTCAGCTGATTGGTCAGAGGGCGGCACATGAGACGCGGAGCCAGACTCCCTGACTTCCTGCTCATCAACATGCTTCCTTTTCCTGGCCAGCTAGCAGAGGTTAACAGGCATGAACATACATACATGAACGCACATATTAACTATTATGTGTGTGTTTTTGTCTGTGTGTGTGTGTGTGTTTGTGAGAAGAGAGAGTGTGAAATTGTGTGAGTGTTTGTGGGGTCTAAATGATAAAATGTGAATGATGCTTTAGTCATTGTCCACCAATTACCTGTAGTCTCAAGAAGAGCTTCCGTCTACTAGAAGGCCACAAACTAATTCCTGTGAAGAGCTATTTAAACCATTACACATTTCCTCTTGATCAGTGTTTGATGGCTGAATTTAAGGGAGCCCATTTAAACATGAATGTGTATTTGTGTGTGTGTGCACTTGTGTGTTCACTAACCAATTACGTTTTTTCCCTGTGGATTAACAAAGTATCACACACACACTCACACACATTTTATCTCCACTCACCCTTATCAGATCTCTAGCATCCCACAGGGCCCCCTCATCCTTGGCCTGGGAGCTGACAGTCCCTGGAGGCTCTGATTCAGCCATCTCTGGATCTGCTTGGCTTTTAACCTGGTGGAGGTGAGACCAAACAACGAGGAACACACACACACACACACACACACACACACAGAAAAGTATGACCAAAAAAATAGAGAGAACCTGAGAAATGCGCACCAGAAACACAGTGAATGTCACAAAAGAAGGCCATCTGCTCTCACACACACGCACACACAAACACACACACACACACCTTGCCTACCCTGGGAGTAAGTTTGTGCTCTGGATCTACGGCTTGCCCCTCATCTTGCTTTAGTGGCAGAATCTGACTTTTCCCAGTAGGCGGTCTCTCCTTCCCCTTCCTCCTCTCCTCTTCCTCTTCCTCTGCTTTAGAAGGCATCTCTTCTTCATCCTGTACCTTAGAGGATGTATCCTTTTTCTTTTGTACCTTAGACGATGTCTCCTCTTCCTCCTCTGTCTTTGCAGTCATCTCACCCTCCGCTTGTGTCTTGTCAGTGAGTGTTCTCCTGTCCTCCTGTGCCTTGGTGGATGTGTCCTTGTCATCTGTCTTAGTGGGCCTTCCCTGTGTCTGAGCAGGCACCTCCAGAGCCTGCAGGTCATCCTCTGTTCCTCCCTCAAACATTATTCTGACTGGAGGACAAACACACACACACACACAGGGGAAGGGCTCACCTACAGCATGTGTGTCCTCCATAACCCACACTCAGTTAAGCATGTGTGCTTTCATAAGTATGTTCACACACACACCCTAACTCCCTTTGCCAGACATTAAGCTCTTAACACACAGAGTTGGCGACACTGTACTTAGATCAAGTGACGTTTCTTTGAATAGCACTTTTTTAGTTGATGAGCAACAGCTCAGTGCGCTCAAAGGAACACAGGGGTAGATATATATGATAAACAGGAGCTGAAAAAGGAACAACCTACAGTAAAAGGTCAAAGGAACAATCCACTTTTTTTGGGAAATAGGCTCATTTTCCACCTCCATTAAGCATTACTGTTCAGAAATCCTACTGCCAGATCCCGAAATCAGCTAAATGGATTCAAAAACGGAAAAACTCAAGTGTTTAAAGGAGAACTTCGGTGTAAAATGAAAATTGCCATGTTAAAACATCATACCGAGTTGGTATGTGTACGGAGGAGCAAAATTGATTTAGCCTGTTGCATTCAGACTTTAACTATTTTTTATCGTTTGTCCCAGAAGGCTAGCAATGGAAGTGGTAGGTGCCCTTAGACGAAGCATGACGGCTACGCTATTTTTAAACCATTAAAACAGCTCGAAGAAACTCCACACTCCATCGGTAGTACAACAAAGGTCCTGACATTAAAAACGAGGCACTGAGAACTTTGTAAGTGTACACAACATTTATTATTAAAACAGTTTTGACAGCCAGTACCTTGCTGTAGTTTCTCGTCACCGCCATGATGAAAGTCTGCACAGGTCGATTGACGAACACAAACCAGCAGGAAGAATAGGAGGAGAGGTAGTACAGTCAACTTGTTTGGACTTTCATCATGGCGGCAACGAGAAACAACTGCAACAGACTATAACTAGACTGCATGTAAGAACAGCTTTTTAAATAAACGTTGTGTACATATACAATATTCTCAGTGGTTCGTTTTGAATGCCAGAGCCTTTGTTGTACTACCAATGGAATGTGGAGTTTCTTCGAACTGTTTTAATGTTTTAAAAATAGCGTAGTCGTCATGCTTCGTCTAAGGGCACATACCACTTCCATTGTTAGCCTTCTGGGTCAAACTATAAAAAATAGTTAAACTCTGAATGCAACAGGCTAAATCAATTTTGCTCCTCAGTACACATACCAACTCGGTATGATGTTTTAACATGCCAATTTTCATTTTACACCGAACTTCTTCTTTAAGGGAGTTGGAAAATGAGCCTATTTCTCGAAAAGTGGAATGTTTCTTTGAAAAAGAAAGTAGAGGTTAAATAAGAAAACTAAATCAGACCCATGAAGAGGCAACGTAGAGGGGCTATATACAGATAAGGTGTGCCTGACAAGCAGAGGGATTTATTCAAAGCATCTATGCATTGTCTATTACAGGTAACCTCACCTGCAGAGGGATTAATTCAAAACCATCTACATATCTTCTACTACACGTAACCTCACCTGCATCCAGTATCTTTATGATGGCAGGGGCTTGTTCAGTATCCAAGGAGACATTATCAAACCAGCCCTTTCCCAGGAGGTACATGAAGACACGTTGTCTCTTCTGCAATGCACTGTGGGTTTCCGCGTCCCACCGTTCAACCTCCTTGGGGTGGTATCTGAGACGGAACCTTAAACCCCACCGATCATGACAGCCAATCAGAAGAAGTCATGAAGGCACATGAGAGGGAGAGAGAGATCATGGAGACCAGAAACAAACTGAAATGAGATCAAGAGGGAATTATTTTATTCATGAGGAGGGAATTAATTTCTCTATGTATTTTCCATGGTGTAATTACTTCAGCTCATTAACAGAGCACTGAGACAACTACAAGTCTTCTATACACCTATCTCACACTGCTAAAGCAAGTGAAAAAAGCAGCAGTACTATAATTCTGGTTAACAAAGATTATTATGTGTTGGGCAGAGGGCTGTAGTAATAATATGCTATTGCTATACTATTTCTTTGGACTATTCTGGGTTTTAATTACAGTGGCTAAACCACTGCTCTGCCAGTAGGCATTTTTTCCCTGTTCAGCACTAACTCTGACTACACTATATTATACCATTGTATAACCTATTTCATAGTGTACTATAGGGCTGCACAATATATCGAAAACACTGTGATATTGCAACATACAATATCATGATATACATATCGCAAAACATGGCTTAACTGGAATAAATGAGTCATTACTGTAAGCTGTTTCACGCTCCACATATGAAGATATTTGGGAAATCAAATGGAGTTCTACTGCCCTTGATATCCACCCCTATAGGCTGTGCACTGTCTACGGCCTAGTGGTGAAAATTAAGCTGAAAGATGTTACAATTGTATTTTGTTTATCTCAAAACATATCGTCATTAGTGTGTGCGTGTTTGTCTCTGTGTCACCCTCCATGAAATCCAGCGAGAACAGGCATGAACTTTTGAGAGAACGGGCTCTGCACTACCATACTATGCTACATGATACTTTAGTATGCTACACTATAGTCATTCCTACCACTGCCTTACCACTCCTCTTCTCTGTGGGACAGGAAGAAAGCCTCTATCTGCCGTCTGCTGAGGGTGACCTTGTAGTCGCTGTAGCGCCTGACAGCCTCCATGTCCCCTACAGTCGGTTCAAGGGACATCAGGAAGTCCTTAAAGCTCCTGAGCGCCGCAGGGAAGCGTCCAGATGCCGATACAGCATCAGGGGGGCCAAAGAACCTGGAAACATGGAATACCAACAACAGAAGAGAAAGTGAAAGTCAGTCCCATTTGCCATTTCCCAGAAGCCATCAACCAGGAGAAAATTGGTGATGTTAGTTGGGATGGGTGTTGAGCAGAAGCTTCTATCTAAGACAACATGAAGGCTCACAGCAATCAGAATAATACCAACTAGGGATGTCCCGATCCAGCTTTTTGCACTTCCGATCCGATACCGATATTGTATTTGCACTTCCGAGCCGATACCGATACTGGTGGCCGATACCGATACCGGCCTATCCAACCGAGCATATATTAAAGTTATTTAGCCTTCTTACTTAGTTATTAGACTCATATTGAAAAGGGTTTTAGTACTCTTGATAACAACTAGCCAGCTGACTTAAGTGAGTTTGAATACACAATGGTTGGTAACAAGAAACTGACCTGTTTATTCAGGGATAAACAGAAAATAGACAACATTAAAAATAACAAACAGGGATGGCATCAGTGGTCAGTAAAAGTGCAAATCAGACTGTAAACTGTATGGAAAAAAAGCAAAACACACAAATAACCTCTGTGTAAAATAGTCTATTAACTCAGCATCAGTACTCTGCTCTTGAGCAGGTGTAAACCAAGGCTTTAAAAACCAGTGCAAATAATATCGTGAACTATTTAAAAACAAAAATGCCCTCTACTCCCCAATCTCCTCCACACGTTTTGCTCCATCTCTATCTACAAACTGGGAGACGCTAATGCTGGTGTGCAGCGGACCGGATTTTAGCGAAACCACAGCAAAAAACTGGAATGGATTATTTGAGCGCTGGAAAACCCGGACCGGACTTTTTTTTTAACGGTTCGGATTTTTTTTCCGTGCCGCCGCGCCGATACCGATACGCATTTTTTTGCCAATATCGGCGGCCGATCCGATACTGATATTGGATCGGGACAAGCCTAACACCAACATTGCCATAACAATATGCAGCAGTGTACATGGACATAATATGTCACAACCAATATCCACATAACAATATGTGACAACCAACATCCACATATCAATATGTGACAATGCACAGTGCAGCCAGCAGTGTGACCTGGCATTTTGTTGACTGCAATGAAAACTGTAATGTGTAATGGACTATAGTCAAAGATGGCACCTTTAAATATGAGGTCTAACCACTTTGTTGTTGATATTTGAGCTCAACTCTTCCATGCTGCTGAAACAGCATATTGCCTCTGATTGTGGCCCCCATCCAGGCCAATGTGTGTGCGTGTCCCACATTCACAGAACAAGGACAGAGGATGAACACCCATAGTTTTTTTTAGGCCAAACACTAAACACACAACATGAGGAAGGTAAGGTTTAGCAAGTTGCTAAATTTGCAAACTGCTGTTTTTTGCAAACTTTTGGTAGGCCATATGAAGTTTTAGAAGTACAGCCTCTTAAACATTCTCATCACAATTAACAATTACCCACAGCATCATTCACCTCCAATAAACATCTGAGACATGATGACCTGGCCATTATGTAAAGTGCAATGGCACTAAATCTGTCATTACATGTAATAAATGCCAACAGGTCTTAAACTTCACCGTTACCCGTAAAACTAAAACTAAACCCGTTAAACAGCATTCCAGCCATTACTAAATGTATGGTGCTATAGTATGCCAACAGTATCTCAGGAAGTTGACGGGTAATCTCATTCAATTTCCTCTGCACTTGACTAGTGCAGTGTCCTTACAGGAAACAGGCTCATTTTGCAAGTCCTTCAGAGTTACACGGTTGAGTTCTACTGTTTTTGAATCCATTCAGCCGAACTCCGTATCTGGCAGTGGCACTTTGGCTATTAGCTTAGTATAAATCATTGAACCGGATTAGACCATCCCACTGTCAGATCCGAAGAATGGATTTAAAAATAGTCAAAATCAACTGTTTAACTGTAAGGGAGTTGGAAAAAGAGTTTATTTCCAAAAAAAAGTGGAGTGTTCCGCAAGTGACACACTTCACACCGTACTGCTCCTGATGTGCTGGGTGGCACCTTGCATGACAACAGCTTGCTGCCATCAGTGTGTGAGTAAATTTGAGGCATTAAAGCAACACTAAGTAGATTTCCTCTTCGGTCGCTCTACAGGTTGAAAGCGGAATTATCTCTCATTGGAACTACAGAGACATGACCCCCCCTCCTTCAAACGGTTATAGTCCAAGGAAGGCAGCAAAGCGAATTCAGAAGTGCTTTTCACCCTGTTACAACTTGATGTACCACTGAAAAATCTACTTAGTGTTGCTTTAACTGAGTGTGAGAAAGCTCTTAATCCAGGTAATAAAGGCAAACTGCAGCTGTTTCTCACCTGGGGGACATGCAGGGGTGATGACTCGGTGGCCTTGGAGGAGTTTCGGGGGGGACCCAGGGGTGAGGAGGGGGGTAGCTGGTACCTCTGAAGTCCTGCTTAGTCCTTAAATCACCCCCTTTGTGACAGTCACCCCCTCCAGAGTCAGTCCTGCATCATAGGGAAGGAAAATCTCTAAACCACCACTGACGTTGTATCAGCCATGTGAGAGGGCCTTTTCCTTGAGTCATAAAATACAGATCATAATTTAACAGCAACAGAACCCTGCACACTTTTTCTTTCCATACCAAAGCATGGAATAGGAAACATGGGGGGAAGATGAATGTATCACATACATATATATTGTCGGTATAGAGGAGAAAAACACAATGAAAGTTGATATAGTAGCCATCAAAAACAAAACTGTACAGTGGAACACACCAATCAGTACTGACCTCTCAATCTCACTAATAAATACTCAGCTGTCTCTCTCATCCATATAACAATGAAAAAATTTAATCAATACTCCTGGCCACATACTTTAACAATAAGACACTAATACTTATCTCTCAGTCTCAGGCAGATAACAGTAAGAGTCATCAACCCTCTCCATCATACAACAGTAAGACACTTATCAGTACTGAACTACCTCTCCCACATAACAGAGTGTCACTCATCAACATTCACCATTCCCTCCTCATGCGTTTCGGCAAAGATGAAATGTCTTGTGTGGGAGGTGTGAACGGCTTGCTCTTCTCATGGTGACTGTGGCCGCTTTCAAGGGCTTGGTGACCTCTGTCATGATGGTGGTGACCTTTCCCCTGCTGCCGTTGACCCTTCTCGTGCTGTCTGTGCTCCTTCCTGTCTCGCTCCCGACTTCTCTCCCGGCCCCTGGCCAGCGGCCAAGGTGGGGTCAAACAGGAAGTAGGAACTCAAAGTTAAGATGCGACTCCTGTTACATGTCACATGTGACTCATGTGGATCAGCTACTAGTTCAGACAGCTTTACTGAACATATGTATGTATTTATTTATGTATTTATTTATTATAAATGACCCAAAAAAAAGAGCAAATATGGCTACACAAACTCTGAAAATAGTGTTTTTATTTTCTCAACTAAGAGTGATGTGACTATTCGGCTGGATAATTACAGCTACAAAGCTGTGACCACCATAATCACAATGCCTTGACTATGCATGCCTTCCGAGTAATTACTAGCCGTTTTGGTGCATAATAATGTCTTGCTGTCTGTGTAATTACCTGTGCTTTCTGTAGTTTCTCTGATGAGCCTTTCTCACTCGAAAGTAATCACAGTCACCTCTGTCATGGGGAATCGTACCCTTCCAATGGCCACCATGTTCCTCGTCACTATCTGCCATCCTGTCACAACCAGAACTGGTTCAGCGTTCAAGTTAATCATGGCACCAGTCATAGAGTTTATGACATAAAGTCAAGCAACTCAGGGTAAAGTGCCTTGCTCAGGGGCACAATGGCGGCAGACCCAGGGATCATACTCACAACCTCTCACTTGTTCCAAAGCAGTCAAAGAAAGTTGTAAGCAGCTGGATTTTTTTATAGCTTGAACACATTTCACCTTTCATGCATTCAGTTAGATAAGTTTGTCTGATAAGTTGATGATGTACCATCAACCCTGTTCCCTATCGTCAGGCCAGAACTGAAGAAGCCTTTTGGATGGAAGATGAAACGTTCAAGCTCTAAAAAGAAGTCCAATTGCTTACAGCTTAGCTCTGTTGACTAACATGACCTGGGCACCACCTCATATTTGGCTGTGAAAAACAGCATTCACCAGGCCACAGCACAGCAGGTCAAGGTGTGCCTACCAACGTAGCTAGCAAATGATGATTAAATCCTTGAGTTTGATATGACTCCTGTTAAATTTACTATTACTTGATTTTAGGCCGTTCAAACACTTTATTTTACTAGCAGTTTATGTTATATTGCTGTAATTTACCTACAAAAACGGAGAAGCTCAGTTAGACACTTGTTATGTATTTCTCAATCAGTTCTCCTGAGTTTTTCAATGATGGTGGTTAGTAGATGGTTTATTAACAAACTACCAACAGAAAAAAACTAACATATAAATACAATACAACTATTTTTATTACCACCAATTATGTATACTCATATAACACAAAGGCACTATGGGGAAATACTCTAATTAGAGGGAGCAGGTAACTGAAAACTACTCGTACGACTGCTAGCATAAATATCGTAGCTTTCCTTTCCATTGATGAAAGCAAAGATTCTAGATTCTACACTATTAGGTTAGGCTAGCATGTGCTAACTGGTCATTGGCTAGGCCCATGTGCTACGAGAGCCGAGGGGCAATAAACAACGTTGAATTTGTTTGTTTGTTTGTTTGGTCAGGCTATTACCTTGACGAAGACGTGTGGAGTGATATAGCACTACTGCCGTTATGAAATGCCAACGAAAAAAGCAACGGAAAAAGCGCTTAGCTCATGCTCCACAACACTAGCAGCTAGCTAGCTATTTAATGATTTACCTCGATCTTAGTGTTCCATGTAAGCTGCTGTTAAGAGGTGCACGAGCTCTTCTAACTTTTGAATATAAAAACTTTTAAATAGCTGATTTTGGATAAACTTATTTATCATATTCGCACCCTTGACTACCCATGCCATTTGGTTGGTGCTGGTTTGATTCAAAGACGGTTGAATGACCACAAAGGCTCTTGAATTGATAAAAAAAAAAAAAAAAAAAAAATTGTTGCGCTTTTCCCAATGTTGGACTGCTCTTTCACACGTACAATCCAATGCAGTAGATAAATAAAACCTAGAAAAAGACATTGCAGGAGAAGTTTTAGAAGTTCACTCACTATGTTTACTCTTAACGTCACGTTTTTCTTTCCTCCGTGCTTTCACTTCAGAAAAGCTGAAAATGAGAGTGACTATTTTCTGTCAATATAGCAGTAATATATTGAAACCACAGGGGGGCAGCAGATCAGCCTTTTCAGGCTAACAGTAGCGTGTCAACTGTAAAACGAGAGGCGCAGACTATGCCAGCAGATGCTTGAAGAGGAAAATTGATCTCTGCCTATGCCACTCACAAGAATTTCTCTCTCCCCCTCACTCTCCTCTCTCTCTCTCTCTCTCTCTCTCTCTCTCTCTGTCTGTCTGTCTCTTTCTCTCTCTCTCTCTCTCTCTCTCTACCTCCTTCCCTCCCTCTTCCTGTGTCTCTGTCTCCCTCTTTACCCAGTTTAACAAACAACAACTAATCTCATGATTTAGGGCCCTCTTATACGGTTATGATATTTCATCTCTCTTTTTTCCTTGTCAGTTCCTCGGTTGTAAGCTTTGAAATGCTCTGCAGTCTGTGCATTTATTGGTGATATGACAATAATTGTGGACCGGTCTTGCATTCTTGAGGTAGACTGTGGCTTGGCATGTGGACTGCACCAACCACATATTAAAGGCTGTCGTGTTAGCAAGCACTAATGAGTGGCGCAGACTGACGACAGCACGGCTGAGTTTTTTTCCCTCCTTCTGAGAGTGAAGTTGCGTTCACATAGGAATGCTCGGGTGAAAGTCTGTTTGTTTGCCAGAAACATCATACTGCTGCTGTGCTGTCACTAATCCCCCCCATGTTTGGTGTTCACGCTCCATGACAGCTCTGACATTCATGCAAGCTCGGGCACTGATTCCTTAAAAATACACTGTCTCTGCTGTAATCCTTTATAAAGAATATTTTCCATTAACAACAACAACTTTCTTTTACGACAAGACAAAACTCCAAAACACACTCTGTGTGTGGAGGTGTAGTGAGGTAGAAATGGACGTGGTCTATAAGACCCGTCAGGTTCGGCCAGCGAGTAGCTCCTGTTACATGATTGTATAATGGGATGTTTCATAATCTGGCCCAGGCCGCGCTCCCCTCAGATCCTTGTGAGCGCTTGCCAGTCCTGGGGCTCCTGTAACAACAGCCAGCACGGAAGGTGCCAGCAACGAGGAGATGAATGAAACCAGGGAGCCTTTTAATGGCCGTCGAGGAGTATGTGTAACACCTCCAGTCCTCCATCGTAGGTGGATGATGGACTTGGGGTAAAGTGCCCATGGAGAGGTAAACTTATTAGAGTTGTAGGGGTATGTGTGTGTGTGTGTGTCTGTGTGTGCGTGCACAAGTAGGCCTGCATGTGTGTGTGTGTGTGTGTGTGTGTGTGTGTGTGTGTGTGTGTGTGTGTGTGTGTGTGTGTGTGTGTTTGTGTGTGCGTGCGTGCGTGCGTGCGTAGGCCTGTGTGTGTGTGTTTGGGGGGGAGGGGGTGTTACATGCAAGAGGCAAATTGTGCATGTCCCCTCCAGCCCATCAGAGCAGATCAGAGGAGGACGAGGATGAGAAACACCTTAAGAAAATATTGTCCGTGGCGCAGGGAAAGCAGAGAGCGGGCTGTTATTCAGGTCGGCGCTGGG
>CM050220.1:24088423-24093423 GCA_027475355.1 Coilia nasus | reverse complement strand
GTGGGTACAGACAGAAGAAAAGACGGGGTATAGATTGAGGGAGAGAAAGAGAGAAAGAGGAGGAAAGAGGGAGTGAACCGAGAGCAAGGAAGACCAGGAGCAGATGAAAAGAGGGAAAGAAAGAGAGCACAGAAAAAAGACGGTAAAGACAGAGAAGGCAGACAGAGAGAAGGAGTGAGAGAGGTAAGACTGTGAGTGGATAGAGAGAGGGGGAAAAGAGAGAGAGAGAGCAGAGAGAATAAAGGAAAGACAGAGAGCAGGAGGAGAGAGGGAAAGAAGGGACTACAGAGAAAAAAAATGAGAAAAAGAAGTGCAGGTGCTACTTGTCCAGTCCAGCGGCAGAAACTCACAAGTGTACATGGAGAGAGAGAACCTGAACAGACAAAAACGCAGAGAGAGAGAGAGAGAGAGAGAGAGAGAGAGAGAGAGAGCAGGAGATATTGTGTGAGAAAGATAGATTCTGTGAGAAAAAGGAATCAGCAGAGGTGGCCAAGGTTCACTTTTTGCCAGGATCAATATGTGAAATCCCCTCTGCTCTTTCTGTGTGTGTGTGTGTGTGTGTGCGTGTGTGTGTGTGTGTGCGTGTATGCATGTGTGTGTGTGCGTTGCTCTCTGGTTTCAGCTCCCTTGATTCAGCTCCTTTGCTTTTTCCTTTCAGCAATGGAGAGACTGAGACACAGTGTTACTAATGCACTAATGCAAACATGACACACACACACACACACACGCACACATACAGTACACGCACACATGCACACACACTTGTATACACACACACACATGTACACGCACACATACACACACACATGTACACACACACACACACACACACGTAAACACACAGACATGTACACACACATAAACACACACTGCCTTACTAATACAGGCTCATCCACATTCAACCTCACATACCCATACGCAAAGTCTTCATGCATGCTCACACATACTCATTCAAACACATCTTCACACTTAGTAATACAGTATACAAATATATATAAATACATTCTTACAGACACACACGCACACATTTCACAGCATAGAGCTCGTCTACACAGACCATGCATACATGCATACTCATAGGCACACATGCTGACTTTCAGTGGTTGAGGGAAGCCCAGAGTTTGTATGTGTGTGTGTGTGTATGTGTGTGTACGTGTGTGTGTGCGTGTGAGGACAAACAGTAGGGAGGGAGATTCTAGTCAGCTGAAGGGAGATCTCACACCTGCACGGTACTTTCTGACGCTGCTGTTACATCAGTGCCAATTCATCCCTTAACACACGCATGCACACACAAATACCTTCCTATTCTCCTTACACACACACACACACACACACCGCAACAACACACACATGAGAACAGGCTTTTGTTTTCCACAGCACCTCTCGCTTCAGGAACGTCAGGGTGTTCCTCCCTCTACAGACACATCAGCAGAACATTGGGGCCATATTTTACTCTAGGAACACAAGACAACGTCACCACATGAACACCAGAGAACCTTTATAGGAACACTTTATAGGAATAGTCTTACCACAGTAACGCCAGAGAAACCCACTACAAGTGTACACACACGAGTACCTCACTGAAGGAAGACCAGCAAACCTCACTGCTGGAATACCAGAGAACATCAGTACAGAAACAGTAGAGAACCTTGCCAGAGGAACACCAGAATGCTGGGATGAGCCAGAGTGTGTGGGAACACTCCCTGGGACCACTGGAATGCCTGACAGCAACCGCAAGGGTAGAACACTGTCATTAGCAGCATGTTTCTTCCATAGTGAGATGAGGGAAATGCATTCATTTCAGATCAGCTGGGAAAAGACTGTGCTGACAGGATGTTAGATACAGCACATAGCATAGCTGCCAACTCCTTCCTTTCTCCTGGGTTTCTCCCCTCTCTCCTGCTCCCTGCCCATTTTGTCCTGGAAATATCCCATAATTGGCACAATCCAAACTTCTTTATCAGTAATTAAATAAATATGTTGGACTGCCACTGCTAAATTTGCTACGCAAACATTGGCAGGTATGTGTCTTATACTGTAGCTCCAACTTTCACAGTGTAGACTGATGTTGTTTGTAGTTATCAGCATAACTTCAAGACTTTTATTGTCATTGAACATATGTACAACAAAGTTAGATGAAAAAGAACTACAGAAATGTCCCCAAGGATCTAGTTTAATTCCACAATCAGATGTTGCTAATCTTTTGTTAACCCACCCATGAACAGGTACCATTGGGAATGTAGAGGGCATGAACATTTTAAAGAAAATTTGGGTCCACAGTAGGTAAGATTGTGCGATTATTGCAGAACATATTCTTTTATAGAATGTTCCAAAACTCCTCACACAAGGGTCAAGAGGGGGAGAACTCACACCTCGAGCTGCAGCATTTGGCCCTGAGGGTTTGAGAAGATTTTATCACACATCACGCAGAGGAAGGAGAGAGAGTGGGAGTGTATGACTGAGACCATATGTCATGTTCACCCACGTATAGCAGTGATGCCATGAGTCCTTTAATGCAGTCTTCTCCCAGTGGAGGGCTGGAGGGCTGGTGGGGGTGTTGGTTGACAGTATGGAGCACACATGTGGCCAGATGTGTGAAGCGCAATAAAATAAACTCCTTCTTCCGCCCTCCCACCTCTGGATGTCTTCCTGCTGCCGTGAACCGCCCACAGAGATGGTGGTATGCTGTTCGAAATGATGTGTGGTATTTACTGAAAACATTAAACAAGATTTGCTGTTTCATGATTTAATAAGCATAGTTGGTTCTTGTGTGTATATAGGATGAGGTTTTATATTGAGTAAACATGCATGCATGTGTGAGTGTGTGTGTATGTCTGTAGGTGTGTCTGTACATGTAACACTACTGGCTTTGCTGTAGTTAGAAAGAATTTATATGTATGTGTGTGTGTGTGTGTGTGTGTGTGTGTGTGTGTGTGTGTGTGTGTGTGTGTGTGTGTGTGTGTGTGTGTGTGTGTGTGTGTGTGTGCATGTGTGAGAGAGAGTGTTTGCACATGTATGTGTGCGTGTATGCATGCGTGAGTGTGTGCGTAGAGTATTTGGCCTACGGAGGCAGTCTGTCAGAGACTGTCAAACTGCAGCAGTTAGGCTCATGTAAAGACAAGCGTAGTGTAGAGAATGTTGGACCAGGGCAGACTGTTCAAAGACGCTTATGTCACTGCCAGTGATGGGCAACCTGGCTTCAACAGCTACAGTCTAGAGCCACGTATTTGTTTTAGCCTTTTACTTAACTTTTAAATAAACTGCTTGTAATTAACACACCTCTTCAGCCAGGTAGAGGAGTTGATGATTGAGATCACCTGTATTAAGAGCACAGGAAGAACCAGGTGACTTGGAAGATGTGATGCTACCCAAGTCCTTCTAGACAAGTCCATGCACTCGCCGGCCATATTGGCGACGCCTTCGGGCGTCTATTTTGGTTTAATAAGACCAGGCCCTATCTACAGTAAATTAATGACGAGACACGAGTATATGCACTTTCGATAACTGAGAGACATAAAACATACATGGTTGAAACACCAAACTTGACAACAAAAACTTGACTGTAATGGGTAAAATGTTTGCTAGTTTGCATCAAAATAAAGATTTAAAAGCCCTTTTTCTCATGGGTTATTTTGAACTGCTTCACTACACGCCAAGTGTGGTACAGTGGAGCATGATACTGCAACATGATTGGAACGTTGTTTGTACAGTTCAGCAGATGATTGACTCTTGGCAGCGAAACAGGTGGCGTATTTGCAGACACTCGCCATCTTGGCATTATAAATTGTCCAAATGCATTTCTATGAAAGATTCCTCCAGTGCTCTGTCTCCTCCTATGTAACAAAGTCTCTGGTGGTACATTGTAGCTTCTGAATCCAGCTAGCCCATCAATGGTCACTGCTTGGGACCCATAGTGTCAGACCACATCTCCATGGCGATGTGGACTCACAGGTGCCACACAGTGCACGGGAGGGAGAACAACAGGTGTGACTCCTCTGGGATGCCGTAGCAACCCTGTCAATGAGGTGGACATTGCCAGGGTAAAAACTCAGCATCGCTCAGCCCACACATGAAATATCTTCAGCCCACACACACACACACACACACACACACACACACACACACACACACACACACACTGTGTAAGAAGATTACTGACTCAGGGTGCAGGTGTTTGGTTGGGGTCAGTGTCAAACATCCTCCAAGGCCATAGAAATAGACATGCATACAGCGATGGTTCAGCTGAAATCCAAAAGTAGGCCTGTAATATTTTTTTCTAGTCAAAAGCTTGTTAGTCTATTTGAATTTTGAAACATTGCAGAAATCTAGTCCCATGGGAATCTTGTGAGGTTTTCATCCAAGACGGCGAACTGCTTCCTGTATTGTTCAGTACAGGATTGGGTTGCATTCCAGGGAAAACACATAAGCTTTCTTGTCAACGCTTCACTTGACATGAAATCACAACACTATTTCTGTGGCTCTTTTTTCTCTCTTGAAGACCTCTGTTAAAGTGGAAGTGGTTCCAACAAAAATCTCTGGGAGCTAGTAAATGTTGTGCAATGTCACCCATGCTCTCAGCTTCTCACTAAAGATAAAAACAAGCTGTGTAACCAATTTGCTTCCATGAGAGCCACATGCCCTTCAAAGTGGACACAGATCTTCTCCATATTAGGGCCATTTCTTCTCAAGATTATAGGCCCAGTTCTTCACCAGATAAGACCCAGTTAATCTCCAGATTACACAGAGTACTTGTTTAGATTGGAAATAGGACCTAATCTGGAGATGAACCAGATGTACTCTTGAAAAGCGTTGTGTCTACCTTAAAGAAAAAGTAGGTCTAATCTAAAGATTTGTGTCAAGTCTGGAGAACAAGTAGGTGTGCGTTGGGGAGGAACCATTTTTTTCTGAAGAACTAGGTCTAGTCTGAAGAAAAACTGGATATAAGAACAGAGTCTAATCTGCAGAGCAACTAAGTCTGCTTTGATAAAGATCTGCCTAGT
>CM050220.1:24080923-24085923 GCA_027475355.1 Coilia nasus | reverse complement strand
ATGCGTGCGTGTGTGTGTGTGTGTGTGTGTGTCTGTGTGTGTGTGCGTGTGTGGACCCATCCTAACAAGAGACATACACCTTTAACCCAGATGGTTTAGGCTTACATGCTCGCAATGGAAGTCATTAAGGAGAGGGAATTCCACGCACACGCACACACACACACACACACACACACACACACACAAACACACACACACACACACACACAAACTTACATAAGCTTGCATTTACAGAGAGAGGTCTATGTTAGTGCTCTTAAACAAACACACAACATGCACGCATATTCACACAGATGCACCAAAACACACACACATGCAAAACATTTGTACAGTAGTATGACTGCATTAACAAACACACACACACACACACACACACACACACACACACACACACACACACACACACACACACACACACACACACACACACACACACAGACACACCCAAAAAACGACATTCAGACGTTTGATTCAGGAGTCAGAGGCATCACATGAAATGTAGTCATTCATGGACCTATTTGCCTCCCTTTTGTACAGGCGTTGATGAGATGACAGACTGAGCAAAGGTGTATAAACAGAAGGTCTGGAGGGCCTGGGGACTTTGGTAGTTTCTGTGCTTGAGGTACATTAAAGAATACATGCTCTGGTAAAGCCTTTTAAGAGAGAAATCAGAAGGAAAACATTAATGCATTCCCAGGCGAATTACTGCATTGTTTGCGTTCTTACAGGACAATTATAACATCAGCCGCCTAACAATGTGCTGTTATTTTTACTCCGGGTTCCTTGTGGTGACAGTCGATTAGTTCTCAGAGAAGAACTGGTTCTGCTAAGTCTGGCTCTTTGTTTCGAGATGAGTCTCGCTCTTTCCCACCCCATGCCTCTTTGTCTATCAGCATGCTCTGTGACGGCCTGTTAGCCAGCGACACCCATACAAGACAGTCCAACATTTTCACACACAAACACACACATGGAGAAAGAGAGAGAGAGGGGAGGGGATAGAGAGAGAGAGAGAGAAAGAGAGAAAGAGAGAGAGAGAGAGACAGAAAAAAAGAATCACACACACAAACAGAAATAGAGAGAGAGCAATAGAGAGCGAGATAGCCAGGGAGAGACAGAGAGAGAGACAGAGAGAGACAGAGAGAGAAAAAACAGCCATGGCCATTCACCATGATAATGCTAAGATTCCTGTGTGATTTAGTGGCTGGCGAATCATGCACTTTTTTCAGTCTTATTATGGGATTAACCAATAATAGCATCGTTTAATCCTGGATATCCATCAAACACTTTCGTGCTTGTCATTTACTTTTTTTTTTTTTTCAATTTTTTTTATGATACACCGGAAATTCTGGTAATGACTGTTTTGTTGCACAACAGGAATCGTCGGATCAGCACATACGGCCTGTCGAGTCCTGCCTGTAGATTGAGCTGTGACTCAAAAAAATGCAATCTCTGCTGACATTTTCTCTGACATTTTCACACTCGGAAGTGGTGGGCGAGGGCCCTAATGTACAAAAAATGAGGTTAGCCTTCATCAGATCCAGTGGCGACTGGGCAGGAGCTGCCTGCCAGCCTGCATCAAAACCCACACTTTGGGTTGGGCGTTCAGATGAAACTTAGGTGACTGCTCAGCTCAGTGCTGGTTGCAGTTAAGCACTACATGTTGGTTCACGTGTGAGACGTTAAGGGTGATGGCATCAAAGAAAACACCCATTACATTACATTACACTTAGCAGACGCTTTTATCCAAAGTGACTTACAAAAGGAGGACATAATACGCTAACAGATCACGATTGAGAAGGCAGGCTGACATTGTCCACCAACGACCCTGTGGCCTCTCTCTAGCCTCAGACACAGAGACAGTGTCGTGATACACCAACTCAGGTTCCGTAACCTCTGAGACACAACACCAGAGACACAACTCAGTTTACAGTTTTGATTTTTTTTTTACATTCACAGGACCAGCAGCCGTACTTATAGCACCTAAGCAGTTGCCCACCCATGACTCACATAAAGAGCAGCAACACAGATTGCCACAAATCACCCACCAGGCACATCAGGGCACGTACAGGGCATAAGTCAGGGAAGCTAACTCAGTCGAGTCCATTGAATGCAGCCGGGCCACTCCAAGGCTGAGTCACCGCCGTTCAGCTGCTTGTAGCCTTCGGCAGGCAGTGAAGGCCTGGTCCCAAGCCACCACAGATGCCCTGGGGAGATTAGACGTAAAAATTGTTAGTTGGTGCCCCCCCCTGTTGCCGCAGACCCTCCCAGCAATGTTGGATAATGTTCCAGTATCCCCTAGGCCAGAGGCAAGTCCTTGTCCTCCACAACCACCAAACCCTTGCCGGGTACTGACAACAGTACTGCTCTACAAAGGCAAAATGCAGTAACTACACGAACATGAATACTGAAAAAAATGCCTTCAAAGTTCTCATGCTGCCCAACATGTTGTAGGTATAATAGCGGTGATGCTTTTATGTACTCTCTTAATAGGAAGAAGCAAGAGATTTAGACACAAGACAAAGGAGGTGTTATAAAATCAATTTCCAGCCTAAACTCAGTTTGACAAAATATGCGATTACTGCCTTTTGGCTTTGTAGGGCAGAGGGCCACGACTGAGAAGGCAGGCTGGCGTTGCCTACCAATAACCACGTGACCTCTCTCTAGTAAATAGAGATAGTAGAGGGCCTAGAAGGACAGGACTGGTGTTGACACCTCTGCAGACTGTGAAGGCCCCCCTTTAGATAGGGCTGATGTTTTCCACCTATGTGGACTGTAAAAGACCTCCCTAGATAGGAGCAGGTGGTTTACACCTCTGGAGACTGTTAAGAGCTTCTTAGATAGAGCAGGTGTTTCATACCTTCGAGGAGTGTAAAAGGGCCTCGGGGACCATGGCTAGTGTTTTGCTCTCACACAGCAAAAATTGGAGTGTTAAAATTTTAGGGTTGAACATTTATGAGTTGATTTTAACTCCCAAAGTGTAATTTTAACATTTTCGGATTTAAATAATGTCCAGAGTTGGGTATATTTGACATTGTGAAAGCGTGCATTTGAATCTGTGTAGTGAGGAGCAACGAGAGCAAGCATTACAAAATCAGTTTGATTACTCTTTTTTTTTACTGGGCTGTACTATTTCAACGCGATGCATAGCAGTGCTGCACAGCGCAATGCAACGTGCAAAGTTTTTGAAAGCACTTTTGTCGCTGGTCCTGTTTCTATTTTCATTAAGGCACTCACATTGAAAAGATTCCATGGAGGAGAGCCAACTGCCAGAAATAAGGAGGTTGAGTGTTTGTGATGCCACAATACGATAAATGTAGTAGTTTCAGTGTGAGCCGAGAAAGACTGATCGATGCTACAGATGGTCGGTCGGTCGCGTTGCATGCTTTCAGGGCATGATATTAGATAGAGCTGGTGTTTTACACCACCTGGAGAGTGTGAGAGGCCTTACGGGCCATGGCCAGTGCTTTGCACCTCTGGGTGGACCCTTAAGTTGTTTTGCTCAGGGTCTTATCAGCGTGGCCCATGATTAAGCATGCCTGCAGTGCAAAAGGCACCCTTTCACCCCACACACGCTGCCTAACAGCCCGCTCAGAGTATCTAAATCACTGGCCATAAATCTGGACGTTGAGAGGGCTTGCACCACGTACAACGGCCCTGTTTGCAGAGGGAGGTACTCAATAGCACCATGCGATGATGGGGGGAATTACTGGACAAATAGAGATCAATGACTACACTAGTGGACACACAACACACACACACACAAGCCCAGGCACTCGTCATGGCCACCAGATTGACATACAGTTGATAAGAAACACAATTATGAGAGCTGTCAGTGTGCACGGCTCTCTGACTGTGCAAAGGACAGGCATTGTGGAGCTGTCAGAATGCGGAGTTCCTGGCTGGGTAATGGACGTGTATTTTGGACCTGTCACTGCGTGTGGAGGTACATGGGTGGGCACGTATTGTGGTGAGACAAGGAGGGGCCCCACTCAGAACTGTTTTTCTCTCTGTTTGGACACAAATGCACAGAAACTCAGGACCCTGATAAGATAGTCACTTATTAATGTGCACTTTGAGCGAAAATTACACTTAAAATCGATAAAACGAGTGCTCTTAATGGTTATTAATGGGGCAAATGTGTTATTGTGGAGGTGAAGGAACACCTACAAGGGACCCCTACAACACACACACACACACACACAGGCATGTAAATTACAGGTGTATGATTCACTGGTCTCACATGGGTGGAGGCAGACGCCTACACGATGACACTCCTGTACATTCCCCATTAAGGTATTGATATAGATATGATTCAATAACATATTACACCTACATGTAGTAAACCCAAATATATAATAAGCTCTGGCTGGTCATTAATGGGAATGACCACAAATATGTGATATTACGACTACAAAAAAAAAAAACCTGCAGACAAAATTCTCTCACTTTCCCATAGATGACAGTTAATTTGTAGAACACTGGTGTGGAATTTGAGAAGGCTGGATGGACAGCTTTTACTCTCCATGGCACTTTAAAAGTGCTGTTGTGAGAGATATTTCTACTGAGGGGGCTGTTCTATTCTTCAGGCCAGACAGAAAGAAAAACATACAGTCTTATGTAAAAGCAATATGAATGGGATCGAAAGCAGCCTTACTGAAAGCCTTAAATGTTCTATATTATGTTGCATCTTCTTATATACCTTTGACCACATCAAAGGGCTGACCTTACGTGTAAATTAATTTGAATGAAAGTGTCTAAGAAATGAGGAAATGTATAGAAATTGATGTTCAAATAGAATCAATAGATGATGGATTTTTAATATATGAATTTGACCTCTTGTAATCCAGTGAGAATACTGACCATACTCAAATGGAGATCTTTGCCATGATGTCCAGATGTCATGATGACTATGTGCTGTCATGACTTGTGTGACGTTGGCATGGAGATAATTGTGTTGGCACACATAAAAGGCACACATTTGAAAGGCATTATACAGACAA
>CM050220.1:24068423-24075923 GCA_027475355.1 Coilia nasus | reverse complement strand
GTGTGAGATACATTTAAATGTCCCTGGAGGCAAGTTCAAGAGCACTTAGAGTTTCACCCTGAAGCCATGTGTGTCACAAACAGTTTGGATTGCAGATGTGTGACATCAGAGGACATGAAAATTCCTCCTGCAGGGTGTGCAACTCAAACCAGACTTTTAGTTGTGTATGTGTATGTTGTGCATATGTGCAAGAGTTAGGCCCTTCTAATGAGGGATACAGATATGGGCATTCAAATCTGCTTAGCACGACACTGAAAAGCTTATTTATGGGTCCTCTTGTTTTGCTTATGGGAGATCTAGTCCCACCTATGGGGAATCTAGTCTTAATTTCAGTGGATCTAGTCTCATTCTGAGGCCTGTCACTTATGGAGGATCTATTCTTGCTGATGCAGGATTTAGTCTCATTTATGGGTCCTCAAGTCTCACTAATGGGGGATCTAGTCTCGCTTATGGGGTATCAAGTCTCACCTATTGGGGATCTAGTCTTTCTTATGGGAGATCCGGTCTAACTTATCAGGTATCTAGTCCTGCTTTTGGGGCCTCTTGGTTATAGGGGGTCTGGTCTTTGTCAACACAAGTTCAAAGACAGCAGTAGTCGCCTCAAACCTACATAATGAGGCACAGGAAGGGAGAGACTAACCCACTCCCTTACTCAGACACGCATGTGCATGCTAAACATGGATATGCAAAATACATTTACGCACATATGTATATGTTTATGTACATGTACATATGTTCCTGCAGAGAGACACACATGACATCTACGGGCTATAAAAAAATACATGTGTATTTTGTTATATATATCTGCCGTTTATGCACATATGCATGTTGGGTATTTTATTTGAAGTTTTTCTGTTCTGATTAATGTTGCAGAGTACATAATTTGACATGCCAAGAAAGCAATTTTAAATTAAATTGAAAAATTGGGGGAGGGAGGGAGGAAGGGAGAGAGAGAGAGAGAGAAAGAAAGAAAGAAAGAAAGAAAGAAAGAAAGAAAGAAAGAAAGAAAGAAAGAAAGAAAGAAAGAAAGAAAGAAAGAAAGAAAGAAAGAAAGAAAGAAAGAAAGAAAGAAAGAAAGAAAGAAAGAAAGAAAGAAATGATATATTCTATTTGTTCTAGTTTTGTGATCCTGTAAAGAATAAGCACAAAAGGATAAACGTATCAAGTTGATTTTTTTAATAGTTTTGCATTTTATTTAGTTGCCAAAAACAACTTTCGTCTCAGAGACATTTTTTTAAAGCAAATCGCATCAGGGAATCTACAAAATAAGATTAAGTACAATGTAAAAAAATGAAATAAATTTATTCAAATAAACATCAAAACATAGTCACACAGTACGATGCGGAGTGTTTCATACACAACACCCTTTTGTTGCAATGGGAAAAGGAGCAACAATGACAAACAAAAAAATCAAATGATATTTACAGGAAGTATTAGACTATTTACATTAAGGCTTCTCAGGTACATAAAATGGTTGATTTATTCGAATTCCTCTCCACTAAAGCTACATAATAAATAAAAAAATTGGATTTACAAAGTAGAGATGGATGATTGGTGTGAAGCACTTTTTTACGCTTTTCAATGTGACAATTACACACGATTACCAGTGACTGCTGGGTAAGAATAGAAAAAGTATTATAGTTAAAAAACATATGGGTACAAACTCAGAAGGCACTCCACATGAAAGCTGTTCTTTTTTTAAGGCATTATTCCAGAAAGGTGTGAATGTAAATCAACATGAAAGCTGCTCTAGAAAACAGGCGTTGTTATTATTATTATTATTATTACACTGGTTGGTTGCTAAACATGTCTAATCTCCATCCCTATATATTCACATGAGCTGCTCCATTAGAATAGGAAGACAAGAGAGGCATGGGAAGAGAGTCACACTCACACACACACACACACACACACACACACACACACACACACACACACACACACACACACGCACCAATGTATTTAGCTTTACCCTCCTTTACTACACTCACTCCCCAAACACACACACACACACACGCACACACTTCGATCTACAATTATTAAGCGCATCAATGTTGTCCAGTAGCAGTGCATGAACATTTACTTCAGTTTGGTGAGGGGCGTCTGCGTCTTAACACAATACTCAGAACCAGACTCCAGTATCAGCGAGAACGAGTGAGAAAGAGCAAACCAATGATGATTACTCCAGTGAAAGACAGAAAAGATGAAAAAACAAAACTTGAATACAATCTCTCCAGTTTCAGTGTTTCTAGTGCAAGTGCAAGTTGTCAGTGATAGTGCTATCCAGTTAGCTTAATAATGTTCCATGAATTCAACAGACCTCGAGACTAGGGCTGTTTTTTTGTGTTTGTTTGTTTTTGCCTGAAACGAAAAACCTGCTGTGGGTTCCCAGCCTGTTACTCTTGAGATGAGGGAGGCCAATGTCCAAAATGATCACTGTATAGTTCAGCATATAGGGTGTTACATAGTTACATAGTTTTGGCCCCTACATACTGCACTACACAGTAAACATATACTACATAGTGAACACTTTGGCCTGAGATTGAGCGAGTGAGCTGGTGAACGAAACAGCTGTGTGATTCACACTCGCTTGCGTCCACTCGGCGCTAAACAGACATGTGGAGAGACACACAGCACCAGGAGAGACCCTCTTTTCGACCTTCAAACCCTACTTCCTTAATCCAGTTTTAATTTTTTTCCTTTGTTAGTAAATGTAAGACCCGACATACAGTAACTCTTTTGATCTTTAAAGCAAGTGGTGGTGCTATACATGAACTCCAGTATAAAACGCCCACAAAAACAAAAAATGGCGGGGGGAAGGGAGGGATGGTGGGTGAAAAGGTGGGGGGTGGGGGGGGGGTGAGAACAAAACAACAGACAATGAGAGAACTCGAGTAAAAGACGAGATTCTCCGTCGTCATCGGCCCCTACTCTGGGCACGGTGTATGTACGGAGGTGAGGGGGTTGGGGGGGGGGGGGGGGGTCAGGGGTGCGGGTGTGTACCACCCGTGGAAATACTGCAGGGAAACATCCAGCACCGGACAACAGGGTCTTGTCCCAGCACCACATACACAATCCTCAAGAGGACTGTGATAATTACAACATCTTCGACAAAGCACTCATGCAACGCGAGTGCCATCTGTATGTGTGTATGTAAAAAGAATTTAGATATCAAACTGACATGATAGTACATGTGTGTCTGTGCCTGTCTGTATTTTTGCATCAGTGTTATCCTAGTAGTCTGCATCATCTATACGCCTTGGTGTGTGTGTGGGTGTGTACGTGTGTGTGTGTGTGTGTGCGTGCACATAGTTTTCTATGGTATTTTCGTTTCTGCTCCTCATTGCCTCCAGAACTGTATGGGCATGTACCTGTGTCTGTGTGTGTGTGTGTGTGTGTGTGTGTTAAGCTGTTCACACCTGGCCTGAACATGTGTCTTGTGCTGATCCAAAGAAGGGCAGCTCTTAAGCGTGTCTGTTAACACCCAGCGCTAGAATGCGCCTCTGCAGGCGTCTCTGGTGGCTACTCAAGATCGGGTCTCGCTCGCCCACCGTACACATGCAAATGAGCACGTGCAGCTCCCACCTGCGCAAACCACATGTGCAGACCACCTCCACAGACCACCTGCGCAGACCACATACAGTACATGCGCTGCTGCTTCTTAGTGGGGGAAGGCCGCCATGAACGCCTTGAAGGAGATATCAACTCAGCGCAGACAGGCTCTGCTCTTTGGCAAATAGCCTTTAAGATACAAAATGTTCTCATTACAAGTGTCAGTGCACTCTCAGTGCATATCTCAGTGGGCTTTCCAAATGTTTGTTTTTAAACTATGTTTGTATGCTTCACCTGACTCTGTGCTCCGCTGCTGTGTGATGGAGAGTTAACATAGTAAATGGACAGCATTTGAATAGTGTTTTTATACGCTTAGCAGAGTTGCTGTTCATGAATGTGACCGGATGGATCCTAAAAGGTGTCTGAATGTGGTCAGAGTGACAGGATGTCAGTGTGCTCGAGCTGCGCCCTGTCTGATTGGATCTCACCTTAGACGGTTGTCAATGACCAGTGTGGGTGGAGCCTGTGTGTAAAAATGGGTGTGGCTAACAGTGGGTGGGTTGGGCCAGTGTCACAGGTATCCAGTATGGCTAAGAGGGTCTCCACCTTAGGATGGAGCCTCAGGAATGAACGAGTTACAATGAGCACCATCACCCAACTCCATCCTGCTGTGTGTGTGTGTGTGTGTGTGTGTGTGTGTGTGTACATGTGCGTGTGTGTGTCATGTTTCTCTGCTGTATGGTAGTGTACAGGTATTTGCATAGTGTTATGCTATTTTGCGTAGTGTCATCTTGTCTTTTAGTTCTAGTGTCTCTTCATGTACAGAACCAGATGTGTGTGTATGTGTGTGGTGTCTTAGTTCTGGTGTTGTGCAGAGCCAAATATGTGTGTTGGTGTGTGTATGTGTGTGTGAGACTGTGTTTGTGTTAGTTCTAGTGTCTCTTCATGTGCAGGGCCAAGTTTGTGTGTGTGCGTGTGTGTGTGTGTGTGTTAGTTCTGGTGTCTCTTCATGTGCAGGGCCAAGTGTGTGTGTGTGTGTGTGTGTGTGTGTGTGTGTGTGTGTTAGTTCTGGTGTCTCTTCATGTGCAGGGCCAAGTGTGTGTGTGTGTGTGTGCGTGTTAGTTCTGGTGTCTCTTCATGTGCAGGGCCAGGTGGTCGGAGCGTGAGAAGCTGCGGTTGCAGACGGCGCACTGGAAGGGCTTGGCCCCCGTGTGTTTGCGGAAGTGTCGCGTCAGCTCGTCCGAGCGGGCGAATCGCCAGTCACAACCTTCCCACGTGCACCTATACGGTTTCTCACCTGAGAGAGAGAGGGGGATAGAGAGAGGGGGAGGGAGAGAGAGAGAGAGAAAGAGAGAGAGAGAGCAGACAAAACAAGCTCAATTTGAGGAATGAGCAATAAGAAACACCCAGAAACACCCATGACGGTTACAGTTGAGTGGGGCGATAAATTCAAATCTGATAAACTCTGCTATCTCAGAACAGAGACGAGACAGAAACCAAACAAAACGCCTCTTCAAAGCACTTCTTATGTCTTTGCGTCCATGGCAACTGTAGTAAACACTGATCCCAGAACAGGTGATGCAGGTCGATCATGTTTGAAACGCAGGACAGTGTTTACCAATGAACAGAGGAACAAAAGCTGGCTTAAACGCTAATGATCTTCTGAAAGCAAGGGGGGCGGGCAGGTATGGGCGAGTCTTTAGATGTATTATTTCAGTAGTGTGTGTGTGTGTGTGTGTGTGTGTGTGTGTGTGTGTGTGTGTGTGTGTGTGTGTGTGTGTGTGTGTGTGGTGGTGGTGGTGGTGTGTGTTTGTCTTTCCCAAAGGCTTCGTCCAAAAATGTTTCCAACCCTGTTCTACAGAAGCAGCAGGACTTGCGGGAGGAGCACATTTCTCTGTTTATTTGCCAGAAAGCACTCACACAGACACACACAGACACACACAGACACACACAAAAGCATGTATGCACACACACAAACAAAACAAACACATTCAATAACACAATCCCGCACAGATGCACCAGCAGAAGTAATGCATGTGCCAACACAAGTACGTGTGTGTGTGTGTGTGTGTGTGTGTGTGTGTGTGTGTGTGTGTGTGTGTGTGTGTGTGTGTGTGTGTGTGTGTGTGTGTGTGTGTGTATTGCATGATGGGGAGTTATCAGTGTGAATCAGGTTAAGGATAGAGAGTGGACATGGAGGGGATAGGGTCTTTAAGAAATCCTCCCTGTGCAGAAACGACACATTGTTCCACTCTAATCTGATACCATGCAAATCACAAGACTCCCTAAGGCAGAGCCATTCACTCTCACACACACACACACACACACACACACACACACACACACACACACACACACACACACACACACACACACACACATACACACACACACACACACACAGGGGCACACAGACACTCAGAAACACACGCGCATGAGAGCACTCATATTTAAATACGCGCACACACACACACATACACACACACACACACACACACACACACACACACACACAGGGACACACAGACACTCAGAAACACACGCGCATGAGAGCACTCATACTTAAATACGCGCACACACACACACACACACACACACACACACACACAAGCAAGCATGCTTACACATACACGCGTACAAACGGCACAAACACACACATCAGTTTACCTCAAGTAGGGCCGTTTAGGACTCATAACACTGTAATTGATTAAGAGGAGAGCACAGGCCCAGGCTGCTGAGCATAAAAGCCCCATCCACACACACACACACACACACACACACACACACACACACACACACCTCTAAGCTCCAGCTAACATCTCTTCTGTCTGACTATGACTTTGTTCAGGCCCAGTTTGTCTTTCATACACACACACATGCACAAACACACATAACATGCGCGCACACACACACACACACACATAAAAATATAGGCCCCCAAAGTTTGCTAAATTTCTGCCAAACTTTTATTTTGCATGCTCTTGTTGTTCCACTTCTGAACAGAGGCTGCAGGACTACACACAAGGACACCTTTACACAGCTGTGCCTATCTACCCCCCCCCTCCCCCTCCAAGACCACACCCAGACAAATATACACACACACACAAACATGTACAAATACACACACACATACATACACACGTGTGCTCTCAAACACACACTTGTGTGTGTGCATGCATACGCACACTGATACAGGCACATATATACACACCCACTCCCACACACAGACACAAACACGCAAAAAAACACAAGCGCACACACACACACACACACACACACACACACATACACAACCTCTCCTCCAGAGGCCTTGTTTAGTCTCAGGTGACTGCCGGGACATTGTGAGGTTTTCAGAGCGAAGGAGACCTCGTCCTCTCCAAACAATACAGCACACACACATACACACACATAAACACTTTTCAGAGCAAATGAGACCCCCATCCTCTCCAAACAGCACTGCCGACACACACATGCACACACACACACACACACACACAGGTTTGAGAGCAAATGAGACCCCATTCTCTCCAAACAGCACAGACCCCCCATCCCCTCCGCCCCACACACACACACACACACAGTTTTGAGAGCAAATGAGACCCCATTCTCTCCAAACAGCACCGCTCACACACACACACACACACAGTTTTGAGAGCAAATGAGACCCCGTCCTCTCCAAACAGCCCTGTGCAAACACACCTAATAATGGCTGCTGACAGGAGCTGGGCCTCCCTTGGGGATGAATGCAGACTAATACGCATCATTAAATACCACATAAAGAGCAGACTGTGTGTGTGTGTGTGTGTGTGTGTGTGTGTGTGTGCATGTGGGTGCACGCATGTATGCATGTTTGTGTTATGTAAGATAGAAGTAAGATAGGTAGAGCGATTGTGTATGTGTGTGTGTGTGTGTATGCGTGTGTGTGTGTGTGTGTAAGGGAATGAGTGA
>CM050220.1:24035923-24065923 GCA_027475355.1 Coilia nasus | reverse complement strand
CACATTCAACAGAGAGGAAAAGACGGTCCAAAATAACAAACACACACACACACACAAATTCACACACTCTGAAATACACCTAGCCCCACTATCTGCAATAGCATGTACAGAAAAGAGATAACACCTTTAAATTTACTTAGAATCTTTTAAAAAATGTCAGACAAACATGACCAGGCAAACAGCAAGCAAGACGTACACCATGTCTGGTCTTAAAACTAGAGACACTGATACTGTATCTTGTCTGAGACCGCGTGCCAAGCCATCTACTGCAGCCATCTTAAGGACTGATTTCATGACCTACCCTGGTACTGAGGGGTTGATCAGCTGTCTAAACTTGGTTGTGAGTTAACATGGGGAGACGCTGGCTGCTTACCTGGGAAGTCGCAGTGGTGGATCCTCCTCTTCTCCAGGTCGGGGTTGTTCCTGCGGTTGTAGCGGACAGGCATGCCCTGGCTGGGGCTGGGGCGAGGCGGCTGGGTCTGGGTCTGGGGCTGAGGCTGGGCCTGGGGCTGGGGCGGTGCGGGGCCTTGGGAGGCCATCTTGGAGGCGATGGTGGCGGCGTAGGAGGGCGGGGGCGTCAGGTTGTGGAGCAGCTCTTTGTGGCGGTCGGGGCTGCCCGGCTCGGAGCTGGGGGGCGAGGGGGGCAGGTAGGGGGACTTGTGCTGCGGGATGGAGCCGGCGTGTGGCTGGGCGTAGGGAACGCCGAAGCTGGCGCCCCCACTGGCGCAGGAGTACGGCTTGGCGCCGGCCTGCGGGGCCGCCATGTTGTGCAGGTCGAACGTGGGCAGCATGTGGGAGTGGGAGTGGGAGTGGGAGTGGCCATGGCCGTGGGCGTCGGCCACGTGGTGACCGTTGCCCTGGTGACTGTGCTGCATGGGCATGTCCAGCTCAGAGGTGAGCAGCTGGAAGAGAGGTCCGTCCTGGGGCAGCTCGAAGGAGGGCATCTCCTGCTTCACGTACACGCCGCCGGAGGGGGCCTCCACAGAGGCGTCCGCACCGCTGCTTGCGCCAGGGCTGAACACGCTGGTGAAGTCGGGCAGGGCGGGTGGAGGGGGGGCCATGGCTCCCCCCGGGCAGTCTGGGTGGGTGAAGGACGGGCTGGCGTTGGGCTCGGTCTTCACCTGGGCGCAAGTGGGTTGTCGGGAGGAGGGCCGGCACAGGCCCGTGCGCAGGTAGGCCAGGTCGGGCAAGTACACGTTCATGTTGATGCTGTAGGGGGAACCCTGGTCCTCGCAGAAAAACTGGTCCACCACGGACGCGCTGTCCCGCCGAGACTTCCTCCCGTCCAGCAGGGCGTGGGGCTGGGGGGTCAGGTACTTATCCATCTCCAGCTTCGCCTACGTGGAGGGGCACAAACATGTAAATGTCTTCCTCTCCCTCTCTCTCTCTCTCTCTCTCACACACACACACACACACACACACACACACACAGAAATGTGAACTAACACACTACAGCAGCCATGTATTCTATTCTACTTTACATGGCTGGCATTTTAGACTTTACACCATGAAGGAGGCCAACAAGCCTGTAGTTACACTAAGTCACTGATCAGTTATATCTTGAGCTGTGGGAAGCCTGGGAAAAAATGCCTGGAATAATTTTGCAGCAGGCGCTTCCATGGTGTTGCGAAACCGCAGGTCTATAACTGAACCAGGACGCATGAAGGCACAAAAACGCCAAATGTTATAAACCTGACAGCTGCGCTCGGAGACATTTTTAGAAGCTGACCTCTGGGTGAAGGAATTGCAGCAAACTGACGGTACATTTCTACATGACACAGACGTGATCGGAGACACTTCTGCCGTGGTTGACATGTCTTCCCGGCCATTCTTAACTGATAAACGACATATTTACAAACTAAAACTTCCACATCTACCCCACTACAATAACTTCCCCAAGGGTGGCATAGGACGTGGGTGGCTTTGTGGTGGACGTGGTGGTCCGCCCGTTTGCGTTATATGGCGCAAGTCACCGGTAAAACATTTATCATGTACTCTTCAATAGGCTCCTGCTACATTCCCCCTTCGCCTGTAAAACAGCACTCATACCACAAGCCCAAAACAGACGCTGCTGACAGGTGGAACCAGCGCTGCGGGCTGCTCAGCTTTTCCAAATAAATTTCTCCTCGTTATCATGAAACCGCACAGGGCGAGAATAAATAGTAGAATGAATGCCATATTCTCACACGGCTCACTGCCAGACGTGAAAGGGTAAGGGAGACTGCCGATACGCACACAGTAAGAGGAAAACACCCTAGATGCCTGGCTGCTGAAGAACTCTATGGCTGCTTACGCCAAGCTATTTCTGGATTTAGATCTTCCAGCTGTTGCCTGAGCCTGTATCTCTTTCACAAGTTTTCAGATTAAGGGTCAGCGTTGCTGGGAAGTTTCAATGTAGACCGCGAGGCGAGTAACGTGCGTGGGCGACAGGGAGTCAGTTGTTGACGGAATGGTAGCCAAGAGACCAACTGCAAGCAATTGCTCCGTCTGATATATCCTCCGTGCACCCTCCGCCCCGAGCCTCCCGTGGAGTCAATGTGAACGGGGAAAACCCACACCCAAGATTCCATCAATAGCGAACGATAGCGGTATTAACCTCAATGGTCAAGAGCAACGCCGTGTGACCATGATTAATCAACCTTACACATAACACATTCACCAAATTCAGACCATAGGCGAAGCACACTTGAGTGAATAAAAAAATAAATAAACGCATTCAGTGCAATTTACCTGAGAGTAGTCGCTTGATGTAGTCCTATCAACGTCATTATTCTTGCCATCAAAGGCGAACAGAGACGAATCGTCAGGGAAACCGTCCGACAGTGATGGTTTTAGGAGAGTGTAAAACTCATCTGGTCCTGGAACAAGCCCAGCGCTCATCGTTAAAAGCGTGGCGGCCATAAACGCCCTATCCCTTTGGTGATACTGGCCGCAAGAATGAGCTGGGAGCACGGTACAACACAAGGGAGGACGTACGAGGGGCGCATGGAATGACGGCGTGGAGGTGTACTCGCTTGAGTGGATGTCCCGTCTCTCCTCTCCTCTCCGCTGCTTCAGAAAGATTTGTATGCTTCGCTTGACGAAGGGCGGGGCGGGGCGCTGTCAGACCGAACGGGCGGCTACACCTATAACGCTCTGATACTGTAACAGTAACATCGAACATGGACAACAAAAGGTTAAAAGAGGAGGAAAAAAGAAACTGCCGGTGAGAGTTAGGAATTTAGTCGTACCAGTACAGTTAGATCTTTTGGAATCTCGAAGTGCCTCCCATTCACTATCTGGACGAAATGCACGTCAATGCAGGCAGACGGCTCAACAGAAATATTTATCTTATCAACATACTGTTTTATTTAGGCTAATAACATATTATATCCCAACAGTCCATATGACAGTTAAACGCTGATTTTTTTAAACCAAAGCCAAGTAAAGATATAGGAGAGATATCGTATTTTAAAGCCAGTCCATAAATACATTTTTAACATATCATAAAGTGGACTACTACACTTGTATTCAAAGAATATGATATCTTGAGTAGCATATAAATAAAATACAATTTAAATGTATTTCTATTTAAAATGATTTGATTGATAAATTACACCACCTATTAATTTACAAACATAAGTGTTAATTGTCGTGTGATCTGCTGTGAAGGGCGATTCGACTTGATGGAACGTATTTCAAGCACGTAGCGTGAGTAACATTAAGATGACACCGATAAGAGCATAACTCTAAAATGATTAAGGTATGCGTGACCGCGGCTATTTTTAAACACCAATGTGCAAGTCTAACAAATCAAAGGGTCGTGTTTGCGCCGCTGCCATCTCTGATCTTGGATGGCCGACAATACCAAAGCGAGCAAAGGGAGGATTCTACATGGTGGAATAAACTGGTTTAAATGTCGTCTGCATACCTTTCTGTCCCTTGCAAAGTATTAATCTTATTGGAAGGAGCAATTTAATTATTTGAAACGGTTCAGTGGCGGTGAAATCAAGACGGGCTGTCTGTGGCAGACGAAGGGAAGAACAGCCTACATAAACAAGACCACGACGAACAAAAAAACGGCATCTAAGCCGCGCGCGCCACACACGCCTCACACACACACAAAACAAAAACACACACGGTTAGTTTTTTGTTTTACTCTCACACACAAATATGAATTCTTTCACAAATAAATACAAAGTGGATAATTTCCTGACAAAGAGAAATACTCTTGTTCAATTCACATTTTAGAAAACTCCATGTATAAAATGTCACACATTATAAAAGGAAAAGTACCAATTGCCCTTCGTCAGGCACACTCAACTCGGCCGTCAAATCAATGTTAAAAGCAACAACAGACATCTCATGGCCCCAAACAGTTTCTAGTACAGATTAAATGTCCAAGGTGTAAGGGGTGCTTGGTGCGAAAAGCTAGTCTTAGACTCTGGTGTGAGGGCAGCTGGTCAGTCACTGGCTCAGAGACACTGATGTGAGAGCAGCTGGTCAGAGTTGCTAGTTGTAGACAACACTGTGAGTGCTTCTGGTCAGTCCCTGCTGTTGCTGGCCAGAGAAACAACGATACAGCTAGTCTGAGACACCAGTTTGACATGCTGGTCATTTCATTGGGCGCTTGGCTTTCTTGTATTTCTCTGGGACTCCTTTCTTGGTCTGAAAAAAGGGGAGGACAAATCAGAGGAGAGGAGAGATGAGGGGAAGAGTTTAGGGGAGAGATGAGGGGAAGAGATCAGCGGAGAGGAGAGAAGAGGAGAGAGCAAAAACATTCAGGTTAGTCCCAGGGTGTGGTAAGTGTTCATCAGTGCACTCTTAAATGGCATCTGTCACCAATGGAAACGTCCCAGGAGAGAACCTGCACTGTCTTGGGGACAAAGACCAGTGTTGCAGGTGCCAATCAAAGAGCCCTGTACTTACAAACACAGTCGGCTTGGGACGAATGTCGCTAAGGTCATCCTCCCTCCTGGGACCAGGACTGACGCGCTGAAGCTGCGGTGGGGCACCTCCCGTTGCCGTGGCGACGACCTCTCGGTCAGGTGGGACCAGGAAGTCGCCCTGCTGTTGCGAACGCATGCTGAGCAACATCTGCTTCATCATGGACAGCTCCTGCAGCACAGAAGAACACAGCACATTTGGACCTCAGATATCTTAACAAGTTCTAAGACACCTTAACAAGTCCAAAGACACCTCAACAAGAGTGAAGGGTGTGTGTGTGTGTGTGTGTGTGTGTGTGTGTGTGTGTGTGTGTGTTTGTGTATGTTTATTAAATAAATGTGTGCTGTGAGAGGGCGTAAGATGGAGCTCAGTGAGTCCAGTGTAGTAGTAGTAGAGATATTTTATTTATCCCAAAGGAAATGAAGGTGTCCGGTAGCATATACATAACATATCTACACATATATCACCTGTACACATCATGTACACATCATACAGACATACACATAGGCACACAGATATATGACATCCACGCACACTATCATACGACATCAACTGTGAGCCATTACAACAAAGTGACGTTGTGGCATGTTAACTGTGCAGTGTGGTGCTATGGTATCATAGTGCAATAGAGTGTCATTGCAAGTACATTGTCAGTGCAAGTTCAATATCTAGATCATAAGACAAAGAATACTTATTACTTACCTACACTTTGGCCATACAGACAGTCTAGCAAAGTGGGCAGGTGACTAATATATCCATTAAGGGAGTTTATCTACCGGGTTCCTATCAGTGTCAATCAGTCTAGTCCAGGGTAGTATATGTATAAAGGCACCTAGATGAAGACATGGTATAAAGGGCAGCGTTCAGAAACAGACTTAAGCACTCAAGTCAATCATGTTCCTCCCCTTCTGTGTGGTGTTGAAGGGCTGAAGAGCTTGTCCTACAAACAAGGGACCTTCGTAGCCTGTCTGTTTTGCAAGACAGAGACAGAAGCCTGCGACTGAACATGCTCTTCTGCTTGGAGAAAGTGGTGTGCAGGGGGTGGCAGTCATTGTCCATTATAGAGAGTAGACAACTCCAATAAGACCACAAACACCCCGACAAGACAAAAGAAACCCCAAAACAACCATGGGCACCCGAACACTAACACTGAGGACTGGACTTCAAGCACAGAAACACGACCACAGGCACCCCAACATAAACACCCCAACAAGACCACAGGCACCCCAACACAAACACCTCAAGAAGACCATAGACACCCCAACAAGTGCACAGACACCCCAACAACTGGACTGGACCTCAGACACAACACAAGCTGTTAGGACTGGACCTCTTAGGCAAAAACATAACCTCCTTGTCGGAGGTAAGAAGTCGACTACTTAAGACTGAACCGCAGACGCTGTAATACGATCAGTTAGGACTGAACCGCAGACACAGACACACAACCACTGAATACAGGAGGAGTTGGACTGACCCACTAAAGCTGCCTTACAGGTGACACACACATCTACACCTCCCAGTTTGATTTCCCACTCTCCACTTTCCTACTTTCTACTCTACTCAGCTAATGCAGTGTGTTTACAAACAAGAGGGTGTGTATTTAACTTCAAGCACCTTTGAAGTTGCCTATGGCTATGGGATACGACACTTGGACTATCAAATGGATGTTCAGATTAATCAGCCCTTCTATTCGAATCCCTAATCGGGGACAGACATGTCTTGAGATTGAGATACCCTGCTCATGTTACCTTGATGGAGTGAGACAGAGGAGGTTGGTGTGTTTGATGTGTCGTGTGTGTTGGGAGGTGGGGTGGCTGGGGGCGGGACAGAGAAGCTGAGCTTATTAGGATAAGTGAACTCCCACGCATGCCCCCTGTGAACTTAAAGCTGTCATGCTAAAGTCAGCTGTAGGTCTTTGTGCCTGTACCCCCCTCAGGCCTCACCTGCATAGGTAACTACAGGTATTAGAGGTTTCTTAGAAAAAAGCATTAGGAAAGGTGTGCACAGCCATATTAGGGCTCATTCAGATACCACTAAACACCCACACCTCCCCACACACACACACACACACACACACACACACACACACACACACACACACACACACACACACACACACACACACACACACACACACACACCAATGCCTGAATCCTAGATGCCATTCCTCAGTGTGGATATAGCTCATAGACTTCACTTGAGCTCTTCTGCTATCTTCAGCATGGCATAAACACAGCCCTCCACTCACTCTGTCTCTATCACTCTCTCATTCCCTTGCCTCTCTCTCTCTCTCGTTCTCCTCTCTCTGTCTCTCTCTCGGGCCAGCTCAACCATCACACCCCCTTTACATAGCACAGCCAGCTCTTCCTGCCAGAGTTGAGGAGACAGGCGTAAATTGGCGTTACATATTAACCGCCATCTTATCGCCCACGCAGACTACTGAACGCCGATCCTGCTACCACCATGTCATACAGGAGTGCCCAAAAATAAAAAAAATCTGGTAATGTCTTACTGGGCGCCATGATATGAATCAGCGCATTAAAATTCTGCTCTTTTACAGCAGAAGCAGCACATACAGTAGGCAAACACTGCTACTCCCACTGTTACGTAACTCAGTGACTAAAGCAGCAGTTAAAAAAAAAAAAAAAAACTGACAAATCTATGTTGTCAAACAGTAGTCAAAATGGGACCTGGGGACATTTGATTGGCGGTCGTCACAAGAGGCACACTGTCAAAGAAGGCACAGTTAATCCCACACACACACACACACACACACACACACACACACACACACACACACACACACACACACACACAGATAGTACATTGTAAAAGTAGTAGTAATCAGTGCTTCTAACTGGAGGGTGACGTCCATCATCACTGTAGAAATGACTCCGTGGTAGAATTACCAGGAAATCTGAACGCATCCCCTCCAGTACATCCTGACTCTTACACTGCTGCATGTGTGTGTATGTGTGTATGTGCCAGTATCTGTGTGTGTGTCCCATCGTGTGTGTGTCTCAGTATGTGTGTGTCCCAGTCTGTGTGTGAGTGTGTCTCAGTATGTGTGTGTCCCAGTATGTGTGTGTGTCTCAGTATGTGTGAGTGAGTGTGTGTGTGTGTGTGTGTGTATTAGAGGGTGGTTGAATATAGATGACAAGTGCCTGGGTCATTTAATATTTCTATTTATCACTGGTGGGGGCCGTGCAGGCTGGCATGCGCAGACGCTCCGCAGGAGAGCAGCTGTCTGTGAGGATTGCACTCTTTATGCCAACATGCCAGCATGGAAGTTGTGAAGTCGGCAAAGATGGTGCCAAGCGAATGCCAGGGAATGCTGGGTTCAAAATAGCTCGGAGATTTCACAAATGTGTCCGATAGCCCTGACACACTGGTACTGCCGTTTTTAGTTGAACGAGTGTGTAGAATGTGTGTGTGTGTGTATGAATCAGTGTATGTACGATGTATGTTTGTGTCTGTGTTGTGTATGTGTTGTCAGTTTGGAAAACAGTGTGGATGTTTGTGTGTTTGTTTGTGTGTGTGTGTGTTAGTGTGGTGTGTGTGTATGTGTGTGGGTGTGCAATCAAAAGAGTATCTGGCCAGTGTGTGTCTATATATATTGTATTGTTTCTCTGAGACACAATATGTGAATAGTATGTGTGTGTGTGTGCGTGTGTGTGTGTGCGTGTGTGCGTGTGTGTGTGAAGAAAGCATGAATGAGCACAGGCACTGCTGAATGCCATTGTGCTATGCAACCTTTCCCCTATAACAGCCAATTAAGCCTTTCTTTAATCTGTCAAAAGTCAAACGGCCGCCACCCACCCACCCACGCGGGTTCTTCAGGTACACGCGTCACTATCAGGACAGCACGGAGCGTGGGAAACACATAACGAAAAACATAAAAAAGCACACACACGCACGCACACACTCACACACAGACACACACACACACTCACACACAGACACACACACGGGAGAACAGGGAAGACCAGTCCAGGTGGTCACCCAGCAGCCGTTCTGAATCAACCCAAACAGCATGAATAGCTGTGGCATGTTAGGAAGGCTGTCAGTCTCTCAGGCTGTTAGGAGAGGGGAGGGAGCTTGAGCTTGTCCAAAAGGTGTGTGTGTGTGTGTGTGTGTGTGTGTGTGTGTGTGTGTATGTTTGTCTGTGTGTGTGTGTGTGAGTATGTTTGTGTGTGTGTGTGAGTATGTGTGTGTGTGTCAGGGATGGACAATAACTTTTGAAAATGTCAAAATTCTTTACCAGACACTGACAAGTAAATAGTAAAAATTTACCAGCCACTCAACAGCTAATCATTATTTTCTGTCCAGAATCTACCAGCCACTTTCATATCTTTCATATTTTACCTATTTTATCTTGAGTATTTTTGGCTGGTGCAAATTTCCATGCTTGTGAGTGTGTGAGTGAGAGAGACAGAGAGAGAGAGAGAGAGGGAGAGAGAGAGAATGAGTGAGTGAGTGAGTGAGTGAGTGAGCTAGGCTGACACGGACTCCCTGACACTTAAACATGAAGCCAGGTACAGTGGGACAGACACATTTAAAAAGGCTAGATTACAATGCCAATATGTGTCTCGCGATGCCATATTTAAACTGTAAGATCATGATTGTGGTACAAACTTTCTACGCCACAAAGACTCTTTCTACTTTGTAAAAAGACAAGTGAAGCAGTAGCAGTTAAAACATGACAAAATGACAAGCAAGGTGCTAGCCAGCATTTATTTCTTTAAACTCACCTCACAGTTATGTCAGCTGAAATGAAATACCGTGCTGATGTCAGTAGAGCATGCTCATGGTAATGTCAGGTGTAATATTTCCATGGTAACATCAGGGGCGTAGCCAGAAATCATAAAATGGGTGTGCCCAGAAAAAAGTCAGGTGGGCCAAACCCGAAACACATACTGTAGGTTACTATTATTACTAAAACAGTCAATCAAAGAAAAAGAGCCTTCTGATTGGGTGGGCTTGATTGACAAGTGGGTGGGCACAGGCCCACCCGTGGTTTCGCCTATGGGTAACATCATCTATAACGTGTCAATGGTAATGCCAGCCGAAACATGCACATGGTCATATGTCAGGTCACTCATATGTCATGTCACTTCTAACGTGCCCATGGGAATGTCAGCTGTAGTATTTCCAGGGTAATGCCAGCTCTAACATGCCCAGGTCCATACGATACAGGTGTGTAACAAGTGATGAATCTGTTCTCAGTGACAAGGCAAGCCTCAGTCCACTGTCTCTTCTCGGCAAACGACATGCCCAATCTACATTTATAGGTGGCAGACATGGATTGAAATGGTTAAAACAGCCTGCTTTCACATACGGTTCTGTGCAAGAGAGGTTTGAGGTGTAAATAAGGCCAAAAGGTGAAGAAAAAGTGACCATTACCCTTCTTGGTGAACTCATCTCAGAATGTGCTTGTGTTCATATACCCTCCATTTAAACATGAAGCCGATTACATTATTGACTGACTGATTCACATAGGATTATCTGTTTATTTAAGTCCTCGCCATAACAGTGTATGGGCATGTATTGGGACATGTATTGTCACTCTCCTCTGAGCTGCTGTTTGAGTTTTACACCTGCAGCTATGCCTTGAGTGGGAAGGTGTGTGTGGAGAGTACCCATGACGATGATTGTACGCACACACACACGCACACGCACACAAACACACACACACACACACACTTACTTGCATGTGCCAGACACACACATATAAAACCTTGTTGGCGTCAACTCTCTTCCATTCCTCTGTCATGCGAGTCCTCACTTGTGAGTGTGTTTGGAAAGAAGTGCCTGCACGCTGCCGTGTAAAGCTCTGTTATAAAGGCAGGAGGGCTGCAGCTGAAGTGCATGGCTTACACAGGGCTGACAGTACAAATTCCTGAACTTCTGCTACACTCGGTCTGGCTAACTACGTTTTTGGAATAAGATTTGATAAACCTGCTTGATAAACTAACATCCTAACTGAAGTGAAATGTTAGCGTGATGTTAACCTAATGTTTTTTTGGTTGAGAACAAAAGTGGGGTTCCTGTTATTAGACCGCTCTGGGTGCCTCAAATGTGACAACATCCCAGCATCGACAAGCTTTTCCTATTAAATATTCTTGGTGTAGACCTATATTTTTTTTCTCGCAGACAAACTCTGCCAAGCCTAAAATCAGGCATCGTGCCTGAACAGTATCAGCTCTGCTTACATCCTTAAAAAAGAGGAGACTGGGCATCGATGTATGACATAATGTACAGTGAGAAAATTAATATAGCTGAAAAAACCCTGATTAAGTGATGCAAGTCTCCGATTCAAAGTGCAGCGAAAAAAATACGGATAAAATGTATTGTGATTTTCCGTCTTCCGCTAAACTAAATTAAACTAAATTCAGTGGTTGGAAATGCATATTCATTGCACACTTGTTTCTTCTGATGCCCCCTCACTGTCTATTTTTTTTTTAATGTAAGACTTCCACATGTTGGGATAGCCCTCTCAGTTTAATGGAGCTTTCTGCAACATTTTGATGAACTGTGTAATTACTAAACAACATAGGATACAGATGTAAATAGATAAAGCACATGGATATCTTAGCAGAGGCAGCTGTGAGGCTGCAGAAAGATCATTCCACCTGCAGCAATGGAGGTGTTGAGAAGGGAGGTGTAAGAACAATGCTTACCTCACGTAACAAAGAGAGAAGGGTTGGGGAATACAGCTCAACTCATGGTGACAAAGTAGGGAGGTTGAAAGCAACAATATGTAACTCTTTTGAGGTATCCTTTTTTTCCCCATCATGCAATTTGTTTTAGTACCATGTCCAAATTAATTTGGATGGCATAAGGATACATGAGGGGTGAGCAATCACAAGTGTTATTCCCACCAACCATCAAGGGTAGGCACCATGCAAATCTGGCTAGAGGGTAGGAAACCAATAGCCAGGACAGCGCCGCCTAGTGCTTCCGCTTAATTTCATTTACCTCCAGCAACTACATCATGGAGTCAAGTAAGTTTCAGTTCAATCCGTCTCTGACTGTATACGGGCCAATCAGCGAACAGAGGGAGGGCTGAAAACGAGGACGTTGAACTCAAGCATTCAAGCTTCAGTTTGCATTGTAGCTTGAGCATTACCGAACGAAGCTGGTGAGATTGATATAGACGAAGCTATACATTCTGTGTTGGCAACTATTCCCGAAATTGAGGATTTAAAGCCAGAACAAAAAGAATGCTTGAGGAATTTCATCGAGGGGAAAGACCAGCCATCAGTAGCATCACGACCAAGCAGTAGCGCTTGGTTGAAGCAGAAACTATCCAGCCACTGTGAAGTGAATGAATGCCAATGCAGAGCTCTCAGACGCTTTGCACAAAGTGAAACAATGTGAAAGCAGCTGATGCATCAGGCTAGGAAACCACAACAGAATAAAAGAGAAAGGCTTTACAGCATGACATTGCTAACTATACTGCCATCAAAACAATATAGAGCATCTCATGCCAGTGCCAATAAGGCTCTAGAAAATGTTTGGAAGATTTTGTGCACCATCAGTTTTACACCAAAAACTCCATAGTGTTGCTTCAAGAGGGCAGCTCACCTTACTGGTGTTCAGAGGGAAGGTGCAGGAGGATGGCTTACCTCGCGATGGCTGAGGAGTCGTTCGAGGTCAGCGGACATATTGTTCTTCACCTGCAGCAGATTAGTCCTCTCCTTCTTCAGCGCACTGAGAAAGAGCAGGCAGACACGCAGACACGCAGACACACACACACACACACACACACACACACACACACACAGATAAGAGTCCCGACCTCAGCATGTAACACAATGTAAACGCATATCATTGCACTCAGCAGACACACAGTGTAAAAACATTACCACACACACCACTCTAAACACCATTAACACACACGACCATCCACAATTAGACCAGCAGCAGGCACAGCACACACACATTGTAACCACACACCACACACACACTACCAGTTACACTCAGAAAAACAGGAAGCACCACGTTAAACACGTTACCATTCTTTGACCAGGGGACCAGCAGCAGACACCACACACACACTCAGCTCAGTCACAGACACTGCAACAACACACACTACCATCCTCTCTCTGACAGGCTACAAACACAACACACATACAAGGAGGCTGTTTCCAAAGAGGTTATGATGAGATACTATAACTGCGCCAATAACAATGCCTTATTATTGTCACTCCATTGTGGTACAGTGAGTATTCCAACTCAACTCAATGTCATGTATTTCTGCTTCATGTTAAATTTTGCTATGCTACGAATGCCCCCATTTCATCAGCAGCCATCTTTGCCAGATAAAATTGTTATCGCATCTAACTTCCCCTCTAACTTACACGGTCATGCTAGAATGTAGCCTTGCTCCATGCTGCAGACATTAAAAGTGATGTTAGCAGAGTAGACATGTGTAACAAAATAAGATTAATATCATGTTCTTAAATAAATAAATATTACGATACTTTTTGGCTTTTTTGGGGGGATTCTCTGCCTTTAATTTGATAGAACAGTGGAGGGAATGACTGCTATCAGCGTCATAACTGTTCCCAAAGGGTTTCCGTTTAACATTTCCAACAATGAAGTAGAAGATGAAAAAGTAGAGCTTATTGTCATGATCGTTTATTGTCGTTTGGAGCAGCCAACAGATTAACACAGGAAGACACAGGAAGATAAAAATAAGAATTGAAATAGATAAAAATAGCTAGGTAGAATTAAAATACATGTTCAATTTACAGCAATATACTATATGTGAAACCCAGCAGAAGTAGCTTGGGAACCAAATAGAATACTGAGGCATTGGTTTTGTTTTTATCATTGAAAGGATCTATACTGTGTGTGTGTGTAAACTGTATTGATGTTTAACTCCCCCTCTAACACACCACAAACACACATCGCTAGCCTCCCTCCAGACTTTTCTTCCTCAGTTTCCTGGAAGACAAAATACACACAAACACACACACACACACACCTCACTCAGACCAGGAGAATCAGCATCATACACTGCACACACACGGCATAATGCCTGGGTACTGATGTGATTTATGGTGTTTCCATGTTAAGTGGTTTCTGTGAACAGCACTGAATGCATTGCTTGGAGTCAATCCCATCTAGTTTGCCCTGGAGTTAATACTGAGATCATGCATCACAGAGCACTAGTTGTATCAGACAGTAGGGTAATACCATGCAAATCAAACTCGTGCTGTCAACACTTAGGTTTACTGTGTTTACAATGGGATGTATTTCAAACCGGGGAGGAACTTGGAGTTACACACACATATACACAAACACACCCACTCTCACAAAGCTATGCTCCACACGACAATGCACACTCACAGAAATTAACACGGACATAAACACATGTGCATGTATACACGCACACACATGCTTCTCTCTTACCTCTGTCCTTCACTCAGTCACTCAGTCACTCAGTCACTCAGTCTCACACACACACACACAGGCTTGTTACCTGTTCAGTCAAGACCAGCCCCTGTGGCTAAGTGTGGTTGTGGAAAAGTGCAAAAGAAGCTGATTTTTGAAGCTTTTCTGGAGTAGGGTGGTGTGTGTTTGTGTGTGTGTGTGTGTGTGTGTGTGTGTGTGTGTGTGTGTGTGTGTGTATGTGTGTGAATGTGCGTGTGCAGTGGGGCGTTACAGAGTCCTGGGTGAGCCTGGGGTCTTAAACACACCACAACATACTCTACCACAACAAGAGTACCCCTGCAGTCACTCTGCAAAAAGCTTGCCCTAGAAAATGGATTGTGTGTGTGTGTGTGTGTATGTGTCTGTGTGTGTGACTTGGACTTAAAGGAGAACTTCGGTGTAAAATGAAAATTGGCATGTTAAAACATCATACCGAGTTTTTATGTGTACTGAGGAGCAAAATTGATTTAGCCTGTTGCAGTCAGAGTTTAACTATTTTTTATTGTTTGTCCCAGAAGGCTAACAATGGAAGTGGTAGGTGCCCTTAGACGAAGCATGACGACTATGCTATTTTTAAACCATTAAAACAGCTCGAAGAAACTCCACACTCTCGGTAGTACAATCGGTAGTACAACAAAGGCTCTGGCATTCAAAACAAAGCACTGAGAATATTGTAAATGTACACAATGTTTATTTAAAAAACTGTTCTTACATGCAGTAGTTTGCAGTTGTTTCTCGTCGCCGCCATGATGAAAGTCCACACAAGTCGATTGTTCTACCTCTCCTCCTATTCTTCCTGCTGGTTCGTGTTCGTCAATCGACTTGTGCGGACTTTCATTATGGCGGCAACGAGAAACTACAGCAAGGTACTGCCTGTCAAAAAGGTTTTATTAATAAATGTGGTGTACACCTACAAAGTTCTCAGTGCCTCGTTTTTAATGTCAGGGCCTTTTTTGTACTACTGATGGAGTGTAAAGTTTCTTCGAGCTGTTTTAATGGTTTAAAAATAGCGTAGTCGTCATGCTTCGTCTAAGGGCACCTACCACTTCCATTGTTACCCTTCTGGGACAAACGCTAAAAAATAGTTAAACTCTGAATGCAACAGGCTAAATCAATTTTGCTCCTCAGTACACATACCAACTTGGTATGATGTTTCAACGTGCCAATTTTCATTTTACACCGAAGTTCTCATTTAATGCCATTTGAAAGATACCTGATGAAAAATTATGGGATGGGGGGTAGATCAGATTAGCTTGCATAATCAAACCTGAAGTTACATGCAACCAGTGAAGTGGGCGGAGGGGTGTTACATAGTCAGTCTGGGGATGGGATGTTTAACTGAGAGTAGTGTTTCGGCTACTGCACCTCAATTTAAAAAAAAATGTAAAAGAGTTTCATCTGTTAATATGACTGATTGTCTTATCAGTTAATGCATACATGTATAGTTATGATGACTAATACATACTTATACTATTTTTTATCCTATTCACTTGTGCATGACTCAAAGTAAGACATTTTAAAGTAAACACAAGATACTTGTGCACCTAGAAAGAGTACATTCCTGACTATAAACCTTACTGTAATATTCGATTGTTTGGGAGAACACTTAGCTCTCAGGTGGGGCCACGGGAATAACAACGGACCTAAATCCGCTGTCAGCATTCAACATGGATAGGTAATGTCCAAATTCCACCTGTTGGCAATACTGAAGGCTGCAACTGGTAGTTCACCACTTTACTCTAATCTGATGCAATTAAACTGTCCAATGGTCTTGCTTAGCAGACACAGATATAAAAGATGTTGACACGTGAACAAACACACATACCCGTCATGGCCCTTTCTATAAAACACACACACACATTTCTCAGCTTTCTTATTTGTAAAACAAACACAGATACACACACCCACACACACACACACACACACACACACACACTTCTGAAGCTCCATCTACAGAACACACACTCACTTAAAAAGAAATATAGACTCATTGTGTGCTCTTGATAAGTTTCCTGAGAAACCACAAGTCATATACGTCAACGGCTAACAAATCGTAGCTTAGAACCACAGAAGATGATTATCAGTGCAAGCATGACCATGACAATCAGAACACATCTATGATGAACTTGGATTTCTATGTGAGTTTGCCATCAGTCATCAATGTTCTGCTCTGGGCCGGTGTAGCCGGTTATAGCCAGCTATTGTTCCTATTTGACATGTCAGGAAAAATTATAAATACCCCTGATGAAGTGCTACCCGTTCAGCAAGTTGAACTGCTTGTTGATGCAGTAACAAGAGCAGAATCCCATGTGCATTTGGCTTATGTGTGTGTGTGTGTGTGTGTGTGTGTGTGTACAGTGGCGCAAAAAGTGGGTATGCGCTATATGCGTTGCAGGGGGGCGCCGCACCAGGGGGGCGCCAAAACGATGGTTAAAATAAATAAATAAATAAATAAATAAATAAATAAATAAATAAATAAATAAATAAATAAATAAATAAATAATTTTTTTTAATTGTATTTTTCTATATGTCGCTGCTTTTGTGCCTTTCTAAATCATTTCCGCATTTCGTTAATATTGTAACATTGTAGGACTAACAGGCTACAGTAGGCGCCCTATCTCATAAGATTCCACCATAGAATGTTGATGTAGAAGAGGGCGGGTACGAGGTTATCTTGTTCTGTCTATGGGTACGAGCATTGAGTTGTCTGTGGAAAAATGGATAAACCAAAAAAGCTGTCAGGGGCTAAAAACAGAAAAAGAAAGAGGGAAAAGGAGATGGCATGTCAAGGGATGCGACAGCAGTTGAATAGGTGGATGGTGGATGGTGAACAAATGTTAGCGTTTGTTTGCCATCATAGGAATGTAACACATGGGGGATTGCCGGTAGCTTTGCAGACGGCCAATTCTAAAATCGGTACTGAAGGACTTAAACGTCATATCTCTGCAGTCCAGAGAACTTCCTAAAAACGTCCTCAGACAGATGAACGGTGTATGTAGCACCCTGTTCAAGGTTGTGTGTTTGGGGGTTGGACGGGGGCACTGGTAGCAAGCACAAGGCAGCATGCACAATAGCCTATGCAACACTGGTTACCGTGACTTTTTTTTTTTTTTTTACTACCATTAGCTGTTTTTTTTTTATTTTTCAGCAATCATGTTATCTGTGCTGTCAGACGTACGTTTACATATTTTAGGTGACATAGATGCTGTTATTACAGGGTCAACCTTACTGCATAACAGTTTTTTAATAGTCTGATACCATTACTAGGCAGCTTGTGTCCGAAAAGTTTAAGTTCATCTTTAAAATGGACCACATGACAAAAGCTGAGTTGGAGGAATCAGTAACAAGATATGCCCTAGCTACCAATGACGTGTCAAGGGATATCATTCAGGAAATTTACCCAGCAAGCCGTCTCCTTAGGGGTCATGAAAAGGCTCTGTATAAGTTAAATTTCCTTTTACAGGAGAATCTTGATTTGGTTTTTCCAAATCTAACCGTAACCCTGAGAGTTTTCCTGACAATGCCTATGACAGTTGCCTCTGCAGAGAGGTCGTTCAGCAAGCTAAAGCTGATAAAAACATACCTACGTTCCAATATGAGTAACGATCGCCTAACCCAATTAGCTGTAATTTCAATTGAAAACAGCGTAGCACGAACTATTTCATTTGATACAATAGATAAATGGGCAAGTGCAAAGGCACGTCGTGTTACAATTTAGTAACCATGTTCCAGAATATTTGGTAGCAGCATTAAAGTACATTCTTGTGAAGAGAGGGTTCTTCCTCGTTTTCTTTGATTATAGGCCTACAAATTTGCGTTTTAAGGTTTTTAAATGTCATTGTACTGTACTGTTCTATTAACTGTTGTTGTTAAGATTGTTAGTAATATACTGTAGTTACTATATAACAGTGTTTGTGTTAAGTACAATATCATTATCGTTATCTATCTGAAATAAACCTTTGTTATTTAAAGCCCATACCAGCACACTTTATTGAAAAAAAAAAAATGTGGGTGGGGGGCGCCAAAATGTTTGCTGCATACCCCCCTGACACTTGCTAGTTGCGCCCCTGTGTGTGTACAATAGTTTCACTGCATGTTCAGCACTTTCACTGCATGTCCTACTCTACCCAGTATGTTTATGCATGTCACAAATAAATATCCTTGTATCCTTGTGTGTGTGTCTGTGCATTTGGCTCATATGCAGAGCACAGACATGCTTTAGTGATGTATCTAAAATGTGCTATTCACTGTTGGGACCGCTAGCTTTGACTAAAGTGATGGCTGATGTGTAGCTTTTCGGGTATTTTGTTAGTGTTGTACATCACTTTGGAAAAAAGTGTTTGCTATATACCATAACCGTAACCATAACCATAACCGTCACCTAAAGCGTGCAATGCATGCACCTGGTGGACACTGGGACTTAAAGTGCCTGCAGTCATGTTATAGGCCATCAAGCAAACTCAGTGTTTCAAGTGTGTGTGTGTGTATTTGTGCAGGAGTCCATACTTGACTTCCTCCTCCTGTTAAGTGATACGTTCCTTCAGCTTCTGATATGTGTGTGTGTGTGTGTGTGTGTGTGTGTGTGTGTGTGTGTGTGTGTGTGTGTGTGTGTGTGTGTGTGAGTGAGCGGTCACCTGACTTCCTCCTCCAGTGAGCCGATGCCTTCCTTCAGCTTGTCAATTTGACCATCTCTCTGCTTCACTGTGTCGATCAGGTAGCTGTAGGGCTGCTGGGCTTGTGCCAGAAGCTGATTGGCTGTCTCCAGCTGAAACAGGAAGTCAACACCTTGATTGGTTGTACAAATAACATTCTGCTGTTGTGAGTGTGTAGGCCTGATGGGTGTGTGAGAGAGTATGTGTGTGTGTGTGTGTGTGTGTGTGTGTGTGTGTGTGTATGTGTATGTGTGTAAGTGAGAGAGAGAAAAAGGGAAGGCTAGTATATGTGTGTTTATGAGGACAACTGTGTATTCGAGAGGGCTGTGTTGTATGTGTGTGTTTGTGTGTGTGCATGTGTGTGGGTGTGAGTGTGTATAAGCCATGCGCTCTGGCTGCAGACCAGGCAACGGAGTGCACCAAGATAAGAGACAGACACTGAGTCTCATCCTGCAGGTATACAAGCCTGATAAGCTGCCAGTAAAAGCAGCACACTAGCGCTGGGCACAGAGGGCACTGAGTCATCACATGGTGCATCGAGGTGAAAACTCCCTCTTATCTCATCTCAACTAGATGGTAGTCATTCAACAGCTATAGTGCAGCCCAATCAATGGCTTTATTGCCATGTAATGGCCCCCTCAAGACTGACAGTTAAGCGTAAGTCTTATCGTTAATTTGGCGACGTGTTTGTTTGCTTTATGATACACGGTGGTGCCCACTACATCCGCTTACATGACACATTCCCCCACCACATATAGACACGCTGGCAGCATTTCACCACACGATAGTCAGCTACCTGGGCTAGCATGTTTGCATTAGCACTAACTACTAAGTGCTAATTAGGGCTACCACTCTAATAATAACAATAATAACAACAATACATTTTATTTAAAGCAACACTAAGCAGTTTTCCTCTTCAGGTTGGAAGCAGAATTGTCCCTCATTTGAACTACAGACAGGCGGGCTGCTCCTCCAAACGTACTTGGTGCGATTACAGGAAAGTGAATCCAGAAGTGCCTTTTTACCGTGTTACAAGTTGCTAAGTCACTGAAACAATTTTGGAAACAATATTTTAAGATTGAAAAACTAGTTAGTGTTGCCTTAAAGCATCTTTCATGTTTCCCAAGCTCACTGTACAATTTAACAAGAAAAAGACATAAACGTCATAAAACAACACAGAAACAATGTGTATGGACATTGTACACATAACAAAAGACTCAATACTCATAAGTGTGCAGTAGCATAGGCTGTGGTAGCGGTTCTAATACAAAACCAACTACTGTGCAGATGCTTATGCTGTATCTCATCAGGGGCTGGGCGCTGTTTTTCATAAGTCAGAAAGGTAGTTGGTTTGTGGTTCTCCCCTTTCAATTGTATAGCCAAAATAGTGACCACCAAATAAGAAAAGTGCCAAATTGTGTGTGATATGATAGAGTGTATGTGTCTATTATCATAGACTAAGCTAGCACACCTATCCATTTCATGTCTGATAGCTACTGTTGCCACCTGTCCCGGTTTTACCCGATTGTTCTGGTTTTTAATGGTCTGCCCCGGGGGAAAAAATATTCTCCCGGGACACTGACACTCGGGTCACTGCTTACAAGCAAATAGGTTGATTGGGTTGCCGAAATGTCCTGTTTTTTTTGTCAGACATTGGTGGCAACCCTACTGATAGGGTGCTAATCCGGTCTAGGTTATCTTTTAGGTGTCTAGTCACTTTATTTATATAGCACATTTAAAAGCAACAGCAGGCTAGCAGTGTAGGCTAGGTTAGTGCTCGGTCCTTTAGGTGTCCATTAGCACAGAACTGGCCATCATTCAATCTTTAAGCTGTGCAGTAAACTGGAAAAGTGTCATAGAATGCAGCAACATTTAGAAGCGAGAGAGAGAGAGAAAGAGTGAGTAAGAATGAGTAAGAGGGAGGGGGACAGAGAGAGAGAGAGAGAGAGAGATGGAGAAAGAGAAAAAAAGCAAGTGCGTGGGTGGCCAAGTGTGAGTTATCTGTTGAAATTCCACCTGAATGGCGAGAAAAGAAAGAGAAGAAAGGAAGACAAAAAAAAAAGACTCTCTCCGCCCTGAATCACAAAAGATCCCACAAACGCTGATCACTCACTGTCACACACCTGAAAAGACTGTTTGCGCATGGCGTGGCCCACCAGCACAGAACGCTTATTTGCCCTGGCTAATAGCCCTTCTGATTGGTTGATGAGGGCACCTGGCTGAACGCCTGATTGGTGTAGAGGCGTTCCGGACCCTTCTCGGGGCCCCTGCTGAGGGCGTGAAACGTGATAGGACATCGGCGGACGCACGCGTTTGGCAAACGTGAGCGCCTCAGACTAAAATAGCAAGGTGCCAGTCCAAACACAACACACCGCATTCGCCACGGCGGAGCTGAACAGCGCTTTAAAGGAGCACCAAGCATGACAGCTCCAGTCAATTACAGCTCTTCCTCCTTTTATTGCCTTCCTTTGAGCTCAAAGAGGAAGATGTTAAGGTTCAAACTCATGCGTGCCAGCCTCATGCGTGTGTGTGTGTGTGTGTGTGTGTGTGTGTGTGTGTGTGTGTGTGTGTGTGTGTGTGTGTGTTTTTGCATGCATGCGTGGTGGCATACACAGTTTCCCACAGCACAGTCCCGTGAATTGTTTAAAAGTTGTAATTAAGTTTGGCCTCTGCGCCCTGTACACTGCATTGTCAGCCAAGAACTAAACGCTTCTCCGCACGCGTGTCTCAGCAGGGCCTGAAATCAGCCCGTCTTACGTAAGCCCCAAATTAGAGATAATCGCCGCGGTTCTGTGTTTCAAAGGGGGCACTGGTCCCCCCAGCTACCCACCCCCCTCACACCCCCCCACCCACAAAACCCCTGGGTTCATGGTGTACCTGCCCCAGGTGCTGGAGAGACAAGAGAGGGGGTGCTGCGCTGAGCGAGCGAGCACGAGCATGCAACGACTCTTAATGCCACAATTTATCCGCGTTAGCACTTGACTGGGCACGTGGCCACGAGTACACACACACATAAAACACAGACACCCACACACACGTACACACACACACACACACACACACATACACTGAGACACCCACACACTGTTACTGGCTACCCACACACATAAACATGTGCACACACACACACACACACACACACACACACACACACACACACACAGATGCCCCCCCCCCCCCCCCCCCCCCACACACACAAAGATGCCCACACACAGATGTCCACACACAAACGCACACGCCTAAACACGGAGGTGCAACACACACACACACACACACACACACACACACACACACACACACACACACACACACACACACACAAACACAAACACACACACACAGATGCCCACACAGGAAAAAAAAGAAGGGAACCCAGAGTGAAATCCCACAAAGTAAAAACATCCCCACACACTCCCCGTGCTAAGTCCTTAAATCTGGGCCTGTTTGCTTTAGTGCTGCTGAATAGTAACAAAGACTTACAGATGATAGAGTGAGTGTGTGAGTGTGTTTATAGAGTTGTTGGAGCAAATGTGTGTGTAATACACTGTGTGTGTGTGTGTGTGTGTGTGTGTGTGTGTGTGTATGTGTGTGTGTTGTAGTAAGAATGTGTTTGTTAGAGTCCAGTAAGTGTGTGTGAGTGTGTTCTGAGGGATAAGAATGTGTGTGTTAGAGTAAGTGTGTGTGTTTATGTGTGAGTTAATGTGAGTGTGTATGTGCGTGTGCGCACATGTGTGAGTGATGGAGTGAGAGTGTCAGTGAATGTGTACACAGGAGGTGAGCACACAGTGACACACACACACACACACACACACACACACATAGGTTGGTCAGGGGATTGAAGCAATTCCAGTGGTGAGAAGACACACACACTCTCACCTGGAAGCTCTACTGCCTCCCTACAGGTGTGGTGCACCTCTCTCTCTCTCACTCACACACACACACACACACACACACAAAATGAGACATGACCTTTGTGGCAGTGGGTGACTTATGGTAACTTCACATACCAACAAAGCTAAATGCTGGCTTTGAGTCAGCGTACCGTGACAATTCGAATGTCCTCAAGTTGTCGTCAACCTGTCCAGTAAGTCTAATTTGAGATTAAACTTCTGTTCAGCCCCTTGTTCGCTTGTCTACGTTAGTCATCTGCCACTGACTGAAATGAATGGAACACAGAACTTTGCTTCGTTCATTGTGCCTCATTTAGCAGTGAAAAGCTGTTGAAACATTCAAACGGTAACGCCGCGAACTCCATAATGAAGTAAAACTAACTGCAGGGGTTTCCCCTGCCTTTTCACACACAGTTTTCTGAAACGCTGTATACCACACATTTCCACGCCAAGTACAGTTTTCACTTTACTTTACTTTTAACACCTGTCATAACATCTGTTTTTGGGGATTTTCCATTGGTATCTATTTATTTATTTATTTTCTATTTAAATGGTGCGGTTTGGTGTCACTTTTGGCTAAAACCATCAAATAGCGCAAAATAAACAAACAAGACCATAACTTCATCGTTTCATAATCCATAAATGCCTTGGCTTGCTGGCAGCGCTGAAAGGCAGTCTTGCCACAACACGCTCCCTCTCTCTGTATGAATGGGTGCCAACTGTGGCCAACTGGCAGAATATTCTTTGCGTGAGTCTCCTGCTCAAGGATGCCAGGGAACGTGCGTGCACAATTTTTGCTGGTGGCAAAAACACAGTTTACCTTATTTGACCTCTCCGAGAGGTGGCACCAGCAGGACTGGCATACACACACGATGCTGCGTCTCACACACACACACACACACGGTGCATGCGATTGGTCACCAGACAAATAGACTGTGTGCTATTGGTTGGGCAATACACATACACACTGGCATACACATGCGATGCTGCATCACACACTCATGCTGCATGCGATTGGTCACCAGACAAATAGACTGTGTGCCATTGGTTGGACAATACACATACAGTAGTGTGCTATTAATTAACAGACACACACACACAAACACAAACAAAGTGTGTGTGCTATTTAATGGCAGATACACTCTGCTTGCTACTGGATGGTGGAGACACAGACTGCATGCTATTGGATGGCAGACACTTGCATTGTGTGCTATTGGTTGCTTGCAGCTGTGTAGCTGTAATCTGCTGAGTACCCAGAATCAAGCGTGAGATAAGGGTGATGAGGGATGACTGGAGACGCACAAGAGCAGACGTTGGCTCTCAGTAGCCAAAACAAGTCTGTCGTCTCACCAACAACAGTGTGGACAACACATATTCTTCCTAACTACATACTTAGGAATACAACAGAAAATGTATATGTGAATGTTTATATATGTGTTTGTGTTTGTGTGTGTGTGATGTGTGTGTACGTGTGCTCATTTTGCTATGGTTGTGAGGGCCAAATGTCCTCACAAGGGTAGGAAAACTAGGACAAATGGACTTGTGAGGACATTATGATGGTCCTCACCTCACAACAGTGTTTTCTTGGCCATTTTGTTGCTATTGGAAAAAAGTAAACATGCAAAAACATTTCTTTACTGACAGGTTAGAGTTAGGGATTGTTTTGGTCTGGGCACAATTTAGCATTCTTTAATTAGATATGAATAGGAGTTAACGGAAGGTCCTCGCAAGAATAGAAAAACAAACGTGTTGTGTGTGTGTGTGTTCTTTGATACCTCATTAGTGATTTTGCCCGTCTGGCTGTTCTGCCTTTCCAGGTCTCTCCGTAGTTGAACATTTTGTTTCTCAAGCTGCAGGACTCTCCTTGCAAGGTGAACACTACATGAACACACACACACACACACACACACAGACACAATTCTTTAAGTGTTTTGCAACAAAATGATGAAAGAACAAACTGATGAAACTCACTCACACCCTCAATTTCCATGCACACACACGCTATTTATGATTCACATGTACACCTGTCTCACAACCTGTGGTGACTTACTATTCTACACATACACACACACACACATACACACACACACGTAAAACTCTCCTATGATAAAATATAAGCAAATGGCCACAAATGCAAATACACATACACAGCGCCTTACCTCTGCTTAAGTCGGCGTTTGGCAGTGGTGGGCACGTTGGCCCCATACCCATAAGAGAACAGCACCCTCTCTGCCTCTTCCTCATTGACCACTACACACACACACACACACACACACAGACACACACACACACACACACACACATTACCCCCACATTATTGCCAATAAACAGTTGCTGATGACCTCACAAATAGTTTTGTGTTTCCTAATCATAGTGGGTGACTGAAACTGTCAAAGGAAGGCATCCTTGCAAGACATTTCCGCCCACTTCTAACTCCTATGCCTGAAGCCAATAATGCAATTTCAAAGAACTGAAAACCTGTGTGTGTGGGTGTGTGTATCATGCATATGTTGCATAGATTTACTTTTCTGTGTTAAGCTCATGCTGCAGTCTGTCACATGTATGCTAGTGTATGTGTGTGTGTGTGTGTTTCTGTTTGAACTATACATAAGGGGACCTCACTAAAATAGAAGATCCTGTTTAAAGTCCTATGTGGGGACAAATTGACTTGTCCTCATGAGCCCCACATGTTTTGAAGGTATAATGTTATTAAGAAAACAAAAAATGCCAAATTTGTTTACTGACAGTTAAGGTTAGAATAGGAGTGAAGTATCCCTTAGCCCTATAATAATACTGCCCTACAAAGGCAAAACCTTAAATCAACAGACTATAAAACTGAGAAAAATAACAAATTTTCCGCTTGTATGTGTTTTCAGTGTTATGGCAAAGACAACATCTCAGTTTTCACAGAACACAACAAAATTGACTCAAGATATTTGGCCACACAATAAAACTGATGTTCACTGTTCCAAAAATCACACTCTTTTTTGCCCAAAGTTACGATCTTTCACCTTTTCATAGCGGAATAGGAGTCAATAGGATGTCCCCAATAAGACACTTATGTACGCAGATGTGTGTGTGTGTGTGTGTGTGTGCGTGTGTAAATTACTCTCTGCAGCCTGCATGGTGATGTCATCCAGTTCCTGCTCCAGCCTCTCGTAGGTGTCCAGTCTGACCTGCTGCTCGCTCACCTGAGACTGCAGCTCCACCACACGCTTCTCAGAAGACGACTGCAGCTCATAGAACTCCTTAGTCAACACCTGAGAGAGAGAGAGAGAGAGAGAGAGAGAGAGAGAGAGAGAGAGAGAGAGAGAAAGAGACAGACATTCAGAGAATGGGGGGTAGAGAGAGGGAGAGAGAGACAGAAAGCCATATAGAAAAAAAGACAAAATACAAAATGCCTCTTCTGTGCGTGAGCGATGTACCTACTTTCTACTTTCCTTTTGATTACATAAAAAATATACAAAAATACAACCATGGAAAGGTACCTAGAGCATGTTTTTCATCTAGGTTTGTTAAGTTTTGCTATAGTGAATTCCTCAAAAATTACCTGACCATGATATTGCCAATATGTTTTGCTGCCAAGAAAATCAATGTTTACAATCATGGATCAAGCTTAATTTGACTGAGTTTGGTTTTCAAATGCATTTTGTGGAACTGCACCTTGTGTAAATGACCAACAAGATTGTTGTCAATGTGGCTCAACTGTTCACTTGTCATCTGTCTTATCATTACCCAAAATAATATAAATAAAATGTTAACAGGACATTGCTGTATGGTCTGAATATAAAAACAGTATTTTCCCATTTTAACATTTCCTTAAAATGTCAGGCTGTCTTATATTCGGGGTCTAAACAAAAAGCGCACCATATAGATCTTTTCCTGCTAAATGTTCACCTTTGACCTAATTAAACTGGCCCACAGTTAACCTGAAGTAAGGAAAGACACAGTGATCATCTTGAACAAAGTAGCTCTAAAGCAGGTCAAGTTGAGAAGCTGTTATGCATTTTTTTGGTCATGGTGTTATCAAAGATCATCTTTTTAGTAGCTAAGAAATACTGTGTCAGAGACTGTAACATTCAAACATGGTGAGCCTGAAATTTAGTTTACAGAAAACACAAGATACTTCTGCATCTAGGAATGGAGAAGAGATTACATTTTTACTGACTACAAACCTTATTTTAAAAGAACACTTAGCACTTTAGGATTCATCATTTTTATTTCCCCAGTATTATTTTCTGAGTCAATCGTCCTATTGTTGGGTTTGTTTGCTAAGTCACGTGGTCCAAAAAAGAATGCCTAACAATACAGTCAAAAAAAACCTTATTGGGGCCATTTCCAAGAGGAAGGAGGGGGTGGGAATTTGTGATTGAAAAAATAGAATTATGGGATGTCCATTCAGAGGTCTATTATTTAGCTGAAGACATTGGAAATCATGAAAGAGCTTAACCTACCTACCCGCCACAGCCATACTGAAGTTTGCTGCAAATGATTTTGTTAAACCTTATTGTGTGTTATTTTGTGCAGTTTAAGTACAGTTCACCCATTTAAAATCCAGCCAAAAAGCAAGAATTATTGGCTATTATGTCTGACCTATTTTATTTACAGTGCCTGCCCCTAATATAAAACAATAAGTGAATAATATTCTATGATGCGTCATGGTAATCTCTGTTGGGCCCTTTTTAATAAGCAGCTAAATAAAAAGGATGCCCTCTTTGGCTTGAATCCGAGCCTACAGGGCCAAGAACACATGCACACAAAAAAAAAAAAAACCACACACAATCAGATGTTTATCATATTTTTCAGCATAGTTACATGCCTAAATGCAGTTTTTAGTTTTGTCTGTTTGTTGTTGTTTTTAATGTATTTTGTTTTTTTCAGCTACTGCTGCAGAGCCTCTAATGAAGTGGGCACCAAAAGGGGGACCGCGGGCCAGGTCCGGGCTAGGTGCAGCCCACACGCAAGCCATACATCCACCCTGCGTTGCCATTGATAACACGAGCTATGTTCCTGAACAGCTTCACGGATGCGCACTGAGTGTGAACACTTCACATTCATTCGCACAAGACTTTTCAGGCGAAAACGTGGGGACATTCTATCATCATTTTTGTGTGATTTACATAACACGGTGGAGAACACTTTGAGACATTTGCCTTGTCTTAAATGCATTGTGATGTAGCCTCTCTGCATAAAACGCGCTATAAATAAATAAATACCTATTTAGCCTACTTTAACGCATCTTCCAAGAATCATTGCATGTGCATCGGAGCTTTCAGAACATCATGACTCTTGCAGTAGGCTACAACTCAGTTCCCTGGAACTGTGAGTCACTGTCATAAAGTATGTGATGTCTGTAATACATGTCTGACTCCACAACCCTTGCCACGTATTGAGACAATGGTCGTACAGGCACATGCATATTTTTCGATGTGTGAATAAGTCTCTCATACGCCTTATCTTCTTCTCTTCTTACACCATGGCCTTGTCATGTGCATTCTGGTGTAGAACTAATGGCCATACAGTTGCAATCAAACCATTATAGTAGGCCAGTAGGCCACTCACTGCGTGCACATGGACGAGTTGAATATGATTGGAAAGGGATTGGGGTCGTATCGAATTCATGTGCACAGGCTAAAGATCGTATAGGGATTGGTTTAGCGAATCCGATTGAAACCCCTGGCTAAACCGATGTTAATCCGCTTGGTGCCGCGTTGTGGACACGATCATATCGGATTCGCGTACTGCGCATGCACTGGAATGCGTTGCTTGTAATATCAAACGCCGACGGCACAGTTCGTGTGGTATCACGGAAACCAAAAAAGCTGTTTGGTCGTTCATACGGACTCATACGGACAAACAAAGGAGAATGCACAACATGTATGCAAATGCTGCTCTGTCAACCTCCTCGAACGCCATCTTTGTTTGTATGCCGCCAGATAGTTTGTTTAATTTCTTTTTAGCAGCCGTCAACCAGAAGTAGTTCTAACTAACACCACTTGTTGAAAGGAATACATCACCACCTAACGTAGCTTGAACGGCCAGATCTCTGACCTTTATCCGATTACACGAACTCCATGTGCACTTGGATTTTGGGACAAACCACTCGTTGGGTAGCAATACCTAATCCAATCCCAATCCAATTCGATCCTACCATGTGCACGTAGTGAATCAACAAACCAAAGACCATCAATAACAACATAGTTAACATCTGTGAATGTACATCTGTGGTAATTTTAAATTTAGGAAAAGGAAATAATTTAATAATTAGACTTCTATAACAATTTGGGCGATCTGTGATGTTAATTAGTGTATCATGTTACCTAGCCATCATTACAGCATTAGGTGGTGTGAGAGATGTTGCGCTTACAGCAGTTTTTTTCTTGATTATCTGCTCTCTCAATCTACCTCTCACTCTGTTCAGTCACACATGGGTCTTTATGAATGTGATTCTGTTGACATTGTGCCATATTGCGTTGTTGTGACACTGCGTTATTGCTTCACACAAGAGCCCGCATCAAAGGGGCATTGTATCACTGTGTGACTGCATCACGGCGTCATTGCGTCACTGTGTTCTTCTGCTCTGACAGCACTGGACTGCAAGAAATGTTGTTTTATGTTTTTCTTGAAAAAAAAACAAAAAAAAAAAAAACTGTGAAGCACTTTGAGCTGCGTCTTGTATGAATTGTGCTATACAAGTAAAGATTATTATTATTATTGTTATTGTTATTATTATTATTATAATTTCATGAAAACAGTTGCATTTTGAAAATGTATAAAAATGTTTACTATTAGGAGAAAATTAAATGAAGACAGGTGGAGATGGGGGGGGCTTGTTGGCCCTTGGTCTAGCTTGCTTTACATAATTTGGCACCTGGAGAAAAATAATTGGAGACCACTGCTCTAATGCAACTCCACCCTCTAAGATATTCTACTGGACTCAAGCCAGGTGTCTGTGTCGGATGGTTTCTTTCAAACCTCTTAGTTGGTAATGGTAGGTGTCGGGGGTGTTTTGGCCACCAGAGGTGTGTGTTTTTAGCCTGGTAAACCCGTCCCTCGTACTTCATTTCATTTCGTACACAAGGTCTTGACCG
>CM050220.1:23973423-24033423 GCA_027475355.1 Coilia nasus | reverse complement strand
CCTCAGGCGTGTGTGATTCAGGCAGGCGTGTGATGTCACGTGTGGGATATGCCTCTGGCTTGACGTAAGCACACACACACACCTCCTGTGGGAGAGGTCCACCCACACACACACACACACACACACACACACACACACACACCTGACAGGTAATCCCATATTGGCATTCTGCCTCCGCTATGGCTGACGTGGAAACTGCCACAGCTGAGCTACTGATGGAAAAACACTGCTTTGTTTCTGCCTCTCGAAACAGGCCCACACTATTCATCACATTTATTCTTTTTGTTAGTTTTAATTGGAAAGGAACCTAGTATGATTTCCAACATATTGTAACGCCGACTGTAGCCACTTGATGCAGCAATATTTTTTCTCAAGTCCCGGATTTTATTGCCTATAAACAGTTCAGGCTAACAAAAGGGCAGTAGGAGGTGTCCTGCTACTCAAAAAAAAAAAAAAAAAAACACTAGAACTAACTACACTATGTTGCCATTTAATGCACTTGATGTGCCCAATGGAAATAAGCTTTTTCTGCTTTACTGGATCATCCTTCATAGTTGTTGTAAGAACCATGCATGACAAGATCTCTGCATGTTATCTTCTAAAATAAAATAATAAATAAAGTCTCTCTCTCTCACTCACTCACTCACTCACTCACTCACTCACTCACTCACTCACTCACTCACTCACTCACTCACTCACTCACTCACTCACTCACTCACTCACTCACTCACTCACTCACTCACTCACTCACTCACTCACACCTGTAGGCATTACATAGAAATGCATTTTGCAATATTCAAAGACAAATAAATATAAATACTAGTGGTGTGTTCAAAATATCGATATGGCAATACATCGTTGCGGGGCTCTTCACGATACACGTATCGTTACGGAAGGGTCAGTATCGATATTTCACATTTATTCATCATTCATTCATCATTCATATTTATCTATTGTCACTCCTTTTTACATTTCTTTGTCCTACATTTACATTAAGCTGAGAGAAGTGTTTTAAAACCAGATCATGTAGATCAACTGTTGTTCCTAAACAATAACCTACTAATAGTTCCATAAAAAATAGGTTACAATTTTACTGATTCATTGTCATTTGGTTTTGTAAAAGGCAGCTTTATTTTTTACCACTGCTAATGCCAGGTTAAAAGGCAGCTATTTTTGCACTACAGGCTTGTGAAGAAGGCCATGTTTAAGTTACTTAGTTTTATATTACTATGTTTTTTATATTTGAGTTTTTATATTTAAGTTATTTAGTTTTATCATATTTATTTTTTGATATTTTTCTTATATTTTACCTGTATAATTTTCTTCAATAAAGTTCAGTGTGGTGGTGGTAAGTTTAGATGTTAAGTAATTGCACTACAGGCTGATAGGCCTGCTTAAGGCCATGCTTAAGTCTTTGAATTTAGAAAATGTATTTTTAAATGCCACTGTTTATGAGTTCAAAGGCAGCATTACATTGTAACTGCAGTCTGGCATTTTTGCTATCCAGCATAATACAAATATCATTTGGGTATACATATGACTGGTTTCTTAAAAAAATGGATGTAAAGTAATGTAAAATATTGGGATATGTATTGCCTTGAAGGTCATGTATTAGGATATACATGTATCGCAATACGTATCGTATCGTGACCCCTGTATCGTGATACGTATTGTATCGTGAGGTTGTTGGCAATACCCAGCCCTAATAAATACAGACAAATATAAATAAGTGTGTGTCAGCAGGCACCCGTACTGTGACGTGATTATTAGGACAATGTCAAAAGACCTGCATTAAAGGTGTACTTCCATACAGCCTTATGTGTTTGATCCTGAATCCGAAGACGAAAGAGAGATGGCACAAGCACAGTCGCTTCCTGACCGTTTGTCAATTAACGTTTCAGAATGGTAATATTTGCATGACAAAACAGTGCAAGTGCCCGGCTAAATGCAGTTCAGTCATTTAACTAGCCTGCTAATCTTATGCGAGTCACAGACTAACATCATTTAAAGCCCATTCGGTCAGTTTGTCTTATATGTATTTTCACGTCTGCGTCACGCCGAAGGCCCTTTTCGCATTGGGTCGTTTTTCCAGCCTATTGTCTTCTTTTGACTGATATAGAAAATGGGGGTAGAAAAACATTTTGATATACAGCATGCATATGCAACTCGGGGTGACCTATCATATTTCAAAAGAGCAAGTACTAAACGGTTTCTCGTGGAAGTACACCTTTAACAGGAACCTCCATAAAGCATAGAACATAATGGCACTATACACAAACACTATAATTATTCTGAGTGGGTGTGTGTATGTGGGTATACGTCTGCACGAGCTTGCACTGACTGAAAGAAAAAAGTTCAAAGGACATCCGCTTCTGTGTAATCTCACTACCTGCAACGTTATTTTCTATAGTGTTAACAACAAACACACACATGATAAAAAAAACACACACACACACACATAAAAGCTGAGGCATCCCATGCCTTTCATTAGCCTTTTGTGTCACCAGGTGCCAGGTGAACTGAGGGGAGTGTGTTGCAAAAAGGAGTGTGAGGAGTGTGTTGCAAAAGCACTCAGACACTTTGGTTGTCATCAGACCATTAAGGCATGCTCTTATATGCAAATCCCCTACACACGTGGTGCCTGCACTGTGCATCTAAATCATACCTGTTCCAAGATTGCTGGCTGATCTTTGGCATGGACTCCCTGGCACTGCCAGCAACCTTGGAACAGGTATGATTTAGACGCACAGTGTAGGCCCCACGTGTGTAGGGGATTTGCATATAAGAGCAGGACTCAATGGTCTCAAGTGGCAGTTGTGGCCTAGTGGTTGGTGAGTTGGTCTTGCAATCGAAAGAGAGAGAGAGAGAGAGAGAGAGAGAGAGAGAGAGAGAGAGAGAGAGAGAGAGAGAGAGAGAGAGAGAGAGAGAGAGAGAGAGAGAGAGAGAGAGAGAGTAAAATAACGTTTAAGAATGAATGTGCGTGCGTGCGTGTGTGTGCGTGTGTGTTTGAGAAAGTGAGTAGATGTGAGAGAGAGAGCAAAATAACATTTGAGAATGAATGTGTGTGTGTCTGTGTGTGTGTGTGTGTGTGTGTGTGCGCATGTGTGTGTGTGAGTGTTTGGAAGCAGCTAGAGACGGGTATAGCAACTACATAACAGCCATATCACTACGACTTCATGCAAACAGGCTTGTTGTGGTGGGTAAATGGGGCACACAAACAGCAGTAAATCAACCTGCATGAACTTCTGCTACCTGAACACTATCCATGCATGCCATCCATGATCTCTCTCTTGCATAACTGTTGTTAAGATATTGTCATTGTAATTATGTTAGGATATGGCTTTATAATGTGACTCAATTTTATACAGGACACTGGGTGACACTTTATTTTATGGTGTTGGCGTTACAGTGTATCAACTTAGGTAGGTACAGTGACACAACCTCTGTAACAATATGTGATATTATGTACAAGTGTTGCACTTATATAATACATTTGTGCCACAGACATCATAAATGTCATGGATATCCTTTACCGGGAATTTCATTGGTAGGATATCGTTAGTATGTGGAATTATTCTGTCTAAATAATTTTCCTGTTTTTGCGTCATGCTGACTTTTACTCTATTTGTGTCCCTGCTAAAGACGTGTGTGTGTGTGTGTGTGTGTGTGTGTGTGTGTGTGTGTGTGTGTGTGTGTGTGTGTGTGTGTGTGTGTGTGTGTGTGTGTGTGTGTGTGTGTGTGTGTGTGTGTGTGTGTGTGGAGGGGATGGCGTAGCCAGTAGCATCTGTCTATAAGAATGTGTATACGTATGTGTGTGCACTTGGGGATGTGTACAGTACATATGTGTGTGTGTGTGTGTGTGTGTGTGTGTGTGTGTGTGTGGCAGGGGAGGTCTGGGTTGTTGGGGTTCTGTTGAGCAGCAGTGCATGCACTGTTTCTCTGATCATGACCCCCCCACCCCCCCCAAGAGCAGGAGAAATGTGAGGTATGTGCAACAACTGCGCTCCCCAGATCAGGAGGAATGGCAGCCATGCAGCCAGCAGAGAGCAGGGGGCTACAGATACCCCTGGCATGGGCAAATAAGGTCACGACCCCTTAGGGAGGGAGGGGGTTGGTTGGTGGAGGGGGTGATGAGCATTTCCTACAACATGCACAGCAGTAAGCACAGAAGGGGGGGGGGGGTGATCTTGGGGCATGGCTTGATCAGATGACCAGGCATGATTTTATACTTGTTTTTCGTTTCTCACAGATTAAGGGTGTACTTTCACCGTGTTTTCATTAATTTTGCGGTGGTTTCAGGCTGTTCTAGTTTGGTGGAGGAGATGGAGCAGGGAGAATGACAGGTTCTCGGCTATGTTAGTCACAGGCTACAATCATTCGAAGCCCATTCGGTCATAGCGAACCAAATAGAAGATCTAAACGTTCTACAAAAACACATATTCTTACCTATACTTCGCTAAGTGAATGTGTGCCGCAACAAAACTGCTCCAGTAATCACAACTGTGGCATAGTTTTTTCTAATTTACAAACCTACGTCACTTTGTTGGCCTTTTTCTTATTCACTCGTTTTTCTGCCTACTTTCTTTCACTGACTAATGGAGGCCATCGGGTTAGAAGAACATTTTCACGTGCAGCATGCATATGCAACTCGGGGTGACCTGACGTATTTCAAAAGTACTAAACGGTTTCTCGTGGAAGTACTCCTTTAAGCATGAATCAGTGCAGCATGTCATTTCACCACATTGTGCCTGTCGGCTGGTCTGACCATGCACACTATTACACATACACACCTTATGTTCTACCTTATTTACTAAATGTTAGCATTACCTTTTTGTCTGTAAAGCGCTTTGGGTCAAGTTCTGTTGTTTTTAAATGTGCTACAAAAATAAATGTACTTGACTTGACCCTAAACATACACTCTCTCTCTCGTACAGAAACACAGCAAACATACACTATCATACACTTACGCCAAGTATACAGTCAATAAATGATACATAAATGATAGAAAATTGAACAAAAATTATCATATAACGAGTACTTGATGATACAACACTTGGCAATCTGTCTTCCCTGAGGGTTTGAGTCGGTGTGTGTGAGCATCTGTGTGTGTGTGTGTGCGTGCTAGACTATTAAGGTAGAGATAATAGCCTATTGTGACATTCTTCCGACATGCAGACTTGCGCAACCTTGCGTGCAAAATCAAGCCTTGCAAGACTGATAATGATGATTATAGGCCTGACGGTGCAAAGGAGTTGCATTCTCCCTTCGCTGGTGCTACTAAAACTGCCAGTGCTTTGTGGATAATTGACTTTATAGGGTGCTTAAGAATAGAACATCCACTAATTACAAATGGCCTTCTCCTTGCACTTGTCGCACTACTGTTGTTCAGTCATTTTTTTGCAGTTTGATGTGAGAGCGGGAATCATCCTATCACGACAGCAACTGAACTCTACCTGACCCCTTAACTAATAGCTGATCTGGGATCAGGGGAGATGCTTCATAGCCCATGACAAGGAACCCACAGTAGTGTCACTAAACTGTCATGAAACCTACAGGTATATACTGTGGCAAAACACATGCACACACACACACAGAATTAATTATCACATACACACACAAAAAAAAAAAGCACAGAGAACACACATCTCACACACAAACACACACACACACACACACACACACACACACACACACACAGCATATGCACAACATACACCAAGCATATGTACAGTGCAGCACAATCTCTCTCTCTCACTCACACACACACACACACACACACACACACACACACACACACACACACACACATACACACACACATACACACACACACACACACGCACGCAGTAAGCACACAGTATCTGAGCCACTTACTGCTCCAGCAGCTGGTCATGTTTGGCCTGTGCCTCCCTCTCTGCATTCACAGCTCTCTCCTTCTCCAGCACCGCACTGTCCTTCATTTCACGCAAACTCCTGAAAGAGAGGAGGGGTCAAGGCACAGGGAGAGAGACAGTACACCTTTCACACTCAGCAGCCACCATGTTGTCCACACAGTTGAAGGAGAAACAGCTGATTCTCCACAATAAGAGATAACAGATTCGCGAAGGAGGGCATTCCCCAAGTGCAGCAGAGAAAGCGGATGGCAAAAATGAGAAAAAACACGACACTGTCCATTTTTGTGTTCATTGTGACTGACTAATGGCAGCCCACTGCTCATTTTTTGCCTGGGCATGTGTGCTTTGAGGGTGGATGAGCTTACTACTCTACTGTGTGTGTATGTGGGTATACCACTTCCCAGATGGGTTAAATGCAGAACACTAATATCCCCTCAGGATTACAATAAAGACTTTAACTTTAGCTTATTATTATTTCCAATAAAGGTGAAAGGTATAAGCTCTTACATGTTTTTAATTTTATGTGGCTGTCTGCCTTAAGAGCTGGGAAATTAAGGATTAAGTGAACATTACGTGTCATATTTAACAGAACAGACTGTTAAAGCAACGCTAAGTAGTTTTTTTAAAACCTTAAAATAATGTTTCCAAAATTGTTTCAGTGGTTCATCAACTTGTGACAGCGTGAAAGGCTTCTGAATTTTCTTTGCCGCCCTCCATGGACTATACAGCTTAGTAAGTTTCAACAAGTGGACCATCTCTCTGTATTTCGAATGAGAGACAAGTCCGCTTCCAACCTGAAGGGCAACCGAAGATGAAAACTACTTAGTGTTGCTTTAAATGCCCATGAGCACTGGGCATTAGTGGGAGAGTTAATGAACACACTTTGTGAAGAGGCTGCTCTATGCTGACGGTCAGGGGAGGCAGTGTTGGCCTGGTGGTTAACGTAACGGACTTGTGACTGCGCGATCACAGGTCTGAATCCACCAACTACCAGTAGTGCCACCGAGGTACCGTGAGAATGATACCGTCCCTGCACACTACTCCCTGGGCGCCGTAGTCATGGCTGCCCCCTGCCCATGTGTGTGATGGGCTAAATGCAGTCAATTTCGTTCTGTACGCTATGTGCTGTGCTGTGGTGTGCCGTGTAATCACAATGACAAATGGGTGCTGTTTTTATTTGTCACTGTGGTGCTTGCTGTGCGGCCTGTCATGAGGGGGCAGGAGCAGCAGGTGGCGCTCTCACCGGTTCTCCCGCTCGTACATCTCCTTGGAGGCGCGCTGCAGGCCCTCCATCTCCTGCCCCGTCTTCAGCCGGATGTGCTCCAGCTCGTCTCGCAGCTTCCCCTCGTACTCGCTCTTATACAGGTCTCTGCAGGAGGGGTACAGGTTTAAAACACACACACACACACACACACACACACACACACACACACACACACACACACACACACACACACACAGCTTCCCTTCATACTCACTCTTATACAGGTCTCTGCAGGGAGAGATACATGTTTAAACACACACCCACACACCTTCCCCTCGTACTCTTGTACAGATCTCTGCAGGGAGGGTACAGGTTTAACACACACACACACATGCACAAACACACACACACACACACGCACGCACGCACAAACACACACACACACAGCTTCCCCTCGTACTCAGTCTTATACAGGTTTCTATGCAGGAGGAGATACAGGTTTAAAACACACACACACACACACACACACACACACACCTTCCCCTCGTACTCACTCTTATACAGGTTTCTGCAAGAGGGATGACAGGTTTTAAACACCCACACACAATTACACATATTTATACATACTAGCCATATGCTAACATACACACACCCACACACACAGACACATGCAGCTTGCCCACATACTGCCTTTTATTCAGATCTCTGCAGATTGTAGGGGAGAAGACAGATGGAAAACACACACCATCAAAAACATTTGTGGAGCTTCACGGCCAAACCAGTCAGAAGTCACAACTTGCAGTTTTCAGGAAAAAAAAAAAAAAAAAAAAAACTGTAGCCCCTTCACTTTAATTAAAGCTATTCACATACAGCATGCAACCCATAAATAGTACCTTTTATAGACACCCCCCTCCCCACACACACACACTCCTAACTGAAGGCCTACTGCAGGTTCTGCCTTGTAAACAGTTGCTTGTGACAGTGGGAAAATGTAAAACTTTAACATTATAGACATAATAGCCTACTTATCAAATCCTCTGGACTGTCTATAGAGGGCAACGAGACAGTGTTTTTGGACAAAATTTGAAATAAACGTTGGATGAAAACTAGTGGTAAGCAGGCTCTATATAAAAGTTAAAGCAAAAAGGTAAATGCTATACTGCCACCTAAATGACAGCATTTTTGCCTATGCAGCGATTTCCTGCTATATCGTGGTTCACCAGATGTTTTGCATTAATATGTGCATACCATGTCACTTTGCATGCTAAAGAAAAGTTTGTCAGAACAACATTAGAATTTATAATAACTAAACTGTAACATATAAATATTGACTAAAATGCAGTAATGATTCAATAGCACATACAGTAAATGTATTAAAACAGCGCGTGGGAGGAATATTTTAAGGCTTAACCTATAAAATCATTTTTTTTCTACTGTATATGGTCTTGCTGTATCACAAATTTTCACCTATGGCGGGGTTTGGGAAGTACCCTGATAGACAGGGGAACACCGTACTGCTAATAGTACGGCATTTTCACTTATTTTGCATTGCACTGGTGAACGCAGATCATTCACACAATGTGCATTCAAGTCTCCAAGGAATGCAAAGCACAGCCGGTATTCTCCACCATTTCGTCACCATCATGCGGACTGGGCCTTGGTGAACTCTCACTTCTGAGGAAATCCTCCTAGTGAATGACGTGAAATAATCCTTACTGGAATTGGGGCCGTAGCCTGTATGACTAAGCAGTGTTGCTGTGATTCACACTGGCTTAGAGCAACAAACACACACACATACACACTCATAATACACACTTGCAGGTACACGCACGCAATACTGTTAGTTACAGTTAGTAAACAGATAGTGGGAACTAAACTAGCAGCCAACAGACCATGACTAGCATGTGTTTTCTACCTGAGCTAACAGGTGAGAGCTAGGGATGCGCTGGTCCGATACTACCAGTCCCACTCTGGTACCGACCCAAACACCAGAATGGGTGATGGTGACCAGAGGGCCAATCTGGACAGAAGTTGCATGATGTGTACCATAAATAGTATCCATCGATGCTCTGCACATGACACCTGGCCAGCCAGTCCCCACTCAGAGAGCATACTACTGAGGGCTCCTTCACACCAATCACTCTCCACTCAGAGAGCATACTACTGAGGGCTCCTTCACACCAATCACTCTCCACTCAGAGAGCATACTACTGAGGGCTCATTCACACCAATCACTCCCCACTCAGAGAGCATACTACTGAGGGCTCATTCACACCAATCACTCTCCAAATACAACGCAAAGACAGCAAGTGCCGGTTTTCTGTCCATATTTGTTTAAAACGCATGTTAACAAATTAAGACTATCCACACCGCAATCTGAGTGTATTCAGTCACACATTCACACATTTTTCACACGGTTACGTGCTGTACACGGTCAAGTGTGAAGGTGTGAATGAGGCCTGAGGAGTACTTTAAGGTGCTGCTGATGCCTTAATGACTTAGTAAAACAAAAGTCTTATTTGGTTTCATAACTACATATCAGACAATAAATATATATATCAGCTGTGGCCAAATGGTTAGGGAGTTGGTCTTGGGATCGGAGGGTTGCAGGTTCGAATCCTGTACCAGTAGGAAGAATGTGAGTGGGGAAACAAATAACTAGTGCTCTCCTGCACCCTCATCGATGGCTGAAGTGCCCTTGAGCAAGGCAGTGACTGTACCCTGTACCTACATAACTGTAAGTCGCTTTGGAGAAGAGCGTGAGCTAAATGAAATGTAATGTAATCAGACGTCAGACTGAAAAGACGTGGGAAAGCCTCAAGTCAGTTTTACTGCCTAGAGTTATGCAGTTTGACAGCTTTTATTGTATGGCAGCACTGGAATGCATCCTGCTTATGTCATGACGTTATGTTTAACACAGTAATAGCAGTGTTTCTCATACATCGATGAAACTGTGGCGGCCCGCCATAGTCTAATTTGCGATGCCATAGTCTAAATATAGAACATGAAAAAAATATTTCTGCCATACCAACGCAGCTAGTCTCTTTTGTTTACATTAGTTTTAATTATTTCAGTCTGAGTTCATGTAAAAATCACTGGAATAAATAATTCCAATGTCAGAGAAAGGAAATATTTTACCAACGTTTTATTTCAATCTTTGACAGTAACTCGCATGCTCGCCAGTTTGCTATATTTAGCTTGTTAATTAGCTAGAGAATAGTGATCACTTAGAAAACTCCTCTCTTGAGACAAAAAATAAAAATAGAATTTTTGTACATGAGTTAGTGATACGAAGCTTCATCCAAGCCCATGCAGGTGAGTTCATGTTGGCCTTTTCTGGCATTACAGCCACAAAAAAAAAAAAAAAATGAAATACCCAATGTAGCCTTCTACACAGGCCTAAGCACAAACATTACAGTATGGCAACTCCAATAGCAAACACCCCACCCCCCAGCGCCATAGTCTCAAAAAGTTTTGTGGTAAACACTAAATAGCATAGCATGAGTGGTGCCTTAGTGCTTTCAGTCACAGTACAGTACAGAAAGCACCGCCTACAACCCACCATCCCCACTAGACACATCTCCATGCTTTAGCCTGACTTTCAGATATCTCCCATCCGTAAAGTGAGACGCAAGGCAGACTGGGCCTGAAAAGCTGTAAATTCTTAAAAGCACAGTGCTCACTAATTCATTCCCGCTCTCTCCACCTGGTGTGTGGTGAGCATTCTGGAGGGGAGGGATAGCAGGGTGGGAGGTTGGAGTGGGGTAGTTAGGATGGTTGTAAGGGCCCAGCATTGACAAGAGGAACACTCTTTGAGGACACTATCAATATAACACTACTACTACCACTAATAATACTACTACTACTACTACTACTACTACTAATAATAATAATAATAATAATAATAAAATATAATAATAATAATAATAATAATAATAATAATAATAATAATAGTAGTCAGATATTGTTTATGTTTATTATTTTGGGCCCTTGCATTACTGTATTATTATTATAAATATAATTCTAGGGCCAGAAATTGTAGTCTGTCATATGGCCCAAAATATCTGGTCACACCTCTCCTGGCGGGGTAAATAGCACCACCCCAGCCCCCTGCCTCTCTGTCCCTTAGCCCCGTGGCTGTGTGCGGGTCTGACCTGGAGGAGAGGTACTTGTCGTAGGCGTCCTCCCGTGCCCGCTTGGCGTCGTCCAGCTGCGCCTGCAGCCGCTCCAGCCGCTCCTCCGCGTGAGCGCAGCGCACGTTCAGCTCCATGTTCTGCCTGTTCAGGTAGTCCTTGTCCTTCTGCAGCAGGGACAGCGCCTGTTGCTGGGACGCCACCTGCAAACACACACACATTTTCACATAAACGCATTAACACAAACACACACACAAACATTAAGTAAGGGGTAACATCTGACGAGGCGTGCATTATACGGTTTTAAGTCAATGAGGTGGAGCCTAAGAAGTTTGCTCCACCAAGTTGACTTAAAACCGTATAACGCACGCCTCAGAGGCTGTTATCCCGCTTATGACTCGGTTAATGCCACTCGATAATTTAGAATGTATTTAAAATAATTCTCAATTAGATTAGGTTAAGACTCAGTTTCATTACAATGTGGCCAAATATTTGTAACATTAAGTAGAGCTCTACGCAGCCCTTAGTCACTGGCCAAATTGGTTGTCAGGGTTACCTTTCATTTGGTAAGGTGATTGCTACTGCTCATGTGGTGTTGGCTAGCTTGGATTGAGCACCGCGACACACGCGATACTTATTCCAAAACGTTCATTTATTTGTTATTTTCGGTTTACTGTTTTTTTTTTTAAGTTAATGGAAATTGAACTCCACATTGCCATTAATTGTGAAGTTTGATAGGGCCGGTTGCTATAGGTACATACCTACTATTGGGTATTGATATGGAACGGTGCTGCACTTTTAAACTTTTTTGCCAGAACTACTTTCGAGGCGTGCATAATATACGATTTTACTGCATGCCTAGCTTTTACTGCATGCCATTAACACAAACATACACACATACAAACACACGCACACACGCATTAACGCAAACATACACACAAACATACACACGCGCGCATTAACACATTCACACAAACACACACATACATGCATTAACACAAACACACACACATTAACACAAACATACAAACCCACACACATACACGCAATAACACAAACATACACAAGCGCATGCACGCATAAACACAAACATACCCACACACATACACGCATTAACACAAACATACACACACACACACATACACACACAGACACACACACATGCATTAACAATAACATACACACAAACACACACACATACGCATAAACACAAACATACACACAAACACACACACATGCATGTATAAACACAAACACACACACACACACAAACATACCCACACACACTCAAAAAGATTGAACTCCAGAACATTCAGGTAGCTGAAATTCAAGACTATGGAAGTAAACTGCTAAATGTATGTACATTCAATTTCCTTCATAACGCCAAGCTAGCGTGGGTGTGTGTGCATACATGTGCATGTGTGTGTGCATATATTTATATATATATACGTATACATACTATATGTGTACATGTGCATGTGTGTGTATATATATGTACTGTATATACACATACATACTCCATGTGTATGTATGTATACATATATACACACACACACACACATATATATATATATATATACATACAGTATATACTTTACATACACACACATACTATATGTATACTATATAATAATATATGATAACAATGCACATACTGTTTGTTGAGCGCGGTATACATCAGGCTTGAACAGGTAATGAATGAGGGTATGATGCATCTGTCTGGCTCAAGCAGCAACGTTCCAGGCTAAACAATGAAGCCCAAACTGAACGTTCTAAAGTTACAATACCTGCAATGCAACATCCACTGGGGGCTGGCTGCAGAAGCAAGCAAATTCTCATAGACTCCAATGCTGAAAATTAATCAATTTTCATAGCAACAATAAACATATTTACAGCCTGGTTTAAAAAACATTTTAGGTGTGTTTCTGTAGTTTTCCGGATAGTTTAGTTTAGTTAGTTTCCATTAGTTTAATCCCCACATAATTTACATTCACACTAATAAAATTAATTGGGAAAGAAAGCGGTGCCCGGAACCTTCAATTTAAGCCTGGTGCGGTCTGTGAGAAGTCTATGCGTGACGTCACAGAGGGTTTGTCCTGTTCTCTTATACAGTGTATGGTCTGTTCTCTTATACTGTCTACGGTCCGGCTCACCTCCTGCAGCAGGTTTCCCCTCTCTTTGGTCTGGGCGGCATGGGTGAGGTCCAGTGTCTCCAGCCTCTTACGTACCTCCCTCAGCTCCGTCTCAAACGTGTCTCTCTCCCTGGACGGACACAACAGACAGACAGTGATAATGTGTTTCTCTCCCTGGAGACAAACACAACACACAGACAGAGACAGACAGGGATATCGCTCTCCTTCGAGATGGACACTTAATTTCCTTTGGGATAAATGAAGTATCTCTACTCTACTGAACTACTACTCTACACAACGGCACAGACAGACACATAGACAGACAGACAGCATTTAGGTCCACAATAACAGCAGCACTTGCATCAGGACACAACCATCCAACAGCTGCTTTCACACTTCACACAACTCGACAAACTTTATTAAGGGCAAATTTAGGGCTGAGCTTTTGTCCAAGTTAACCATTCACACTTGAGTGAAACGGCCAGGGGCAAAAGGCTTTTACAAGACTTAGAAAGAGATTTCGGGTGCCCACCCACAAGTGATTTTTTTCTGGAGTTTTCCTTGTTCCGTTCACATACAAGCCCGTTGGCAAAATTTCTGGTATTTTAACTAGGGCTCTGGCTACAAAAGGGGCTCTAGCTAGATACACTCAGAGAAAGATCAAATTCAACTTTTCTGGACATTTCTTTTCTCATTGCACACCTAAGGGAAAAAAGCAGCTTAGGCCAAGTCTCAACGAACCTAAGGAGACGTTTTCTCGTGTTTTAAGCTATAACCTCTGAATGAAAAGTGCTACATGATTTCTTTCTTTAGGTCATTAGAGGGAACCTTCTAATGAAATTTGCGCTGTGCATTTAACCCACCCAGTGAACACACGTGACATTCAGGAGTACACCCGGATCAGTAGGCAGTTGGACGTGCAGCACCCGGGAGCAGTGGAGGGTTGGGTCCCTTGCTCAAGGGCACAACAAAGGCCCTGACATTAAAAACAAGGCACTGAGAACTTTGTAAGTGTACACAACATTTATTAATAAAACTGTTTTGACAGGCAGTACCTTGCTGTAGTTTCTTGTTGCCGCCATGATGAAAGTCCGCACAAGTCGATTGACGAACACAAACCAGCAGGAAGAATAGGAGGAGAGGTAGTACAATCAACTTGTTTGGACTTTCATCATGGCGGCGACGAGAAACAACTGCAAACTACTGCATGTAAGAACAGTTTTTTAAATAAACGTTGTGTATATTTACAATATTCTCAGTGCTTTGTTTTGAATGCCAGAGCCTTTGTTGTACTACCGATGGAGTGTGGAGTTTCTTCGAGCTGTTTTAATAGTCTAAAAATAGCATAGTCGTCATGCTTCGTCTAAGGGCACCTACCACTTCCATTGTTAGCCTTCTGGGACAAACTATAAAAAATAGTTAAACTCTGAATGCAACAGGCTAAATCATTTTTTCTCCTCAGTACACATACCAACTCGGTATGATGTTTTAACATGCCAATTTTCATTTTACACCTAAGTTCTCCTTTAAGGTGATTCTTTTTTTTTTGGCGAAAATCGGTTCATGGGTTACCTCACAAAACAATTCTGAACATTAACATGGGAAATCCCATTGACGGAAAAAAAATCGGAGGGATTGAACTGCTTGGCAGAGGTCTGCGCTCTCCAAATGCTTTCTAGTTTAATTATTATTATTAGTTACATGTGTTGCTTGTCTGCATTTATGTGGCTGGGGCTTTTATGAGGCCATTTAAAACGCCAGCAAAAAGCACAGAAAAAAATTATAATTATAATTCTTCAGGTAAAAAAGAATGCCAAAGCCTTGCACCAGACATACATTGGTATGAATCATCTGATGTTAACCTACAGTTGCATGTTTTCTCAGCTTAAACATAAATCATAGCGGTGGTAAATGCAATCATTTGTTCATGAGTCCCTAGCTTTCCACAACATGTTTGTAAATAATGCATACACTGCTTCAACAGCATATTTGTAAAAAAAAAAAAAAAAAACACACACATATACACTATATTACTAACACGTTTGTAAGGAACATGCATTGACAATGCCTTAAAGGTGCCATTCCCCGAAAAACCGTTTAGTACTTTCTCCTTTTGAATACAATAGGTCACGCCGAGTTGCACGTGCAAATATTGTTCAACCCACATTTCCTTCATTAGTCAATAAAAGAAAACAGGCGGAAAATGAGCGAATAAGAAAAGTTGCAAACCAAGTCACTTAAGTTTAATTAGAAAAAGCCATGCCATAGTTGTGATTACCGGAGGAGTCTTGTTGCATCACACATTCACCTAACAAAATATAGGGAAGTAGGTGTGTTTATTTAGAACGTTTAAATCTTCTATTTGGTGGCTTTGAATGATTGTAGCCTGTGGCTAGCATAGCCGAGAACCTGTCATGTTCCCCGCTCCATCATCTCCACCAAACTAGAACAGCCTGTAACAGGAGCCCTAAAGCATTTTTTTTCACCAAAACTGGCTCACAGGACATTCATTAATACTACGGACCACCGCAAAATTAATGAAAAAACAGTGGTGTAATGACACCTTTAATAACATGTTATAAAAAATGCCTGTTCACTGGTTTAATATCACATTGGTACAATACACATATATACTGCTTCTGTTAGATGTTAGCAGACAGAATAATTGAGTACTATTTTTGCTAACATGCATACCCACTGCATTAAATTACGCTTGGATCCAAAACACAAGTCCACTGCATGTACAGTCTGTGGACTGCGTCTCTAAGCCTTGTTTAACTCGTGTCATCTAAAAGCTGAATGGCACGTACCTACAGGAGGGTCAAGACAGTCGGCACAGAGCACTCCCTCAGGCCACCGGAGAAGCCTGCTACACGGAACCCCTGAGATGGGCTACCTGCTTAAGCTGCACTCCTGCTCAGGTATTTGTGCTGCACTGGAAACTTCGCCTGAAGCACAACCTACCTCAAGTTCCACCTGACTGTGCTAGAAGGATGGCGTGCGGTTTCTCAGTTTCTTCTCACAGGATCAATATCCAACTCTGTGTGTGTGTGTGTGTTTGTGTGTGTGTGTGTGTGTGTGTGTGTGTGTGTGGGTGTGTGTGTATAGGGTTCCTGCAGGTAAGTCACACACCTGACACCCCTTGCAGCGACTTCGCTGGCATCTAACACTAAACACATCCATAAAACAACATCCATATATTAGCTTCTCCTGCAGACATTCAACCTTCTCACAGCTCTTAGCTGCGTCTCACAGTTCTTAGTTGCCTCCACCTGTAATTCTTCAAAGCATGTCGCAGTTTGGCATGAAACTGCACTGCACTGCAGACCAGTTTGCACATTACACACTTTTCAATCGTACATTTTTTTCACCATGTCTTACTCCTTGTAATTATGCCTTAATGTGTGTTATTACATGTGGAATTATGTGCGGACAGCAAAGGAAGAATTTCATTGTGCTGGGAAACATGTTTTCTAATTGCACATATGACAATGCACTTCAACTTGAACACAGGGGCACTAATCTCCAGCAGCTTTTGTTTAGATGCTGTTGTACGAAAAAACCACCCTCACAAACCCATTCATTTCAGCAGAGGTATGTGCCACAAAGAGCCTCTGACAGTAACTGGGGTAAGTAATCAGAGTCACTAAGCCAGAAAGTACAGTTTTCCAACCCAATGTACGTGCCCAGGTGTTCTTGAACTATACACCAATGTACAGGGTGGGCCAAAAATATGGGACACATTTGCGGACACATGGCTCGGACTTTAAAACAAATTGCGCATACAGTCAAAGAATATTTCACCAGCCAAAGATCATTAGCCTACAGCTCAGAGGAAATTTAGACAGCAATTTCAAAAGCGACAACCACCTCTAAAGGTGATCCTGTATCGCGTTAATTCAGTGCCTCCGCAGAACAGGCTGTGTCCTCAAAACCCAGGGTGACCTTGAAAGTGTCGCAGTGCAAAGAACTGCCAATGTGTAAAAACGCTGTTCATGATCGCTCAGTGGCTGGTAGTATTTTTTGACCACATGTACAATTAGTTTTGAAGTCTGTGCCATTACCAGGGAATCCTGAAGGGGTGCCGGGAAATGAAATTCCTAAGCGCAACAAGCATGCAGCGTCTAGATAAGCATGCAGCAGAACCCGCTTCACATATTTTGATCATGGACAGTTTTCCTATATTTCACACATTATTGTGGAATATTTCTATTGACAATGTTTAATGACCTTTTCAGGTTTATAATTTGAAATACTCTTGGCTGTGATTTTGTGAGAAAAAAAATGGTTTTCTAAAACTACCCATACATAAAAGACATCTCTAATTCACTTCTAGAATGGTGTCCAGAGAAATTAACCTATGTATCAAAAACACCTGAATGTCAGCTTTACAACAAATATATTTGGTACTCTCAGTATTTAGAATGTGTCCCATATTTTTGGCCCACCCTGTATATAGCTGCCTAGGTGGTATTCTGCAACCCCCTTCGTGAAAACCATAAAGGTCGATCCGTAGTCCAGGAAACAAGTGTCACTTGACAAAACAAAAAGTTGTCGACAGATGTCATGGCACTGGAGGTCATAGTCCTGCATCAGTAACATAAAAACTTATCAGAATCAATAGACCACAGCATGTAGTGTCTATGCCAACTTGTACGAACTTGAAGTTGCTATCTAATTAAAGTATGTGACAACATCTGTGCTGTTTAAAAACATTTCGAAGTAGACAGCAAACTTCATGACACCCTCGCAGACAGACCGTTTGGACTACAAATCTTGACTCCCATTCCCATGTCCATACAGCTGAACAGGTGTATGTCAAGTGCACTGCTGGACTGGAGCAAACACCTCCATTTACAGCTGCTCTCTGTAGCCTGGGGCACACTCCACAGGTCTACACGGGGTTATAATCAGCACAATAGCTCCCCCTATTGACCACTGTAGGGAATTACTGGCTTACTGGCCATGTTTCACATAATTTTCCTATTCACTTTACTACTGGAAACTTCAAAGTGGTTTTACACTGGCTGCAATTGAAAAAATATTACTTGGATTTCTTTATTGAAGTAAACACCATTAATCTAGTGCATTTGATGGCATTACGATGTGTTTGTCTTCTCCCTGAATTTAATCAGGAATCAGCTGGGGATTCCTGGGCAGCTGGGCAGCTGTGGTCTAATGGTTAAGGAGCTGGTCTTGGGATTGAAGAGTCGCAGGTTCAAATCCTACCCATGGTTGAAATGCCCTTGAGCAAGACATCTAACCCCACACTGCTCCAGGGACTGTAACTGAAACCCTGTAAATGACTGTAGGTCGCTCTGGATAAGAGCACCAGCCAAGTGTAATGTAATCTAATCAGTGCATAACCTCAGTAACCACAAAATCATTTACTACTAATCCCCAAAGAGTTAAAAGCATACACAAAGTCTCTCAAATGTCCCGTCTACCCCCATAACCTTTATATTGTCCCCTGTATGTGATGCAGTGCCCCAATGGACCACTAGGGGGCAGGAGAGGGAGGGCTCCCACCGTCTGATGCGGTCGTAGTTGTCCCGCTTGTAGTCGCCCTCCTGGATTAGCTGCTTGGTGTCGGCCAGCTCCAGGGTCAGACGCTGGCTACGGACCTCCAGCTCAGAACGCAGCCTCCTCTCCTCCTCATAACTCTACGAGAGAGAGGGAAACAAAAGAGGAGCAAGCGAAGAAGAGATGATAAAACAGAGATCAGGAAAGGGGGAGAGGAAGGAGAGAGAGGCAGAGGTGAAATGCAGAAAAGATGGAGAAGGAGATGGAGAAGGGGGGAGGTTGACACAACCACCTAATTTATATGGCTTTTCACAGATTAATTCTTCCACATTGCAGCATCTGGCCAAGTGTCACCTGTTAAAATATATAAATATAAATGTGTTACCTCCATTAGAGACTTCAGTTGACCTCTGTGGCTCTCAAGGTCATCTGACAGGCTGTTCTTCCTCCCCTGGAGTTCCGTCACCAGTGTTCTCAGAGGGGTCACGACCTCATAGAAGCGCACCTGCACCAGGTAAAGACACAACAGCTAAACCACACAGCACTTCCTGCACAACCTCATCTGCCGAGGCCTCTGTGTTAGGTGTCTCTAGTTTAAGTTGCACCACAATCATCCAGTTGTACATTTGAGACCATTTAAAAGGTGACGTCTATACGGTATTTCAGAGGCATTTTGTTAGATTTGTCTGAATTGTAAAATCTTATTTAAGTATCAATAGCTATGAATACATCATCGAACAAACAAGTCCATTATCTGTGGCTGCAAAAAAGAGCATAAAAATCCTGTCCAGACCAACTGAAACTTTTAGGAGGCCTGCCTGCCTAACCACATACCTCCCTGCTTTGTGACTGTTTGCTCACACTGAGCTGAGAAGTAAAGAATAGGAGGGTTTTTTTTCCAATGTATACTTTAAAAGGACACTATTCTTTCCAGGTATTCCATTATTGCCTACCCTGTACTTGTTTGACTGTGCGGGATTTCTGCTTACAGTTATGCCTAGTAGTGCTTTAAAAAAAAAAAAACATCACACAGACACACAAACTCACACAGTGACTGTGGGTTTCTTAACTGACATTTTACTGACACCAATTACCTGTGTGTACAATGTCTATTCGTACTCCCAAGCCCCCAATGTATTCTGGACAATGCAGTTCTACCAAACCACCATGTAATAAAGCACTCACCGCCACATACTCCGGGATGGAGAGCTTGTCCTCGGGCAGCTCCCGGAGCTCCAGGTAGCGCTCCTCGATGAGCTCCAGGTCGCGCAGGCTGCGCCGCAGGTCCCCGGCCTTGGCCCCCAGCTGCCTGTTGGTCTCCTCCAGCTGCCTCTGCCGCAGCAGGATGCTGTCCATCTCCTGCTTTCGCAGGGCCTGCTGCTTCCTGCGTCGGCATCGTCAAACACACAGCTTCCGTCAGTGCCACAGATGTACGCAATGGTAAACTTCACCTCATACACAGCAGTCAATTATTGTAGGACAAGTCTTAAAATATGTACACTGGGTAATTAAATATGAAAAATAGTCCTGCGATAGTGAAAAGCAAGACACAATGAGGTAAACAACAGAATGGAAAACTTGCTTCTTTGAATTACAATACAATACTGTTACAATACTACTATAGTCAAAATAGACAATCAGTGCATGAGTATCTTACACGGATGGCCAAATAAACCATGGCAAAAGCTGAGCATATAAGAACAAAGTGTCTGAGGACCATACATGTACAAGGTGTTGTCTAAAAATAACTGGCTTCGAACGAGTCCAGCACTACTTTTCACAGTTCAGAGAGAATGTCACACCTGTTGTCATCCTGTTGCATCTTGAGCTGGCTGTCCAGGCGTAGGGCCAAGAGCTGCTTTTGGTGCAGGGCGTCATTCAGTCTTTCCTCCAACTCCTCAGTCTAACAACAATAGGAATTGCAGCAAACCAAAGACAGAGAAATACAGTGTGTCTCTATCCCAAATTCATTGGCTAAACTAGCTAACTACCATCTGTGCCATCACGCTGAATGAACTTGTCTTACCTTAGTCATGTGGTCAACCTTCAGGTTGTCAATGATGAGGTTTTTCTGAGACAACTCTATTTTCAGGAGCTGGAGGTTGTGAAGAAGCTCTTTCCTCTCAATGATCTGTTTAGTGACTTTCTGAGATTTATCCTTTTCATCGGATGAGGAAATGTCCTCCGTGGGTACAGTTGTCTCCAAACTAAAATCTTCAGACTCCAGCGAGCTAGAAATGTTCACCGACGGGTCCTTGTGTTTTTTAGGTGGCATTTTGTACTCGGTGAACGTTTGCCTCAAGTTAGCTGATTAGCAGTTGTGAATAGGTTTCCAATTTCTCTATATTATGTTAATCGGTGGCTCAACAAGAGGTTCGTACACTAACGTTAGCCGTTATTGAACCCTCAGTCAAGGACATCCAGGTTTAAAGCTTCTGAAAAGTCAAACAGCTCAGCCCTCCTAAGCTTGCTATCGCTGCAAAAAGCTAGCGACTTAGCTAGCTATCTGACCGGCTTATAAAATTGGTACAGACAACAAATCCATACCATCGTCAGTTTCAATATAAAACGTTGTTTATTCCTCGTGCAAAAACTGCCTGAAAGATCTGCCATAAATTGAGCAAACTTGCAACATGATACACGATTTAAGAGTCCCGCTAGAACCTTTCGAAACCCGCCGCCAGCTGATGACAACAGCTACTGGACAACAACAAACTGCATAAAGATCAACAAGTATTCCTAAGAGGAACTTTTATTCCTCTGACCTGCCCGTCTAGGACATAGCGCCACCCACTGCACAAAGTTGATATTGCTCGAAAGACCTAAGTTTAATTGATAGCTAAAATACATGTTATCCTGTCCTAACTACTCCGTGGAGTTATTTAAAATACAGTTATTTAAATGTATCCAAATAATCTAAATTGTTAAACAGTGGCTAAATAGCTACTTTATTTCAATATTTATAGCTCTGCTATATTATATGAATATAAACTTGTAATGCATACAATTATTTAGCTATTTCTTACATTTGTTTCTGCACTATAGGCACAATATACTCTATACAATCCACAGCGTAACTTCAGGGAGGAGAGATGAAATACATGTTTTTTATTATACCAGCAGTTAATAATATAAGTTTTATTGCATGGCCAAAAAAACATTTATTTCACATTTTGGGAAATACATACACCAGCAAATATTATAGTATAAACACAGTTGTACAGATCCACATTTTTACAGAAGTTTTCACACATACATCTGTGACAGCCAGACCAAAGAAAGCAAGGTTCCTTCTTCTAGCCACAGGGTGGTCTCCTTGTTCGGAACCACAGGGTGACATTTGTTCTGCTGACATTTGGAGCTACGAGAAGTCTGGGAAAGCTGAGAGGTTTAGGGGTTCCTTGCAGTTCTTGAGAAGGTCTCCTTGACCAGTGATATTCACGGCTGACCTGACAGAGTTCACCCCTGTTCAGCAGAACAGCAACCTCTAACCCAGCAGGCTTATAACATGTTAATACACAAGCATGTGTACCATTAGTAACCGTGTGATGGAAGTGCACTGAGGAGTCAGCTCGTCTGATGGAAAGCCAAGCAGTGACTCTGGTGGAAGGCAAATATAGAAGTGCTGTAGCCTATATGAAGCATTGCGGAGGAGGTGTAAAGGAAAAAATGGAGAGGAAGAGGAGGAGGAAAGCAACGGCGAGGTGCATGTGTACGAAGCGACTGATGCAGACAAGACAAGTGACAACAGGCAGACTGGTTGAAAGCAGTTTAATTTTCAGCACAGATGTTTGTGGGACCAGGACTGAGGTATGGATGTCGGGGTGCCCAGCGTGTCCAGCGCGTCCCCCACAAGGTCACCTTCCTCAGGGCGGGCGCTGGCGAGGGGAAGCTCCCAAGGCAAAGTTCTGTAATGCACTGACTGCACATACACCCCGAGTCTGAGTGGACCACAGAACTTCACCTGGAGAGCCAGACTCTGTTTCTCTATAACACACACACACACACACACACACACACACACACACACACACACACACACACACACACACACACACACACTCACTCACTCACTCACAGACACACTCCACAGGGTAGACCAGATGTTGCAGCCTGAACCCCCATATGGGCACCCTGGAATCAAAGAAAAACCAAAAGCACATGGTTAAGATTCAGAGAAATTGAGAGTTTCACGTGTGCAGGTGTTGGCAAACAAGTATCTGAGAAGACAAACACAAACAAGGACTTTCAAAATCATTTAAAACTAACTTTTGTATAAAAGTGGAACAGCTGTTTGTCCATATACCACGTTTACAGCTGTAACCTATAGGACCTTTTCAAATTGCAAATCATTCCGGTGGAAATAAAGATTGAGTTTTCACGGCAGTGTATGACATTACAGAAGTACTCTGTGCAGTGGCCTATTTACACTACTCTCAGATCACTCCACCGGATCCACCGGCATGTTTATCGTGATCCCAACTCTAAACTAACACGTGTCAGACTTCAAGGTTGTGCCTGTGCGGTTAACAATTCGGGGGGGAGGCAGACAGCCTATCCATCAAAAAAGGCTGACGTGTCTGTTTTCAGTTTCAGTCATTTTGCTATTTATGACTTGTGTAAAGATCACTTGAAGTTACAAACAATCGTTAATGTGGGCATTCTGTACGTGTCTATTACCAAGACTGTAGTTTTAGGACGTAATTCATACGCAAGTCTGTCTACAGAAAATGACACTCTGTCAGCAATCCAACTTCTTGCCCTTTAAAAAGTTTTCAGTCAAATAAGTCCACAGTAGACGACACTACTGTGCGTTTACAAAGCGAATTCAGTTGTGGAATAACTTCTATGCATAACTTACAACTAACAGGCCACAGAAATCAGTGGAATAATTCCCATTTGGCAGCATATGGTAGGTTTTACCTCTGTCCTACCTGTCTTCAGTAATACCGGTGACCGCGCGGTCTGAACCCAGTAAGCAGCCTGCACCGTGAATTCCCTGGAACGAGGGGATTTGATTCGAGTCCTGGCGGCTTTTAACGTCGATGCAGACGGGGTGTATTCTTGTCCTTTCCCATTGAATCGCTCCTGTCGGCCGTCTTCAGTGCTTCTGTGCAGGGCTGGTGAGGTGCTACACACTGCTGCTCAAAGAATGTCGACGTGGAGCTGCCAATCGTGAACGCGTACTCGTGGACGCGCGCAGCAAAGAGAGAGAAAGCTCCCTTTGGTGCGCAGATGGGGGGCTGCTAGCTTGGTAAAGGTTGAGAGAGCCTGACGTTCTTGTCAGGTACCTGTCAGAATGCGCGGTGGGAAATGCTACCCTCGCCATAAAGGCGCTTGATCAGTATGCGCTTGGCATGGCTTAAGTGGATCCTGCCTGTGGAATCCAGTTTAACGGGATCTATAGAAAATCTAAGAAGTGGTGGATTGACTGTGATAAAGTTTACCAAGTCAAAGCTCTGACGCCAGTTTGACACCAAGTATAGCCACCATTAACATTACACATGCCTGACTGAACTATGTTTTAGAAAGAAAAATCATTTTCGTCTTGCTCGTGTATATGGGGGGGGGGGGGGAGTTATTACATCGCCAGGAAATAAACTCATAAAACATTACAAGCATAGCATTCGGGCACCAGATTGTCCCAATGCAAATGAACATGGAAATAAACCCTCTCAGTCTGCTATAACACGCTGACCAAACCGTGATTTAAAACCCCGAGTTGCTTTACTAAGATCTGGGTTCATTGTGCAACAGGGTGGCGATTAATGAGACTTAAGCTCAAATTTTTACTATCTGTAGGTTGATGACTTCCAGAGCACATGCCGCTGAGGAACCCAAGCAGCTCCCTGGCTCCAGTACAAAGCTTAGGGGAAATATGCTAAAACTGGCCAACTATAATATGGTTCATAACTTAATTTCTGAACCACCCTCCAGACAATCAATAACTTAAACGCATTACCATTGGTAAGCGTTCATATTCGCAAGCTATCACAAAGAAGACATCTAAAACAGAGGCAAATGTAAGTGAAAACACTGTTTTCTACAACTCCACGTCCTCCTGTAGTGGTAGAACCGACCTAAATGAGTAAGTTGGGGAAAAAACGTAGATTTTAAAGAATGAAGGATAAAATCCCAACATAACACAACTTTACGACGACTGGTGGGATAAGTGCACTATTGTCAAATTCCGAACAGTAACAGCTGTTATTTTTCACTCATTTGCGTTGACACCAGTATGTTTCCCTGTGGCCTCGGACTATTCTACTGCGTGCCAGCAGAGGGCGCAGTTTGTCTATGGTGTGACCTATTTTAACATGGCAGCAGCCAGTAGGGCCTAACACAAAGCTGAGACATTTTCTATTTTGGGAACCAAGAATAGAAAGAGATCTTTCTGGTGATGTGTACTTTTAATAATGGTAGGCACTTTCCATTTACATATACAACATAAGGAGAGTTACAACAGCGACAAAAACACAAAGAAATGAAGTAAATCTGTTTAAATCCAAGCATTTTTACAACAAAGAAGCGCTATGGTTGACCCAAGGGGTCTTCACTGTATGGCATTCCTGGTGGGAGGAGGAGGAGGAGGAGGAGAAGGAGGAGAAGTAGGTGGCTGGAAAGGTTGTGGATATTTCGGAACGTTGTGTGGCTAGCCAGTTCTCAGAGGGAGGGACCTTTCGAGTGGCGCGAGGAGGCTGATGATTCGTCGGGCTTCCCAAAGTAGATCTGGTCGATGCGTTTGCAGAAGGATAGCAGGTTGCTAAAGTTCTGGACGCGTTCGGCCAGCTCGTTGTTGGTCAGCTGAGTGGTGATGATGGTGAAGATGTGACCATACACCAGAGCGTCCAACTCAGTGGGCCTAGAGAGCAGGGAAAATACAGCCAATACCACAGGAACCTCAGCATCTGCTACAGGGTTTTTGTCACATATCTACAGTACGTGTGTGTGTGTGTGTGTTTGTGTGTGTATGTATACACACGTGTGCATTTTGTGTGCTTTATGTTTATATGTGTGTGTTTTATGTGTATATAAACATACATATACACATGTGTATGTAAATAAAGTGTATTTTATGTGTGTGTGTGTGTTGTATGCGTGTGTTCATTGTCTGCGTGTTAATGTGCGTGTTTGTGTCCCTGAATGTGTGTGTGTGTCTGTGATTCATGTGTATATATTAACATGCGTGTATGTTTGTGTTTGTATGTGTGTTCGCGTGTGTATTGGGTGGGTGTTATGGTGTACATCTTACTGTTTGTTGAAAAAGTACAGCTGAGTGCCCAGTCTCTGTGAGAGTGCTTGACAACACTGACTGACGTCCTCGTAGACCTAAGCAAAGCACCAACACTGATCTGTCAGTCACATCACCCACAGGTCAGCTGACCACATACATACATCACCCAGGAAACAAATCACAACCAGTACACGAGTCTTATTCAGAGCACTTAACTCCATGGAAAGGTATTACAATAACTGGAGAAAGGGAGGAAGTCATGCCCGCATTCATGTCAATGAAAATTGCTAGGATGGTGAAAATATTTCAAAATGGAGTTTCACAGGGCTCATTTCCACCCCCATTTTACTTTACCAATTAAGTGCCACGTTACTGATTGACATGAGGTAGAGCAGAAAGCTACATCGAGGAAGGGCATTGGATGTTCAACAATGGATGGTGATGTAGTTTGGGGATGCCTTCATGCATGAGCTGAGAGTGGAGCACCCACCAATCAGCATGGAGAAAATGGGGGCAGATATGATGCAATTTCTGGAAAATGGCATAACAAGGAAGTGCCTTGCTAATCGTCTGAAGCTAACCGGCCAAATTCTGACCCCCTGCTTAACTCCACAGTGTTGGTTGAGTGGTTAAGAGCAGACATCACACACTGAATTGACCATTAACGCCCCCTACTGAACTGGGAGTATGGAAACCTGTGGCTGACCTGTTCCAGGCTCTTCCCCCCCCAGCCGACAGCGTTCATCTTCCTCCGCACCTCCCACTGCTTCTGGTAGGCCAGTATATGGTTCAGAGGCCAAGAGTAGGGACTGCTGTACCGTGGCCGAGAAACCTAACACACACACACACACACACACACACACACACACACACACACACACACACGCACACACGTACACACGCACACAAGCATGCATGCATGCACACACACACACAGTCAATGAAAATGCTGTAAATGCTTCCATTCTTTAGATGGTGGAATTTGATTTTAAATCCACTGCAATTTGTAAATCCTTTCAGCCAAAGTGTGGAACAACAATAAAGCTAGTCAAGCAATTGAGCTATGCTTTATGCATGTATGCACCATAAGCAGAAGTGATGTAGGGGCACGGAACAATGCTTATGGGCAGTTACCTCTGTTGCTGTTGTGTCATCACACCACTGAATGTAAAGCTAGAAAAAGAACGACAAACCAAAATTATACTCAGGAGGAGATGTGTATTCTTGGATTCAGTATTAATCATATCTTTGAATTCTGAAAGGTACACATACTGGGCTAATATTGCTCAGTTGCACACCTCTTTCTTACCTCTGCGGTCAGAAGCATGTTGTTCACTAGCTCCATGTAAGCCTTCATCTCAGCTCTTTGGACGTCATCCAGGCCTTCGCTCAGAGAGTGGCCCTTAAGATAGACAAACAGAGAGAAGGATGGAAAGACACAAAGTGAAAAGACAGAAAGAGGAGAATAACATGAGAACACAGAGATGGTATTCAAAATAAACATCATAGCCTCGGTTGGGGTTTATTGCATAAGTAGGAGTAGAGAGAGAGAGAGAGAAACACTGAGAAAAAGATAAGTCAAACAGAAAAAAAAAAATACAGGGAGAAATACAAATAATTGAGAGAACAGGGAGACCATGATAAAGCAAACATCAGTCTCAGTTGTGATTTTATTTTATCAGTAATACAGTGTTTCCGCTATGTACAAATGACTGCGGCGGGCCGCCGCACCTTAATTTTTACCGCCGCACCTTCAGGAATTCCCACTACCTTTTTTTTGTATTCCACTACCAATTTTACGTTGCTTGCCCAGTCTTTGCGTTTGGGTCGAAGCGGAGTTCCACCGGCCGATTTAGCAGTTACTTGATTGGTTTCCACGGGTCGCCGTGAGCTCTGATTGGACAACGTTCTGCCTGAAGCAGCATAGCCAAGCCAAACTGAAGTAAAATAAATCGCTACTACAGAGCTGTCACTTAAGATGCCAAATTAGGAAAGGTGTTGAAGATGTTGTGTTACCTTATATTTCCAGTGATTATGTTTCGTTTTGTCACATAAGTAGGCTACTTTATGTAAAACTTTATGTAAAACTGTTAGTAGGCAACGTTTAGGTTATGTTAGACAAGACGTTTCGTTTGGCCTCCCGGTCTTCAGTGGTAGATCACGCGCTCACACACTAAATCGGATGCCAGCTAGCAGAGCTCGGCGTAGAACATTAGTAAACCTCCGTTACATAGGCATATCCACATCCATATAGCTCTCTTAGATAGATTATAAATGTAAGGACGATTTTTACAGCTCATCACCAGAGCGCTAGTTTTCATTTGAGCTGACTGATAGAGAGAGATCTAACGTCAACGATATCTTTCGATTGCCGATGAGCTTGCTTAAGTATTTCGCCCAAAAAAGAAAGGAGAGAGATGAAGAAACTCGATTCGTTCGTGCAAAATTTAAGTCATTCGAGCTAAGGATGGGCATTTCTTAATAATTAATATTAAAGTTGGCTATATTCATATTGATATCCTGTGGAAACTTCAGACCCTCTTCCTCGTGTTTTACTATCAAAGCCATGACGTTTGTATTAACTAGCCCACCTCAGTTTTACTATGAGATGTTCAAGCTCCTTCTTGTCCGAGTCTAACCGAGTCGACAGCTGGAATTGAGATGAACCGCCACCGTCATTTTACAAGGCTCCGGTGCGCGCTGTTCAAATGTTGTTGCAGGTGATTTGTTGGCTATTTATTTACGCTCCATTACAGTGATGACAGTAAACTTGGACATAGAGAATATGTGATGTCCATCCCTAATTCGAGTATGATTAAACACAGCTCTCTCCCCAAACGTCAGTGTTTGCTCATCTGCCAAATGCCATATCAGATCAGAAATGGTCAAAACCACGTTAATTTCAAAATGTGCACGTAAATGTTTTGAAAATATGAATGTTTTATTAGAGTAGCAGTAATCAAGCAGGGGAGCAAAATAGGCTGGAACAAAGAGAATGTGAAGAGAGGGTAGACAGAGAGGAGAGCAGCCAAAAGAAGGGCAAACACAGGGCCACGGACCTCCTGTCAGCGAGTTCCCCCATGAGCAAGCCTTAAAATTGTTTTTTTAAAAACCCAGGAAAATTAAGTGCTCTGAGCAAGCCTGCAAACTTTGCCACTGATTTCCAATAAATGTGTACTTGTAGTAATCATGTGTTGTGAGATTTATGTTTAGGGGGGTGGGGGTAAGAGGTCGCTCTGGCATTAGTGAAGGGGGAGGGGGATTTAGTCTTCCTGGCTGTTTTCTAAAGGTTATGGTTCTTGTCTCAAGACTAGGTTTATTAATTTATTCCCTTACAAAGGGTCACCATTTTAGAGTGTTGTGTCAAAAAAAAAAACCTCTCAGAATGCTCCCGTATCCTCATACTAGGGTCGATACGTCGTACGTCGTATGTCTGAGCGCAGGTCTTGCCACCGCACCTTCAGACATTTTCTAGGGGAAACACTGGTAATATATGTTCAATCTCATTCATATGTGGATAGGTCCAATGCATGAGATAGCACTTAATGAAACAACAAGAGCTTCAGTTACGCAGTGATAAAGCAACAACTAATATCAGGCATTATTGTTGTATGCTCCTTTGAACCAATTAATTCCACTGCATTTTCTTTAAATAAATGCAAGGCCAAGTCAGTATGCTAGCAACAGTTCTGGGGTTTAACAATGTCTTTGGGCTATTAACTGACTTTGGATTCTAACAGAACCACTTAAACGAGGATCACAATGAAAGAGCATGATGGTGGTACACTGGCGTGTATGAATGGTGTACAGTGATGTGCATGGAGAAGCACAAGAAGACTGAAGAGGGAGTGGACACTAACAGGCTGCAGCTAAACCTCTTGAGCCCCAAGAAAGAACACAATAATATCACTCCCATCCCTCACCCATAGTCAGGCCAATGTGGCTGTGGTACCTCCCCCCAATATTGTATTTTGTTACAGTACTCCGTTTGGCAACTCTACTAAGGCTGTGGCTTGCCTCCACTAATTTCTTTGGACCCAATGGTTTTCAAATTAACACAAAGTATTCACCCCCCGGCAAGTAAACGTCTGCCCCCCCTCAATAACCAAAGTAATGTTACGCTTGATATTTTACGAGGGCCCCTGGTCAGTGCTGGGCCCTCTGACTGCATGTGATGCGCGTAGGGAGACACTATTACCTTTGCTCTGGTGAACTGGACGATAGGCCCCAGCTCGGACACCACCTGGTTCCCCACGTGGATGAAGGGGACCTTACCTGCAGGAAGTATGGCAGGAGAGAAAACAACACATGAAGCATGGCATGATGGGAGGTGTATCAGGCTTCCCTCATAACAGCTGATGTGCTGATCTGGATTCTCACTGGGCAGGTACACGCAAACTTAGGTGTTTAACAGCACAGACACAGTCATGTGTCCTTCTCAATCAAAGAATCATTAGGTGTGTGTGTGTGTGAGAGAGAGAGAGAGAGAGAAAGAGAGAGAGAGAGAGAGTGGAAAAGAGTGAGGACAGTTGGAAAAAAATAGGTACCTGAAGGGGACATGAACTCAGCATTAGCACGACAGGACACCCTCACAGGCAGATTGCACATCCTCAGGTAGGTCTAACAACACAACAAAACAAAACAAAAAATAAGGTATGGTAGTGTATTATATGTGACATGGTAATATTACTGACATTTCTCTTGTTTATGTGGGTTAACTGGGTCATACCTGTACAGCCAGAGAGGAGGCATTGTCTGACAGAAGAATCTGTTCCTCTGAAAAGCAAGCACACAGCCATTGCATACCCTTTACATATTTACGTGTCAAATCTTCTGTCATTCTCATACTATGTGTATGCGTCCTTACCACTGAGGGGCTGGTAAAGGGTCGCGTTCTCAGGCCACGGTTCTGCAGCTGCGGAGAGCATATGCAGAGACTTTCTTAGGCATACGTTAGCCAAGCTCACCCTGACATTTATGTATAGTACCATATAACGTGACATCACATGGGCTACATCGCTACATTTACAACTCTGAATGGTTGGCTATAATGGGAGAGTAGAGTTCAGGACAACGGACTTCTCGTACACGGCAGTGTTAGAAGGAGCTACAGCAGCTTTGCCTAAAGATCTGTTACCCTCGACCCTGTGCATCATGTAATGTCATAAGGATAGGAAATTACTGTTTATACTACTGCTACAATTAGATACGATATAGTATTTTAAGTACAAAACAATCATCTTGACCTTGACGTTATGTTCACGTTATGCAACGTAAAAGGCGCAAACGAAGAAGCACTTGTTCTACGTTCAATGTCAACAAAGAGGAAAATGTATTACACATACTACAACTCTTCATACTACTGAAGATTTTAAATTAAGGTCCTGTGAAGGCTGGATAGCTTTCTAACCATGACTACTAGCTCTTAAATGCAATGTCCTCTATGCAGTACTGTCTGACGGCTTTTGGGGATGGGCTCCTATCAATGGGACAGGCAGGAGCAGACACATGGTATACTTGTTTTGAAAACACCATGGCTGTGAAGAAAAAAATTACTACTTTCCCCGCCTGGAACTAATCTTGATTAATTTACGTCAAAACCTGGATCTAAAATTATACCGCTGTTCAGGCTGTGAAATGTCAGTAAAGCATCGTAGTTAGCCATCTATCGATGGCCGTGGTCTACTAAGGTTGCCCGTTCTTTCAAGCTTATGCGTAACTTACTGGTTAGCCAACTGACCTGCTATCTGTGAAGAGAAAGCCTCCGCTGCAAGAGACATGATGGCAGAGGTTGTTCTTAAGGAGAAGTACAATTCAGTGATAAGATATAATACAACGTAGGGCGCCGCTTTGAGCACAAGGGCATGCTCGAACTGCACTTAGCTAGCTAAATGCTACGTCTTCCTTAAACATAATGGCGCATGTGCGAGGGACAGCCAATCGTATTACGGTAATCAAGTCATATCTGACAGGCTTTGTAGACAGGTATTTCGGTTAAGTCTAGTCCGTTATATATACAGTCTATGGTCTAGTCCCCTACCGAGGAAGATAGAATGTCAGTGCTTTGGTTTGTGTTTGTTTATTAAAAAAAAAAAAACAATAGTTTACGTTATTTCTACACAATCCAGAAATCCAGACACACCACTGGTTTCACATGAAAACATAATTTTATTGTAACTGACTTCAGTAAGAAATATTTACACAATCAGACATTATTTAGACAAATGAACAGTTATGATGACAAGGCACAAGTCTCTGGCTAAGTGTGAGTGCTACTTGGCTATATGGCTGATTAGTTTGTCACTGTCCACTTCTGTTGCAGTTTTCTGCATCTGAAACTTCTCCCATGGGTGAGGAGTCTCCTGTCCTGGCATAATCTGCAGCCACACCTGGTAGAATCCACGGAAACCATCAATCTTCTCCAGGTAAGTGTTCTTGGATTTGTACTGCAAAGAGAACAGCACATTTGAGAGTCAAGACTGAAAAGGGAAATTAAGAGAACTTTGACGTTACTTATGTACAGTGCGGCCATACTGACCCGGTCAAACTTTGGAGGGTATTGAGCCGCAAATTCGAGCTGTCTAATTATGACCTCATTCGGGGCAATCTGCTTCTCGTGCATGGATGTTAGAATCTCCTTCAGATAGACGTAGTCCAGACGTCTGGTTGCTTCTCGGATAAGTGCACTATAGACGTGTGCGTTTGGTGCAATGCCACAAGACTGCATGGGGAAAACACAAGACACTTCTGGGTTCACAAGCCAAAATCCAGTACCAAATATGTATTTCAGCAATTCACTACATCAGCTAATTCTAACAAACACAACTATTAAGCCAGATAGGGGAGATAATTATTGAAATCGTCGGTATTGAGTGCACAGGTAGAGGCAGGTGATTTGGAGTATGTGGTACTAGACTGTAGCTTCTGAATCTGGGTTGCCCATCAATGACAAAGCATGCTTAATAATAATAATATTAATAATAATAATATTAATAATAATAATAATAATAATCTTTACTTGTCAAGCACAATTGATACAAGATGCAGCTCAAAATGGTTCACAGTTTGGCAAGAAAAACACAAGACAACATTTCTTGCAGCAGAATAACACAAACACAATGACATAATGACATAAGGACGCATGTGACACAATGCCCCATTGATGCGGGCTCTTGCATGAAGCAATAACACAATAAAACCATGCATCAAACCGTGCATCACCCAATATGGAGAGCCCTCTGAGAGCCCTTGTATCAAACATGTCCTTCTCCTTTTCCATCACAAGGTCTGTGACACATAAACAGACTAGTGACTGTGAGGAAAAGTGTTAATTTAGGCTCCTTCTAGACCACAGCTGCCATAACTGGGCAGCAGGGACCTCTATGGAGCCAAAGAAGTGGAAGAAGTCACAAGGTAGACAACATTTCCCATCAGCCCTTGCACCCACAATACCTCCATGCTGGACAGCAGCTGTAGCCCCTCGTGTTTTGTGCTGCAAGCCAAAGCCACGTTACAGAAAGACTGCACGTCTGGCGATAGTTTCCTATTGGTCATCAGCTCCAGTACAGCCTAAGAACAGCGTAAACATATTCAAGAGCAAAAAAAAGATGTAATTGATTGGACAGAGACCATGACAGAGAGGAGAAAAAAGTCAAGATAATTGTAACTGATAGGTAAAGTGTGTTAAAGAGCAAGCACTATAATCATTGTATGAAATTACAGTATACTCTGCCTGAGAGTCATTAAACTGACCTTTGCCCCTGAAAGGTCCCCAGCATTGGCTGCCCTTCTGATCAGTGTGTTGAAGAAGGGGACATCGAGTTTCAGCTTGTTCTCACTTGCCACAGCGAGGAGGCTCTGCACCGCCTGGCTGCCCGGCTCCATAACGTCAGCCAACAGAGTAAGAGTCTTCAGTGTCGGCTGCAGTCCATGCTCTGCCATCTTACCAAGGAAGCCCTCCATGCTGCCGATCAGTGCCAGCCTGTCAGATGCAGTGTTCACAGTCCCCAGGGAAACTACGTCAGAGCGTATTGTGGCTGGATCCAGGAGGTTTGGAAGGGCCGTTGGATAATCAGGACTAGGTGAGCAGACAGGGTCAGTCTGTACGGCCAACTGAGCATCAGAAGTCCTTGTTTTGTTTTCCCCGTGGGCTTGGTGTGTATCTGAGTCCACAGTTTCTGCTGTGGGATTCTCAGGTGAGTCTTTGCTCTCTTTCTGTGTCTGCTGTGAACGTGTTTCCACAAACAACTGGCTTTCAAAAGCATCGAGGTCCAGAGGCATGGGGTGAGATTTCTCTTTGATTCTGTCTCTACGGCCCCTCTTTCCTGCCTGAAGCGCAAGATGCGTGTCATTTTTGTCTTTTAAGAGTAACTTAGAGGCAAGAGTGACATCTCCAATCCCGCAGTCTCGTGCTGCACGCAGTAAGATATTGTAGTTCTGCGTGTCTGGCTTTATACCCAAATTCAACATCTGGTGCCAAACCTACAAAATATAAAATTGCTGCTGCAATTATTCTTCATTCATTCAACCTGTCAGGCTCAGAATTAGCAATATATAGTTTGTATATGGTTTGTTTGTTCTTATGGATGAGACAAATCTACTTTACCTGCAGTGCAAGTCTGAATCCATCAGTCTTGTCTTTAACACAGCTCATCAGCAGATAGTGAAATGTTTCTTGTGTTATGTGGTGACCACTTTCCAGCATATCCTACACACACACACACACACACACACACACACACACACACACACACACACAAATGCATGCAGATAAAGTGAGAGAGAGAGAGAGAGATACATAGATTCATTTGCATTTACTTTCAACAGAAATAACATTTCTTCAGCCTACTATTATATTCTATTACCGTTAGCAATATTAACTCTGCATAAATCAAGCTAAAACATTGCCTCGGTCATCACCTTGAAAACACGGAAACAGTTCTGGAGGTCAGCAGTGAGGGCCATTGTCTTCAGCAAAGCATGATGGGTAATGGGATTGAGAGGAATGCTCTTCCTGCGCAGCTCTTGCTCCAGTTTCAGAGCCTGCTCTAGGGCTGCCTGTTTCCATGGCGACTCGGCACAGGCATTGAAGAGGGCTGTGTAAGTTGCATCTGTAGGCTGTAGGCCTCGTTTCTTCATCTGAGAAGGAAAAAGGACAAATAAAGCAAACTCATGTAATTTTTATCATAATGTGACATCAGCAACACATCAGAAACATCAGAGCAGCACATTAATATGGCTAAGAGAACCAGTGTGTGACACTTTTAGAGGATACAGGGACAAACTCCTCTTTTGATCAATCAAACAAACAAAAAACGGCAGTGGGTGGCTGATTAGGTGGGATACTTGATTGAATTGTAGCAGTATGAGAGTAACCTACATCATTATAAAGCTTGAAGGCCTTTTTAGTGTATCCGACCCGGCCACATCCCCCCATCAGCAATGTGTAGTTGAACTCCTCGGGTTCAAGTCTTTCCCCTTTCAGCATCTCGGTCTCAAACATGTCCAACGCTTCAGCCAGCTACACAAAACAGAAGGAAGACTGTTAAGGTCATACAATTGACTGTATATACAGTCATTGGGTCATACAATCAGTGGCAGCCAAATTGTTCCAGAGAAACTTGGCATTCTACAGCAGGTTTCTGACAGTGGTACTGCTACTTTACCTGGTCCTGCTTGATGAGTTTCTTGCACTGCAAGAAGTACCAATATGGGGTGTTTCTCCGTCCCGTCCTAGATTTAAATTTAGGCCGCGGCTTTTCTTCATCTCCTCTGTCACTACACAGCAGATCCAGGTACTGGGGTGAGGACTTTTTAAATGTCCTTCTGTGGGCGTACTCGTGCGAGTACTCACCAAATGCACGATGGGGTTCCGAAATCTGTGTGTCAAGCTCCGTTTTGTCTGAGACGTCTGTGGTTGAAGCATTCCTATTGGTCCTATGCTCTCGAAGGGAGTTTTGCTGTACTGACTCTGCAAACTGTCTTCGCCGATCGTGTTTGACTAGACATACAGCCCCTACATGCAAAGTGTTTGACCTCAGCACTGGTCGCCATGAGACCATGAAACTGTTTCTGAAGAGAGAGTGATGCTGAACACTGTGGTTCACGATACCCAAACCTGTTTTAACACAGGGATGGGATAAGAAACGTAGCATGGCGAACGTATCACAGCATAAACGCCCAAACTGAACTCATTTCAACTTACAGTTTTGCAGACAACTCAAGCCCATTGCTCAAGCCAACACTACTCGTGTGAGATGCATTTCCTAACCTCAAAATAACGCATGTCGAGGTCTACATAAGGCACACCAAATCAATCACCGATGTATACATAATAAAACGGGTATGGCTTCTGACACCTTTATTTCTTGTTTTATTAGGGTGTAAATACAAAAAAATTCCAATTATTGACAAAAATGCTACACATCGTGTCATCGAGTGCGCATTAAAAGCCTGTAAAATCGTACAGGCTTTTAATGCGCACTGAGCAACAACTCTTGGAACTGCGTTCTGAGTTCTATTGCTTTTTATGAATATTTCCGGAAAACAGACTTCACCTTCCGGGGAGGACAGTGTGTCAAATGTAGAGTCGGTCGGAGACGGAGAGAAACTGTTCAGAAACGGTATGCTTGGCATTGTTGAGCTGGTGTGGAACTGAATTGAACCAAAAGTAACTGGTGTGTGTATCTTAAACATATTAGGTTTTTGTGGAGCGTTGTTTTAAGGTTGTATAGACTGCTGAATGCACGAGTTCACTAAAAGCTTTCGATGACGTTGGCGAGGCAGCCGCTTATCATAATAAGTTAACGTTAATACTAGCTTTTGTTGTTGATGCCTGGGTGTAATGTAAGCTGCAACTACGTATATAGTGAATGAAATATGGTGCAATAATTGTCTGCTTATCTAATCAGACGAGTCAGTTGTGTAGCTTGCAAACTGATTTCGTCAGCTATATCACGTTTTAACGGTTTTGATAGGTGAAGTGACTTGCTCTAACTTGCTAATGCCCGACCACTCCTCTGCATCACGTCGCTGTTGGGGCTAACGATGTTTACCTTAGCAGAAGTACAGTGAAAATAGCTACACGTTGTCATAAGCACATTTGTGCTTTCAGATAAGGGCTTCTCGTCGCTTCTCTCTGGACGGGGTCTCCTGAAGTGGTCTTCGTAGGCGGTGCAGGTTTTTAGCAATGGGGACGGTTCTTTCTCGTTGGAAGGTAATATTTCATTATTTTGTCTAGGATAAATACTGTTGACTTTCAGCACTGATACAATATCTGAGGTTTTTGAACAGAAAATATAATAACGCTTACTGTAAAATATCCTCAACAGGCAAAGCCTTCCACAGTGGAGCTCTTAGAAAGCTTGGACAAGGTAGGCATTTCATCAAAGCTCTCTGTCTGTGTAACTCTGTCTTCCCTCATCCCTCAGGTACTACTTTCTCCACACATAAATGATACGTGCATCACCCCTCTTATTGTTGTGGCTCTTACTAGCTGTTTAGACTGACAGGCACACCTGTCTATCCCACTTGGAAGTATTTTGGCTGACCTTAACAAGCCAGATAGAGCAGGTCTACTCTCCCATCTCCACATGGTAGCAGTGGAATAGATTTGGCATGGAATCAACATAGACATAGTGCCAGTCCATGGCCTGAGCCAGTTTATAACGGTACTAAACAGAGAGCTTTTCACAACCGGCAACTAATCAGTCTTTGTCCTTGCACAGTCTTTGTGTGCTGCTGATGTTGTCTCTGATGGGTGCTAACACTTTAATGACTGCTAATCAGTGAAGGGTACGCAGTAGTAGCTCCACATTGTTTAGTTAGTGAATTTATCACTCAAAACATAAAGAGGTCTTTACACTGGCTATATGTCATAATTTCACACTCACATTCACATTTTTTTTAATCCCTTAGCCATTTAGCATTACTGGGCATCTGTATGTATGTGCATTGTCAGTGCATTGAGCATTTGATGACAATGTCCCTGTCTCTCATTCGCCAGGACATTAAGGGCCTGGAGGAGTTCCGGGCGAAGAACCAGCGTCTGCAGAAGCTGTGGGTGGGCCGTCTGCTCTTCTACTCATCCATGCTCTACCTGCTCACCTGCTTCTGCATATACTTCTGCTACCTGCCCGACGAGTGGGGTGCTCGCATCATCATGGCGCTGCCGTTGCTAGCCTTTCCCATGTTGTGAGTGTCCCATCTTATTTTGGTTCCCAGTAAAAGCATTTCATCCACGGAGTGACCTACCTGTAGGCATGTTATGGAAGAGCCTTTTATTTTCAATGGCTTGTTACTGACACAACCTAGGGTTTTACTAATTGTTTAACTCTTCAAGTAACAACTGCATCATAAGGTTATTCAGTTGATGGCTTTAACGGTTGTTGAACTTTTTAACCAAGAATTGGGACATGTGTTGACCTTTTGAAAACATTCAAACTCATTCAGCATACTCAATTCATTTTTCTCTGTAATGTCATGCAATTTCAACGTCTTTGCTATCTTTTGTGTCAACCTAGAGTGTGGTTCGTTCGGAAACTCCTGATTTTCTTGTTTTCCAAACGAACAGAGAGAAATAGTGAGTCGTTTTCCTTTAACTCTTTTTCCTTTAACTTGCATGTCAATAAACCTTGAATTTGTATCCTAATAAATGCATCTACAGAAACACTTGAAATGGCATGAATAAACTCTGATGGTTACAGGAACTAAAACCTCATGTTAACTCTGCTTTTTCCCTAGATGACAAACTAGAAGAGTTGAAAATTGAGAAAAAGAAAATTGTAAGTATTCTGTCTGTCAGTGCTCTCCTTCAGGCTGCTGCTGCTTTAACCTGCAGCTAAAAGTAGCACATTGTCTGCTGTTAGCCATCTTGCCATTCTCACGATGCCCTACTTTATTAGCCGTGAAATCCCTCATCTCTCAGTCTCTCTACCTCACTCTCCCTCTCTGACCTCATTTGACTAAGGCACAGCTAGGAAGTCCGGGGAGTGCTATTGCTAATGCTAGCATTAATGCAGCCTTTTGCCACTCTACATATCAATGTATACATCTACAGATTCACACAAATTGATTGCATGTTTCCAAATAACGTGTGGGTTTTGTGTGGGTATGTGTATCTATTTGTAGATGTATGTTCTGCATGTATCAGGGATGGAAATTCAGACCAGCGACCAGCTAAATGCTGGTAAAATATGAAAGTGGCTGGTACATTTTGGACACACGATAATAATTTACCACTGAGTGGCTGGTGAATGTTATCATTTATATGTCAGCGGCTGGTAAAAGCTCACATTTTGCAAAGTTAATTTCCATTTATAGCGTGTACATTTATGCAGTTGTAGATGTATACAAAAGTTATGTTCATGTGTATATATCTTGTGTTTAATTTATGTACGCTCTGATATATATTTCTGTTTTCCAGTTGGAAGAGGTGATGGAAAAGGAAACATACAAAAATGCCAAACTCATCTTGGAGAGATTTGACCCAGACTCTAAGAAGAAAGCTGTGAGTTGCCTCTGTTCTAACCTTTGGGAGAATGTCAATAGAAATCACAGCTAACATAGAAATTCCTGTGTTTGTTGTTTGAAATTGCTCTGTTTTGTGTCTTCAGGAGGCAGAGTCCACTCCCACAGGACCTCATGTGACTCCCAGACCAGGTCAGCGGCTATGTTGGACTCTTTGTCTAGTCTGTCTAGTAAATCTTTCATCTCTAGCAATTTCATGTTCCCATGTCATCGTGTCAATCCATTGAAATGTTTTTTTAATTTATATTATTGACATATTTATCTGATTTTTATCCTTTCTTTCCTTCTTGTGATCAATCTATTTATCTGTAAGCCATGTATTAATGCCACAAGGTCAATTTTTAAAAAAAACTTTTTCAAAACCTTCTTCCTCTGCTCTCCAGATCTGCGTCGCCGCAATGTTCCCATGGGCACTCCAGCACCAGGACCAAGACCAGGCCCGACCCTGGCCGGCACGCCAGCTGGGCTCCCCATGATGCCCCGGCCCGCCCCAGGTGGGCCCCCCGAGACGGGCGCGAGCGCCACCCCCAACCCTGCGCAGACCCCCATGAGGAGGAGCCCCACCCCCTACAGTCCGCTCATGGGGCCAGGTTAGCCTCCCGCTCGCTCAGGGCCAGGAACAGGGCTACGGCCAGGAACAGGGCCAGGGCCAGGTGCTGCCACCATGGAGTACTTTTGGCAGTAGCGCGGCGCCAGAGCTCACCTGCTCTGTTGCACCCGCCGGCACAAGTCAGCGTTTTTGGTTTGGCATGATGTCAGGAAGACTCGCTTCTCCCCATCAGCAGCCCATCGCAGGATCGCAGTTTCTTATCAGTTCTGCTGACTACTTCGGCATCACACTGGGTTTGCCGCTGTCAATCCATTCAGTTACACCATTACAAATGCCCCCTCTAATGCTGTTACCTCAGCACCTTACCATAATAGACCTACAGTACTCATGCCAAACAAGCAGTTCTTAAACTTTGGTTGTACTGAGTAGAGCTGGTGCTATTAGCGGTAGTGACTCCTCTCTTAAAGCCTGGCCAGTAGCCACTCAAGTTAAGTTGAACAACATAGTGGTCACGTCAGTAGGACTCAAAAGGACTCTCTTTGTTATATACATGATGGTATGGAGGATTAATCCACCAAGCCTCTTACAATGGCTCAGATGCATTCTTGTGTTGCATATGTTACATAAGATATCCATAGTTAAAAGTCAGCCTCTGAGTGTGATGGTGTATACAAAGATGAATGAAGCAAATGATTTAGATTCTCCTAAAATATTCCCCTTTGCCATTTTCATTAAAGACTCAGTCCTCTGCTAAATGCACTTTAAGTCTCGCAAGACGCTGTGTCATGACTGTGTCAGACTGTGTATATGTGTCTGTGAAAAGGATGGTTTTAATGTCCTGTTTGTAGACACGCAATTTAATTTGTTATCTGTAGTGTTTGACTAGCCTGGTAAGACCCGCCCCTCGTACTTCATTTCATTTCGTGCAGAGGGTCTGGAACAGAGACTGTCAGAAACGATTTGCTGGAGGTGTGGACTCTGCTGAAGTTTAAAAAAAAGTGCATCTGCCTTTACCCAATCGCTAACGCCTGGTCGTCACGTATGCAATTAGCCTACCTATGCACTACAATTCAAATGTAGCACACAAGGTCAACGTCACAGCTAACGAACACACCCTCTGTTCGCTGATTGGAGCGTTAGATTTTCTAGTCCCCAAATGCTCCCCAAGAGCATCCGGACCAGACCCTCTGTACGAAATGAAATGAAGTACGAGGGGCAGGTCTTACCAGGCTAGTGTTTGACGGCTGTTTCCTTTTATTTATGTAAGGGGTAACATCCGACGAGGCGTGCATTATACAGTTTTAAGTCAACGAGGTGGAGCCTAAGAACTTCCCGACGCGAAGCCCGGTTAATGCCACTCAATTATGTAGAATGTATTTAAAATAATTCTCAATTAACTTAGGGTTAACTTAGACTCAGTTTCGCTACAATGTGGCCTACAATGTAGCCTAATATTTGTAACGTTAAGTAGAGCGCAACGCAGCCCTCAGTCACTAGCCAAATTGGTTGTCAAGGTTACCTTTTATTTGCTAAGGTGATTGCTACTGCTCATCAGGTGTTAGCTAGCTTGGATTGAGCAACGTGACACATGCAATACTTATTCCAAAACGTTGATTTATTTGTTATTTTCGGTTTACTATTTTTTTTAAGTTCATGGAAATTGAACTCGACATTGCCATTAATTGTGAAGTTTGACAGAGACGGTTACAGTAGGTACTTACATTCTATTGGGTATTGATATGGAATGGTGCTGAAGTTTTAAACTTTTTTGCCAGAACTACTTTCAAGGCGTGCATGATATACGATTTTACTGCATGCCTAGCAACCAATCAGAAAGCAGCACCACGTTCCAGAGGGTCATAAATATGCATATGTGTGTGTATCCTTTTTCTGTGTACATGATGGGTTTGATAGGGTATGTGCAAATTGCTGCTTGCCTTTGTGTGTTTGTGTCCATTTTGTCCATGTGGGATTGTTCTGATGTCCTGTGTTTCTTATCCTTTAATGTTGTATTAACTTGTCTTTGTGTGTATGTGTGTGTGCGTGTGTGTGCGTGTGTGTGCGTGTGTGTGTGTGACAGTTGGCCAGCACCCCCCTGGTCCACAGTTGGTACGTCCCATCCTGCCAAGAGAGAGAGGGCCAGTGGATCGCGTCATCGAATACCTGGTGGGAGACGGACCACAGAACAGGTAGACGTTTCACATGGTTACTCAGTGCATGCCAGAAAGGATATTTAGCCGGAGTACTTTGCTAAAAAGCAATCACATACACACACACACAGCCCAAGGGAAGTTCAGATAGCATAAGCAGTTTCATAGGGAGTGTCCATTTAAAAAAAAATGATCACAAAGGGCAAAATTAGAGTTAGAATCAGAAATATATGTAGAATTACTGGTAGAAAATCTTTCTTTGACCCTTTAAAAGAGTCATCCTCTTAATATTGCATAATTGCTGAGCTTTTTTTCAAAATGACAATTGTTCCCGTATCTAAATAGGAATAGCTATGTATGTGGTCCAGTGTTATCTAAAAGCAACAGTAATGTGATCCTCAGGTGAGTGCTGAGTCTGACTTGCGTTGTTTTACTTATCTTAACATTGTCTCATCCTCAGGTATGCTCTCATCTGCCAGCAGTGTTTCTCCCATAACGGCATGGCCCTCAAGGAGGAGTTTGAGTTCATTGGTGAGGCTCTTCAAGACACACTCTTTCTTTCTCTCTGTCCTTTTTCTGTCTGTGTTGTCTGTCTTTCTCTCTCTCTCTCTCTCTCAGTCACTCACTGTCTCTCTCTCACACACACACACAAACACACAAACAAATATATAACAAAGGAAAAAACGTACTCCGCGCTTCTGGTGAACAACAATCCCGGTGCATCCAAAACAGGACAACATATAAGTAAAAAGGGAAAAAAATGGTGCAGCACGGGAGTCTTCTTATTTATTTTATTAGGTTTTAAGGTGCAAACACAACTAACGTTTCGACGCCATGCGTCTTCATCAGAGTCATGAAGAAATGGTTACAAGGAAGCCCTAATTTATAAGGGCGGAAACCTCAGGTGTGCCAGGAGGGCGTGGGCAATACCTGAATTTCAAACCAAGTTGCCAATAAGCCACACTCGATGCAGTTAGACAAACAATGCTTTTGCATAAAACAGTTATCAATACATATATAAAACGTACAAGCAACCACCAAGAAGTATAAATATCAAATACATACATCATATAATGAAAAATCGACAAAGGCCTACATAAGTATTGGACATTTACAAGAAGCAGGAAAGATTTAATTCCTCATTTAGACCTTGCGGTTCCAAAGTACCCAACGTATATATCCAATATGCTTCCCTGCATAGAAGTTTTTTAATGATATCGCCACCCCTGGGAAGGGGTGTGATTTTCTCAATCCCCCAAAATCTCAGTGAGGCAGGGGAACCGTAATTGGCCTGTTTGTAGTGCCTGGCCATAGCATACGTTTCATTCTGCGTACGAATGGCAGTTTTATGTTCAGACACTCTCAGTTTTAGTTGCCGTTTGGTTTGGCCAATATACGCTAAACCACAGGGACATTTAAGCATATAGACAACATGTGTACTGCTACAGTTTATAAATGACGATATGGGGAATTTCTTTCCAGTGCGCGGGTGTGTGAAATGTTTAGCGTTGGACGAGTTGGAGCAATGCGCACAGTTATTGCAACCTTGGGGTGGACTGGACAACCAAGTATTAGGAGATGGAGGTGTCATATCGGAGTGCACCAATCGATCCCGAATATTATGGGCACGTCTAAATATAAATCTGGGCGGTTCAGCACATATCTCTCTAAGCGCAGGATCGCTTTTCAAAACATGCCAATATTTGTGGACTATGTTTTTTATTTGGCCAGCTGCTGGAGTGTATTGCGTGGAAAATGAAATACGTCTAGGTGTAGTGTTAGACTTAGATTTTTTCTCAAGCAGTGTAGTGCGCTCAGTGTTGGAAGCCCTTTCCCAGGCCTTAGAAATATCATGTCTATGGTAACCGCGTTGTTTAAAACGATTCGCTAGGTGAAAAGCCTTAGACGTGAATTCAGACAGAGTACTACAGTTTCTCCTTACTTGCAAGAATTGACCCGTGGGAATGTTGCGGACTAGATATGGTGGATGGTTACTGTCTGCTCGTAATAAAGTGTTCCTGCTAAGGGGTTTGCGATATAAGGTAGATTGTAGGGTATTATTCTCATCCCTGAAAATCGTCAGGTCTAAGAAGTCAATTGACTGAGTACTATGCTCCATTGTGAAGGAAAGATAGTTCGTAGTAGAATTCACATAGGTCAAAAAGTTATTCAGTTCATCAAACGTGCCTTTCCATAGACAAAGCACATCATCTATGTACCTACGCCAAAGTGTTATTTTTTAATGGAAAGGGTTTTGTGCAGTGTTGTGTATGTATTTCTCCTCCCATAAACCCATTACCAAACAGGCATACGACGGGGCAAATGCGCTTCCCATCGCAGTTCCTTGAAGTTGTAAATAGTATTTTCCTGCATACTTGAAAAAGTTATTAGACAGTATAAGTTCAGCAAGACTAACAAGAAACTCAGATGGGGGCGAAACAGCAGTAGGGCGTTTAGCAAGGTAATGTGACAGCGCTTGAAGACTTATTGGCGACTTGGTTTGAAATTCAGGTATTGCCCACGCCCTCCTGAACCATTTCTTCATGACTCTGATGAAGACGCATGGCGTCGAAACGTTAGTTGTGTTTGCACCTTAAAACCTAATAAAATAAATAAGAAGACTCCCGTGCTGCACCATTTTTTTCCCTTTTTACACAAACAAATATCTTCCACAACTTTTTGTCTGCCATCTCTCTCCTGGTAAATCAAACAAACAAAAATACGCTCTTGCATACAGACACATTCATTTAATAAATTCAGCAGTATTATTTACACTGAAACGTGTACAAGCTGTTATTTATAACATGCCTACCAGACTACCACAAAGCCACACATTTTGTTACAACCTGTTAATAATTTTAAATCGGTCCATGTGGTGTTGCAACATGTTTTAATGATGCATTGGTGCGTTGATACATTGAACAGTGTGTTATTACATGCTTATAATGACATATCAGTGGGATGATGTTTGTGTTATTGTATGTTCTTTTAAATGATGCATCTGTGAAATTATGTGATATTACATGTTTACAATGAAATATCAATGAAATGGTGTTCCTCCTGTCGTCCTCAGCTTATAGGTGCGCCTACTGTTACTTCTTGAACCCAGCGCGAAAGACACGCCCCCAGGCGCCCCGCCTGCCAGAGTTCAGCTTCGAGAGACGGCTGCGTTCAGGCTCCCCTGCCCCAGGATCCTCGGAGGCACGCGACAGTGCCGAGGACAGCGACACGGGTACAGGTGGGTACCATGTGGAGGTTGGCAACTGGGCAGTGTCAGCCACGGCGTTGCTTAGAGACGGAAAGCTAGTTCTCTCGTTCGCCTCAAGATACTACAGGTTCACCCAGCCTGCTAGGGTGCGTCAGTAGCCACTACACACACACACACACACACAGTCCTTTTAAATAAGCACACTCAAATCAAACCTGAAAAATAATTACAGACATCTCTTCTAACACATTCTATGATACAGACATACATATAGTGTTGAATCACATTGGGAAGTGTGATCTTTGACCTCATTTTCACTTAATATCTCATTTCCTTTTAATATATAAGCCACAGAAATAAACACACAAGCATTATTGTGCTGATATGACTTATGTGTGTGTTGTAGGAGGGATGGGGGGTACTGGAGGTGTTGCGTTGAGTAGCTCTACTAAGTCTTCAGCTGCTGCTCCATGGAATAAAGTACACAGTTTCAGCAGAGCCCCAGACACAGGTCTCCTGGAGCGCACACACACACACATATTTACACCCCCACACACTCTTCCAAAACCACTTGCCTACATACACACACATACTCATACCCACAAACTCAGATGCTCATTCACTTACACTTTTTCTGCCTTACACTCACCTACACATACTAAAATCACTCAAATCATACAGACACATGTACACCATAGTTGTAGTCACCCTTGTACAAATACTAACGAGCTCACACTTACATAGGCACAGCGCAAACCCAGATTGTGCTTTTTTACTAATCTTTCCTCTTTCCTCTTTACTTGACTTTCATCAGTCAAATTTCTGTGCTTTTTCACCTGTCCGCATAATCAGTTAGCCTCAACAGCAAAATGTAGTTTCTAAATCCACACAGTTCTCCCAGAGATCTATAACCCTTTTCAGAGCAAGCTGTCTTTGAAGGTGTGATTGTGGGAGGTTAGCGTGATTGAAGCACGCTTGGGGTTTAGCCAAAGCTAACGTGAATTCTTCAGCTTGGGCTGATTTTGGTTAATATGTGTCAGAGTAACATGCTGTCTGAACCAATTATGCTATTTATCAAAGGCCCAAGCAAACAACCCTGTCTGTTGTAAGCGACCACACACACGAACGTGACAGACAAACAGAAATGGTCTTTTCCAATACCAAATTGCATTTTCTCCAATGACTGATTTAATGGGTAATGTGTCGTGTTTCTACAACATTAGTGACTTTTCTCATTCAACTCTGCTTTCCTCTTTTGGTAACTGATTATTTATTGCTGTTTGTAAACACATGCACACAAACATAAATACAAAAAGCTCCACGCTTGTGCAAAGCTGGCAGTTTGCCTGTGTTTTTTTGTGCACAACTAATAAGATTCGTTATGCTTGTTGCCAATGTGTAATCTGGTGTGGAATGCTTTCCTAATCTCTGACTCTGATTTCTGACAGCTTTGCTTTAGAGTAATATGCCTCAGAAACACACAGGGCTGAGTAAGCCGCCACTGGGGGTTGGAATTAAACACACGTTTTTATGTTTTCATTTTTACAGGCGAGCAAGAGCTAGAAGACGCCCCAGAGCAGCATGATACGAATGAGGCACTGCCCAGTGAGGAAGTGATGGAGGAAAAGGAGGGATCAGACATGTCACCCTCACGACGTAGCCCCTCCCCTCCGTCACAAGAGGATAGTGGGGTGGGCGGGGTAAAAAGCAGGAGACCAGAAGAGGAGGAGTCAGAGTAATCGCTGTTGATGGGGTTTTAAAAATCATGATGGTTCTTTTTTTCAGATGGACGTCCGGTAGATGCTTCTTCGGTAGATGATTTTACTGACGGGTTTTGTTTTCATGTGTTAAAAGGCAACAGGGTTTCCCTCACTCGGTTTCTTTCATGTTTACTTGATCTAAGTGTGCTTTTATTTGCACTAGTTTGGCCCAGGACTAGCATGGAATTAGCCTAGTTTAAGTCAGTAGGAGGACTTTACAGAGTTTGGATTATTTAAAAAAAAAAAAAAAAGCTAAGTAACTGCACTGTTTTTCAGTGAGTGTTTGCCAATGTTTTTATGATTTGCCATATTTATTTATTAGAAAGGTGTTAAATTATTTCAGGTAAACCACTTTTCAGAGTGTCCATTTGAAATGATAGTTTCCGTGCCTTTTCCCTTACGATAAAATGTGTTCGGTCGTTTTTTTTAGACGGCAAGGGAGTTATTCCACGTTTATTAGAGTAAGAAAGCTCTAGAAGAGTTGAAGGAAGATACTCATGTTGATCTACAGCACTGTTCAACAAGCCCCTATGTTGCAGACAGCTCCTCTGTGCGATTCAGTCTGTGCTAGTATCTTTTTTGGCACCCCATAACAGTGCAATCTGGTGTACTAACTGATGTAATGTCCAGGATGGTGTCACTGCCTACTTCAACAGTGTGTCTGTACAGTGTTATTTTAGAAAATGTGCACTATGATTAACTGATAAGTTATTACTTTTGCTCTGTATATGTTGCTGTTCTATGCAGTCATACAGGACATCTACAAAGGTTTGTGTTGTGGATGCCAGTTGTTGATATGCCAGCATTTTGCTGAGTGTTTATGCATGGCATGGCACGTCAATAAAAAAAACTTTTCAACTTCACAGTATCTGTTGTGCATCACTTCAGGCAGTCAGCATTGCAGTAGACAACACTAATTAGTTGTTTTGTAAGTCAGAAGTTTGTCAGCAAGACCAGTGTCATCCTCGTATTTATTCATGAAGACCAGACGGGTAAATATCCCAATGGTAAAACGCCTGCTAAATTAATAAGCCTGAGTGCCACATGAATCGCCAGGCAATGAACCAACGTTTTTAAGGGGTGATTGTGTGGGTCATAATTAGGACCTGCAATTATGAGTGAGTGCTGCAATGTGCGAGCGCCCCCTAAAGGTCTTCAGTTACGCGTATACCCATAGACATACTATGTGACTGTTCTGATGGGACAATTCTGCCTATCTGTAGCCTACCATTGTCCAGTCTGCAAGCTAAAATCTTAAAAGCAGCCCGAATACTGTTATTATTAAGAAGCAATAGATCTACTAGTGTCAGCACTCCACTGTGAAGTATTTGACTAAACGAATACGCCTCTTTTGGGGGGAAATGAGCATGCACAGAGCAGAGAATAGAGTGTTTTGTAACTAAGGTAGACCGCAAATAAGGAAATGTACACTAAAATTAACTATCATCTAAAAAAGGACGTTTTGTTCAAAACAAAATGTAGTTATACAATCATCGTAACCTTTTGGGAGACTGCATGTTAGAGATGGTGGAGGATACCGTTCTCTTTAAATAAACGTTCAGAGGACGAATGACCTTCACTTGCGTCGGTGCCGATCATCCGGGATTTGTGCGGCGTCTCCACTTAAATAAGAGTTCACGCATGCGTAGCATCTCCTCAGCGGTTCGACCTCTGCAGCCGGTAAGTGAAGGGGAATCGAATGGGCAGTCGGGGAATGAGAAATAACAATCGCCTTTCATCTGTTTAATCTAAAGGTTAAAACTCTCTGTCATGAAGTAGTTGATGTATTTTCTGCAGCCACTGGTGTTGTGCGGTAATTATTGGGAGTAGAAGTCAATCTTTTTGCAGTAATATTTCATTGACCTTAACTGTCCGTTCTTTCCAGAGACAAACCCAGGTTACCCCTCTGAGTTGATTTGTCGAATCAACGAACTTCACTAAAATGTATGCCTGTGCAAAGTTCGTCTCCACGCCTGCACTGGTGAGTTTTTGTGACCCATTACTGAAACTGTCTTGGTATCACTAGCCATTTAGCTAATATTAGCCAACCAGTAATGCACAGCGAAATGAAATGTCTAACAAGCCGGTTTGCTTGCTTGTCAGTGTTAGCAAATGCTAGCTGCCTGACAGGGCCTGTTGGCTTTCATTTTGGGAACGTTGCCTCTGCACTAAGTAGTGCCATTGTACGTTTAATTACTAAGTTCACAAGTGATGGTAAAGACGCTAAGGCATGAACAGTTAGGTGCAGTACGCAATGAAGGTTCTAAGCCTACCTTTCGCAGGTGTCAATATGACCGGGAAATGTGTTTTGCCCGACAAGAGTCTCCCTGACAGTTGGCTAACCGCTAGCTAGGTGGTTGCCTGAAGTGACTATTCAAGGTCATTTAATCACCCAGAAGGAACACCAATGTATTGTAGCACACCTGCAAGGGCTTCGATAAGTCAGCTGATTTATCTTGGGGTCTTTCTTTTCCATTTCCAATTTTATGGTCGTTTGTGGAAATACGGCTTCGTGGAACAACTTGTCCTCAGTTTGCCTAGCTAGGCACGCTGCTTGCCCGTTAACCAAGGGCTAACTAGCAGAGCTGCACGTAGAAATCACTGGTTTATAGTGAGTCACTTTCAGCCTTTCTTTAATACTACCGTAACCACTGAGTTTTCCCCTTTAGCCTCTAAATGGTTAATCATCCTAATTCATTCAGTAAACTAACGTAAGCTAACAGTTGTGTGGGTGACTGGTAACTTGTATTAGGGTCCGCCCACCTTTTCCAACGTGCATTCTACTAAATGGGGTAGGGTACATCTCGTACCGCTATGTGACTTCTGTCAAAGGACGCCCAGTTCTTGTTAGAAGTTGTATTTTTGTGTACGTTGTTTTGGGTTAAATTTGTGTACTGGCTTTGAAGCTGTCTGACTTGTAGTTTCAGCTCTTATTTGTCGCAGATGCAGTCCTTGATTGTGCGTTTAAAGTCGTGTGTCTGTGTGCTATCCCAGGTCCGTGCTGGATCAAGGGCGCTGTACAGACCCCTCTCTGCCTCAGTGATCTCCAGACCAGATGCAAAAACAGGAGAGGTGAGTAAGACCTGGTTAGAGGGTTGAAAGGCAGAACTCTGCCCCTCTTTCTATTTCTTTTATAATATCTGAAGTCTTGAAAGTGCATGGCAGAGTTTGTACCTACAACTCGCCTATCAGCTTCGTTCTCAACCATAGTGTGTGTGCGCCATAAAGTCTTCTCAATTCTAAGTCTTTCAGCTGCCTAATATTGCTTGTGTGAAACCTGTCTTTGAAGTGGTGTTTATGTTGTGTGTTTGTTGTACCACCCCACCAGGCTAGCGCAGCCCTTGTTCCACAGAGTCCCATGTCCCAGGTTGCACTGCGGGGCTTCCAGACTAGCTCGGTGAGCAGAGACATCGACACCGCCGCCAAGTTCATTGGGGCTGGCGCTGCCACCGTGGGAGTGGCCGGATCCGGAGCTGGAATCGGGACTGTGTTCGGCAGCCTTATCATTGGCTACGCCAGGTGAGGATGCTGCCCATGACGAGAACACACACACACACACACACACACACACACACACCTGTGGCTGAGTCTGGATAGGCTTGATTCGGTCCTTTTGTCAAACATGGATTTTTTGTTGCAAATGTAGACTTGTCCTGACTCCAACATTAATTCTAAATCTTTAATACAATGGGTCTGTTGAGATTAATACAATGAAACTTTGATATTGATAGGGAACTGTGAGGCAGCCAATTGTGTTCAATGGTAGCTAACTGACCAGCCGATTGGGTGTAAATATTTAAATTTCAGGTGCCATTGGAGAAGCCGGTGTTTACAGTTGTAGGCATGCCCAAAACCTGTTCACCAGCACATGACCTTTACCAGTGATTCTGCAGCCCAGAGGGGTATTCTGTGGAGTGGTTTCAGTGACTTACCCTCAGAATTTGCTGAGATCAAGTGGTAAACCTCTGAACATAGTCTAATGGAGAGTGAGTGGTAAATCTCCCAAGAGAGTGTAATGGCTTTACTGCCCAAGCAACACGGTCACAGGAGTGTTCTACAGGTACTACTCGGAAAATTCGAATATCCTGAAAAAGTGCCTGCATTTCAGTTGTAACTCAAATTTAAAGATGAAATGTTTAAAGGCTCAGGGCGCTTTTGCAAGTGTTTTGCATTACTTACCTGATTACTATATGACACTTTGAGCCTACAATACTAAAGATTTTCACAGTATTTTCATATTCTGAGTTTTTGGGTTTGAGGTTTAAATAAGCTGTAAATCATAATCAACAAAATTACAACAACAAAAAGTCTTGAGATCTCACTTTGCATGTAATGAATCTATAAAATGTATTGGTTTCACCTTTTATGTTGGATTGCCTGAATAAAACAACTTTTACATGATATTCTAATTTTCCAAGTAGTACCTGTATTAGTCTGCTAGGAGTTTACACACCCAGGTAGGTGAGGAAATCCACTTACTCAAATACCTTCCAGGTTTAGGGCAGGAGTCTACCCTTTCTGAGGTTTTGTGTGTAGAGAGCATGTAGACAGATGAAATCTAACCCTGCATTTCATTTCAGTTGGATATAGTTGTTTGCAAAATGAATACCCAATACTTTAACAGGTTTCTATGCAGTTATAGAAATGAAAGGTATTAGCAGCCATCTGAAGATAAGGGCTCTTAGGCTGATGATAAAAAAATGATTGGTGGAAAGGCACAGTTTGAAGTCAGGGATTGCACAGCAAGCATTTGTCACATACTTAATCTCTATTGCAATTGCCCCAGTCCCTCATCCTGACACTAGTGAGCTAATGTACACAATGACACTAAGCGATCTTTCCAGTCCCCTTCTGACTTGTCCTTGGCCACACGTGCCAAGTGATAAGGGTGCCAAGTGGTGAGCTTTTAAAAGGTGATGAGGGTTATTCTGTAAAGAGCACATCCAAGGTCCTCTCTTGTGTGCCCTCTGAGCTGATCTCTGCCCCAGTCCTTCAGTGCACCTGCAGTTTGGCATGTGGTAGTCTAGTGGTGCTTGTGTTTGGTATGTAGTGCTTGTGTTCACTCTGTCACAGGAAATAGCAACACTTTAAAAAAACGTAGCTTGGATGCTTACGTGTTCCCTCGCTATGTGTCTCAACAGGAACCCCTCTCTGAAGCAGCAGCTGTTCTCCTACGCCATCCTGGGCTTTGCCCTGTCTGAGGCTATGGGTCTCTTCTGTCTGATGGTGGCTTTCCTGATCCTGTTCGCCATGTAAAATGCCCCCGCCCACCGCCGTCCTCCCGCTCCAGCCGAGGCCACGCATCTTACTGGCTACCACAAGCGTTTTGTGTTGGTGTCATGACTGTACATTTTCCAAGTTTTTTGTTGAAGGTTGATGATATAAAGACAAACATGTATTGTAAAAATGTAACCAACTACATAATTAAAATACATGTATTTCACTATTTAAACAGTATGGATTTACTTTCTGTATCCCCGTGGTTGTCTGCCGTCTGATGGAAAGACGGGTGCTGGACAAGGTGATTGTGGAGACACTCGAACATTCTGCTGATCGTATTCAAAGCTGCCGTGTTTGTTTGTCTGGAGCTGTGTTGTAGTTGAGCTGCCAGTAGGTCGCAATAGCGTCCCACTCCAGATGCCTTTGTACATCACAATAAACTAGTCCTTCAGTGATGGTGCTAAACACTAGATCCTGTGTAATGTATTAATTCACAACTGTGTACTTTAAATGGTGAAGACCATAGTGCCAGCTTGATTGTTCAATCAGAAAGTGCAAAGTTTGAGTGTATGAACTAGGGCATGCAAAATGTTTTACTGGCCACATGCTAAATGTCTGTCTAAGGCAGCCCTAATGCAATGGTGTATGGCGCTAATGGGGTACAGTGAGTTGTCAGTGGAGCATCAAGCAAAAGTCCTCAGCAGTGCACACACAACCTCAATTTGAAGTTTTTTTTTGACACTTGTGTCCATGTAGTTTAATCCATGTGGAGATGCAATCTTTGTGTGTTTATTACACCTGATGAACAACTGGAGAATATTGGGTGAGTGAGCTTGTAAACAAGTTTCCTAAATGTGCCTCGAATCTGTTTAATTTACCAATGGGGTTCCTTCTCTGAAGCTTAGAATAGGGTGTATTTGGGTCAGGAACTACTTGGTGGATAGACATCCCCTCCACACATATGCAGACAGTTTTTAATGGTGTACAGAGAGATAAACCAATAGAAATACTTTTGAATGTTGATTAAAAGTTAATATTTCCTAAATTTGTAGAACATGTTTTATGGATCAAAAGTGCACCAGAACAAGGTAAATATGTGGAATGCACTACTAATTGGTATAAAATATTGCTCTTCTCAGAGGATTTTTTTCCCCGGTATATTGAGACTTTATTTTTGTAGGAAAGAGTTTCAGCCTCTGTTGGGACTGGGATACCAGAGCTGTTGACAATCGCTGGATTAAAGTGAACTTCATCTGGCCACAGTGGCTCATCAACAGTACTGTGCTGGTGTCACTGGTACTCTCCAAGAGAGTCCACAGGGTGTCACCAGTGTGCTTCCCCAGCTGTCCTTGGTGACACTATCTGACTGTCAGAACCTTTACATTTCTTGGACTGTATATCATGTTGATGAGTAGCTGCCTTCTATATACTCTGAAAAAATGTTTTACTGATTTGATATTCCTAACGCTGGGGAAATGACACCTTTTGGTGCTTTTCTTCATTCTCATTGTCTTTTTTTGCAGTTTTTGAACAAGAGCTCCCTCTGGCCAGCAGGCGTCACTGTGTGATATCAGTACCTCTGCCTCGTTTTTCATTGTTAGTTTTTTTTCCACCATCATCATCCATCATAAGGACTGTTCTGCCTGTCTCTGTGTGTCTTTCTCTCTGCCTTCAGTGTGCTTTCCCTGCAGCGGGCAAACACATCACTAATCAAACATCAGAGCGATCCATCAACAACATCATCTTCCTCATCTTCATCACTTCAACACTTATCTATCCACCATTGGCTTTGCACAGACCATGGTTTCAAACAGGTAGGGTTATATAACCTGCTTAAATTTACCCTCTCTCAACCTTTTGAAGTATGAAGTACACTTCAGTGAGCTATCTAAAGAGGACCCAGCCACCTCCATATTATCACCGACTTCTGGACTGTGACTTTGAGGAATTAAAGCTGTACCCCATGAATAGGGCTGTTGCTAAACAGTTTAGGCCCTATATGAGGATGTAACATTGGGCCCTCAATAACAGTAATCTGGGTCATCATTATGTATGAGGGTCCTACATTGGTGCAGGGACCCCAGCCTAATAGTGCCATGCCCACATATACAATTCCTGCCTAAAATCAGCTCCAGACACATACGTTTTTATATGACCTAAAATGCCAAAGTGACAACATTTCAGGAGTGCTTGGTGAATCTGTCACACTGGTTATCTCAACATGCAGTAGACTGACTTAATAACTGAAAAAAATCTTACTTTCCCACAGCCTGCTATAGTGCAGCTAAACTGGCCTGGGAATGAAAAAATGAGTAGTCACCTCACCACAGCAGGGGGTTTTACTGATATATCGGTGGTGACTATTGATTTTCCAGAGTTTGTATCCCTCCAACCCACGAGCAACAAATACTTGAATGTGTAAAGGATTTTTTTTAAAGTGGCCTGGGAATGGCTCAAGCTCTAATCTAATTCGGGCTGGTTTTGTGTGAGGCAAGGGGAGTGTACAGTTAATTTTTCTGATTGAATCCGTGTTGGCTTATGCTGGATGAATAATTTTCTCAGTGTGTGTTGTGGTCAGTGGTTTACAGTTATCCAAGAGAACAAAAAAGTGTGAAAATCTTTACAAGGTAGTCTATCCCAAGGTAGTCTATTTTACAAAGTTAAAACAAATCGTTTAAGGGTTGTGTAAGAAGTGCTGGGACGTTTATTTCATCTTACAGTAGATGGGTCAAATTCCTAACATGCATAACCGCATGGCTCGTGTGTTAGGGAGGCGTGCGCCATGGGAGACAGTGCACAGGTGCAGCGACAGATGCTTGCGGTACTGTTTGAGTCATGCTGTGGCGCTCGCCAGTTGTCCAGCCCGGTACATGCTGTCAGAGCCGACTGAATTCAACGGTCACGTGAGAGGGAGTCGATATGAAGCTGCGGATGGAAGCCTGAGACGCAGACAGTGTCTTGGGGCGTGCGCAGTAACCACGCCTGAATGAAGAAGCGCCCTCCGTGAATGGATGTGTGTGTGTAGCGCAAGAATGGATAGCTGTTGGATGATTCGCCAAGTTCTCTTGGCTTTTCTGTTATTTGCTGGTGAGTTGGTCTCCGCATGCGTGTGTCTTAGTAATTCGCAATGAATACAAATAGCGATAAATAGATCAATTTAAAGACATTTTCTAATAGCCTACTGCAAAATAGTCTAATTATGCCATGCTTGGCTGTCATGTTTTGGATTTCTCTTCTGTCTGCTACAACAGAGGGTCCTGAACTCAGAGAAAGTGCCTCAGACATTTTTACAGCTATCCTGTAAATGTTTCCGAAAGTGAACGAATATTTCAACCTAGTCTATTTATAGTCTGCTAGCAAATGAAGCTCAAGCCAAAGTTGATGAAACTGTTTGAAGAATTTGCGGCATGTGGTTTGACTGACAGGTGCATGTGCGCGCCGTTGGCTGTGCTATTTCTAAGCTGGCCTAGAGCAGGACCGGTGGCGGGTGCGTCTTTGACTGTAATCGGACTTAATCAAAGTAATACCTGTCAGCCTGACACCTGGCTGCCTGTCAGCAACCCGTGCGCTTTTATCGACCACAATGAAACCTGCTTTTATCACCTGACGTTGTTAAACTGCATGTTGTTGTTCAGCCACTTAAGGTAATCGCTGGGTGACTCACAACTGCTGAGACGCCTCGGCGCTGGGTAGACAGCTTCAGTGACATCCGAATCTCCGGTAGCCAAACCTAACCGGAAATAGCACATCGTTTACAGTAACGGGATCTAAGCGTTACGCCTTTTCACCTGCTTACTGCGAGTGATGGGCTCAAAAGATCAATAAGGTCAAGTAGAAATAATTAGTAACGGTAGAGGGCCTGGCATGGGGATTTCCATGCATCAGTTAGTACATTCAGAGAGCCACTCATATTTGCACAAAGTGTGTGTGCACCCGGCCTGTGTTTGTGTGTGTGTTTGATTTCTGTCAAAACATGACAGTATATGTCTGTTAAGTAACTGGTGTTGTTGTCTTGTGTGTGTGTGTGTGTGTGTGTGGGTTGGGGGGGGGGGGGGATAATTTATTACCCCCACACTGTGACACTTGATATTTAATTACTGTACTGTTATTTTGTAAAGAGAGAGCATGTTTGCACATGTGTGTCCTACTAATGTATGTGTGTATTTGTTTGTTTGTTTGTGTGTGTGTATGTGTGAGTGTGAGAGTGAGAGAGAGAGGGAGAGAGCAAGAGAGCATGAGCGTCGTGTGTGTGTGTTCAGTGTAGATTACGTGTTTATTTGATCCTCTTGGCTCTGTGCGTGTTCTTGGCTGGTCCAGGACGTTTTTGAGTTGGGTGGCAGCTCAGATGATTGAGCTGATACGCAAGGTCAGCTTTTTTAGTACTCCCTGCCATGGCATCTCAGCAAAAAGCACACTGATACATGACTCCACCTGTATGTGTGTTCTTTCTCTCTCTCTCTCTCTCTCTCTCTCTCTCTCTCTCTCTCTCTCTCTCTCTCTCTCTCTCTGCTCTCTCTCTCTCTCTCTCTCTCTCTCTCTCTCTCTCTCTCTCTCTCTCTCTGTGTGTCTCTCTCTCTGTCTCTGTCTCTCTCTCTGTCTCTCTCTCTCTCTTTCTGTCTCTCTCTCTTTCTCTCTCTGTCTCTCTTTGTCTCTGTATGTGTTTCAGGTTGTCTCTTTGTGATTCCACATTGTTTGAACAGTTGCAAATTCCAACAGGAGGCAGTTGTTTATTTAGAAGATTTTTTTCATGTGAACACACACACACACACACACACTCACACACACGCAAAAGTGCCTACATACATTCACATACACACACACTCAACCACAAGCATTGTCCTGACTGCTGGCCCATAAGTGCTAGTGTCTCTACTGAACCTGAGCCAAACTACAATAAATATAACACCATAAATAAATAGTAATGAAAATTGTTACATAAAAGGGTTACAAGGTTATAAGGGTTCCTCACTGGCAGACAGACCCCTGCACACATACAAATACTCACACACACACACACATACACATACACACACACACACACACACACACACACACACACACACACACACACACACACACACACACACATACACACATACACGCCCATACACTTGCATACATGCACACATACAAACAAACTCTCACTCATACATATACAGGCACACACATACACACACACATGTATACAAACACATGCATAGATACACACACGCAAATACACTTTCACACACACACACACACACACACACACACACACACACACACACACACACACACACACACACACACACACACACACACACACACACAGCTGTAGATACACATGCATACATTTTAATACTTTTATTTGGATCTTGACCTAGTGAGATCTTTAAGGAAGACCCAAACATTCATGGAAGTATATCATAGTAATAGTTAGGCCTGACCAATCACAAAATGTCCTGTGCCATAAATTGGACTACATTGATGGTTAGGGGTTGACATGGCATCTCCTTCTTTAGATTGCTATACTGTGCCTATTATGGCAGAGATGGAGCAGCACTTGGCAAGTCTTTTTGAATTGTCCTTATGTACACATCAACACCCTCACAAAGAAGTGTGTGTTTCAGGCCGTGGGCTGTGTTCCAGTGATGAGACGCGCTTGGTGCAGGACTTGTTTTCCGACTACAACAAGGTGGTCCGCCCCGTGAGCCACTTCAAGGACCCCGTGGTGGTGACTGTAGGGCTGCAGCTCATTCAGCTCATTAGTGTGGTGAGACTCTCTCTTCTTTTCTTTTCTCTTTCTCTTTTATTTTTACATTACATTACACTTAGCAGACACTTTTATCCAAAGCGACTTACAAAAGGAGGACATAATAGCTAACAGATGTGTAGAGAACATTGAAGGTACCTATGTACTTATTTAGGGGGCGGTCATATGCTAGTGGTTAAGGAGTCAGACCTGTAGCCGAAGGGTCACAGGTTCAATTCCCCGCAATGACAGGTGGGTGGGGGGATCGAATGACCAGCGCCCTCCTCTATCCTCCTGTGTGACTGGTGCATGGTATCGTCCCCACACACTGCTCCCCAGGCGCTGTTGTCATGGATGCAACCCTGCTCACATGTGTGATGGGTTACGTGCAGAGGTTGAATGTTGTTGTGTGTGCTGTGTGATCACAATGACAAATGGAAATCGCTTTCACTTTTTTCGTTGTTTTGATCCCAACGTTTTAATTGAATCTTTTCCTCCTCCTGATCTTCTCTTCTCTACTTCTTTCTTAAAATCGCTTTACGTTCTCTCTGTTGTGACACATCCTTTTCTGTTTTTTTCCTCTTGTTTTTTTCCTGTGTCTTCTCTCTCTATCTCTCTTCTTCCTGACCTCTTTGATCTTCCTCTTTGTCCCCAGGATGAAGTGAATCAGATCGTCACTAGCAACGTCCGGCTTAAGCAGGTAAGGGGTCAGCTTCCATTGCTTTATGATGCTGCTATGGTGACATGCATTGTGAAAATAACAGTGACAATAACACATGTGCTCCAAAGAAAAGAGCAGAGAAGTGAATTCATTTTAATAAAAAGTAAAAAAAACAAAACAAAACAAAAAACAAGTATGAAGGCCATTGTGGTCCCCTATAACTTATATAGCTGCTTTCATACCCTTCTGAAATTATCTGCTTTGTGGGAGGTTGTTGGGGCAAACAAACAACCTTTTTGCCTTTTTTTTTATACATTTGACCAGCTTTTGGATGTAGCCTTCGTGAGGGTCATTTTTGACAGTTATTGCCGAAAAGTACACGTCTTGCGTTTGGTAAAGGTTTTATAGTTGGTAAGCACCTCAGTAAGTATAGGTTTACATTTCACCTTATGTAACATTGTTGTTGCTTCATTAGATGCTATTTTGTGAATAACTTCATTTTAGAAGTTATTTTCAGTTCAGTTATTTTTTTTTTCAGTCAGGGATACTCAACTCTTCAGTCCCTTTGGTTAGGTTGTGGTCTGTCCCTTTCAGATTGTGATTGAGTTTCATAAAACTATAAAACTATATGTCCCATTCATTGATGATCCCACACAATTAGTAAAACACACAAAGAACAGCTGACACTAACAAACATGATATTTTTGCAAAGCATGACTTGATGTCCTTTGAGATGCTATCAGCGATTTTTACTAGTTTGGAAACATGTTTCATAGCATTCAGCAAATATCTCTGCTAACCGTCCATTCCTTTGTTGTGCTTTAAATTTGAAAAGTCAATATGGGATTAGCCTGCCTTCCTAACTAGTGTGAAATTTATTTGGAAGCACTGGAATTTGGGGGTTGGGGTAATTTACCTGCATGTTTTATTTGATCTTTGGTTTAAATATCAAGTTAGTTGTGTTGGATAAAATCACCTGCAATAAGAAGTTTAAACATAAACTCAAACATATAAAAACGAAATATCCCCCACCATCGCTGGCGGCATCCCCAATAGTCATGCCCGAAAAGATC
>CM050220.1:23945923-23968423 GCA_027475355.1 Coilia nasus | reverse complement strand
TGGTGCTGACATTGTCTGTCTGAAAAGGTTGTGGTTGTTGCATAAAGCTCCTCTGTGCACACGCTTGTTGCACATTCCGAACAGCGTTGCTTCCTCATATCTTCTTTCTTTCTCTCTCTGTCTATGTGTCTCCATTTCACAGTCTTCTCCATTTCACTTTCCCTTATCTGTCTCTAGCTCTCTCTTGCACCATCGTATCTACAGTATCAATTTGTCATACTTACTTTTTCTTATCAGTTGTACATAAGTCTTATACTCAATCTCAATCTCCCCCACCCCACTCTTGTTCTCACCCTCCACCCCCACCCTTACCCTTCCTCTAGGCATCGGAGGAGTGGAAATTTGTTGCCATGGTGATGGATCACATTTTGCTGTGTGTGTTCATGGCTGTGTGCATCATTGGCACACTGGGCGTGTTTGCCGGTCGTCTCATCGATCTCCATATGCAAGGCTGAGCCTGCCTGGAGGCCCGAGCACAAGCCTGGAGCTGGAGTACATGTGCCAGCCCCATATGGTCACTCTGCCTGGGGGACTTGGGTGCTCTGTGTTCCCTGTTCCCGTGGACGTGTTTGGATTGCCAGATGTACTGTCACTGTGTGTGTGTAGCACAGCGTCAAGTCAGTCCACAATGACTGTCTGTCACCCAGTTATTTTTAAACAGACACACACACACACACAAAACATAGAAAATACATTACACACCTGCTCCCACAGACAGACACACAAACTCACATATACACTGTAGGGTTGCAGTCACTACCCTGACTTGCATATGTTGAAGGCTTACACACACACACATGCACACACCCTAACACACACCCACGTTAACGCGTACACCCTAACACATGGACACACACACACTCACACCCTAACACATGGACACACACACACACACACACACACACACACACACACAGATGAAAATATGATGACTGTGGCCTTGCTATCTACTCTGTTGAGTTCCATGGAAGCTTGTCATTTTACTGATACCATTTTGCAGTGGCATCTTAGCCTTCAGACCTCGCCACAGACCTTGTGTGACGGAGGACCCGCTACACCCTCACACACTCACAAAAATACACACTGATGTCAGACCTGTCACTGCCTTTCGCTGTCATGAGCCTGGTGGCATACCCATCACACACACACACACACACACACACACACACACTCACACTTACACTCACACACACACATATACACGCACAAATGTACACAGATTGTGGATCCATCACTGTTTGTAGCTCTTATGAGGCGAGAGCTCCTGACACTCCTGACACAAGGTGTGGTTTTAAAATGTGTGTTTAGTGACAGGAGAGACACCATTACACTTTTAACACTATTCACCTGCATGTGGAATGTAGCCCTGTGTGCTACGTTGAGAAATAATAAACACAGAAGTAATTTTAAGAGCACATTATGGGTATTATAGCATATTATTTGCGTTACCATAGTGGAGTTAAGGCCCAGAGGGACTGATAATGGCTGAAAGGAGTTTACAGTAAGTTAGTTGAAAAACTGATTTGTCTGGTAAAGGGACGATGAAAGAAAATGGTCATTCATCAAAACAAAACAGTGCTATCCTAATTATAGTCTGTGTGTGTGGGGGGGTGTTTGTTTGTGTGTGTTTGTGTATTTACTTACAGGAGGTCCAGTGTGTCACAACAGAAGTGTGTGTGTGTGTGTATGTGTGTGTGTGTGTGTATGTGTGTGTGTGTGACTTTTTTTTTTTAAATGTGATTGTGATTTTGCAGTGAGTGCATGACTGGATTCCGTTTTGATCAGCTCTAATCAGTGACCCATTTGCCATGGATTTAGTCCTGGTCCTGATCCGGCTCTGATCTGGCTTAGATCTGGCTCTGATCCAGTCCTAAGCTGCCCCATCTGTTCTTGGACTCTTCCCTGGGTTTTTGTGAACCAGTTTAATGGAATATGATACGGTATGAAAGTCATCTTTCAGAGAGAGGCCTCTTCTTCAAAGCAATCTAGCTTTGCTTTGAAGCCACGAGAGCTCTCGCACGTTTTTATATTTGGCTATTTCATTTTGTGCCAACTGTGTGTGATTTTTGTTTGCAATAAAATTTCAACCACTTCATGGGCTCACTGTCTTCCTGCATCAGTAGCCCAGCATGTCCAAAAATGAAATGTAGTTGTTTGTGGATCGTGGGTCTCAAGTAACATAAAGAGTGTAAAGACTACATAGACCAACAGGAATTGTGCCTGCTTATAACATTTCTGATTCAAAAACATGCTGACAAACAATTATGTTTTCATAAGGAAGTTTTGAAAGAAAAAAATCAGTAAACATTTAAACATAGTAGGTACATAAGTGTTCACACCCTTTGTTATGAAACTCAAACTTAAACTGTGGTTTATCCAATTTCCACTGATCATCCTTAAGATGCTTCTACAACTTGAATTGAGTCCACCTCTGATAAGTTAATTGAAACAAGTGAAATATCTCAGCACACTGTTTTACATTAGCCTGGTAAACCAGCCCCTCATACTTCATTTCATTTTGTACAGAGGGTCTGGAACAGACACCGTCAAAAACGATTTGTTGGAGGTGTGGACTCTGAAGTTTAAAAAAAGTGCCTCTGCCTTTACCCAATCGCTAATGCCTGGTCGTCACGTATGCAATTAGCCTACCTACGCACTACAATTCAAATGTAGCACACAAGGTCAATGTCACGGCTAACGAACACACCCTCATTTCGCTGATTGGATCGGTCTTGCTGGGGCCGACTAAATGACCCTCAAGAGATTCCAGTCCAGACCCTCTGTACAAAATGAAATGAAGTACGAGGGGCGGGTTTACCAGGCTAGTTTTGCATGCACCTGAAGAAGACTTTAACTGGTCAAAATGTTGTGTTAATAAATTACTTTTGCAGAAGCTAAAACAGTGTGCATATATCCTTTCTATTCTTTCTATTTATTTATTTTTATTTTTATTTTTTTAATTATTATTTAACACGAGTCACTACTTTTCTCAATATGTGTGCATTCCTTGTTTGTTTCATTGAAATGTAGTTGGTTGCACACAATTTGGAATGGCAAACATTTGGTTTTAGAGCAAAAACCAAAGCAATGAAGCCAAAGTAGGCCTCCAAGATTGTATTGTCTGAAGGCACACGTCTGGGAAAGTATACAACATTTTTTGGCAGCAGTGAAGGTGCTGAAAAGCACTGGGATCTACAGTATTCAGAAATGGAATACGTTTGGAACCACCAAGACCATCCCTCGATCAGGCCACCTGACCAAACTAAGTAATCACTAAGAATGGCCTTGGTCAGGAGAGTGACCAAGAACCCAATGGTTATCAAGGCAAAACTCCACCGTTCCCTTGTGGTGACAGGAGAAGCATCCAGAAGGTCAGCCATTGCTAATGTACTCCACCAATTAGCCCTTTATAGAGGGCTAAGATGAAAGCCACTCCACACTAAAGGGCACATGGCAATCTGCTTACAGTTTGCCAAAAAAAGCACATTCAAGATTCTCAGACCAAAAATAATTTTCTAGTTTGATGAAACCAATATGATGTTCTGGCCTGAAGACTTTCTGGCCTCAACAGCATCATGTCTGGAGAAACACGAGCAATACTTACCATCTGGTTTAGACCATCCCATTCCTTCTGTGAAGCATGCTGTGGGGATGAATAGTCTGCATAGAGGCTAATTTGACAACATCCAAATATGGAGAGAATTTTTAAGAGCACCTGCTGCAGTGTTCTCTGAAACGCACACAGCCAAGATAACAAAGAAGTGGTTTCAGGAGCAGTTTGAAAGACCTTGGTTCAGCCCAAGCCTGGAGTTGAACACAACAGAACATCTTAAAATGGTGTTTTGCTAATGCTGCCCATCCAACCTAACAAAGCTTAAGATGATCTGAAGAATAGTGGATAGCACACAAGAAGACTTAAGGGTATAATTGGTGCCAAGGGGGCTTAATTGTGTAGCCTAACTATTATATTTGAATCTTTACATTTTTTATACATTTACATGTGTTTTCAGGTGGTAATTATGGAGTATCTTCTGTTGAATCTCTTAAAATATGTTAAATCTGTTTTAGATTAAGTCTGTAGCATAAAATGTTAATGGGTGTGAATACATTCGGTCTGCAATGTTAGTTTGTAATGTACGCAATGTATGTAATACTGTGTCTTTATAAAAAAAATTTTTTTTACTTCTGCTGAGGGGTGTGGAGCTGGCTTTTTCTGATCCCTGACTGGTGGTGGTGCTGGTAATGGGATAGGCTCGCCATCCAGTCGCACAAGTGTAGTTTCACAGATGTGGCTCTGGCAGCGCACAGTACACGCCTGAACTTCTGCGCGCGCGGCCCACATCTGGAAACGTTGCATCACAGCAGCAAATGTCCCGGATCGAAGGGAGAAGCTCAGAGCTTTTTTTCTGTCGGCAGAGGCAAACAAAACTCGGCTGCAAAAAGCTAGTGCTGCGACGCTGTCATTGAACTACTTTGGTGAAATCGCCGCGTTGAGTGTAATGGAATCTGAAGAGTAGATGGGAAGAGAGTCAAACTGTTTGGTAAGTGGAAAAATACTTCCGAAGATCTCATCGTGGAAAGTAAGAACCTAAAGCGGAAAACATAAAGTGATATTACTGTTACCGCGAAGGAGTGGCATTCAGACATCGACCCTGCGACAGCGGGTGATGAACGCTTGAGAAGAGGTAACAGTTATCTCAATGATGATTTTAAGATTTTAAGACTTGCGGGTCTTGAGAGGCGTTGTTTTCCATACCGCTTCAGTCAGCGATTGCGTTAGAGTTGGACTAATGTCAAGTTCAGGTCATTATCTGCCTCTTTATAAATAACTTTTGCATTTTTATCCACTGATTTTGTAACCGTTAATTTAATTGTTAATACTTAGTCGTATGTGTTGGTCTCATAGTTGGAGAATGTGCCAAGTTTTAGAGGAAGCGACACCCTGCGGGTATTTCCTGGGTATCTGCTGAGAATTAGCGTTTGTAGGCAATGGCAGAATCGGGACCTCGCATGACTTCACATAACCCGTTGTGCTCGTAGCGGTGTTGTACGACCCAAAGAAAACAGAGACGAATTGTCTTGGTTTGACATAGCTGTGCCCGTCCTGAACTCTGCACAAAGCAAGCGCGCGTCATCTCTGAGGTAAGTTCTGAGAAGTGACATTTCTCGTCACGTCTCTCGCTTTAGTTGATAGCCCACATGTGGTTGTTAGTCAGTTTGTCCTGTGGCTCGGCGTTGGTGAGAAGCGAGCACTCGTTCGCCTTTATGTAGCCAACAAGTCACCGCTTCAAAAAGTCATCACAGTGGGTTGTTTCGCTGCTATATTATATCTTGCACTAACTTTTGGTCGTACTGGCTACGTCTGCTTGTGTGACTAGACATGATGATGATGATGCGAGAGAGAGAGCAGTTTGGGAAAAAAAGCAAAATGTTCCATGTATCTGAAGGACAGACAAAGTTTGGTAAACAGGTGGACCCGCATGCTGGTATGATCACACGGTGTAAATCAACCCAGTGGGTGAGGCAGCGGCAGTTTCCTCTTTCAAGATCAGTGACTGTCTCTAAATTAGTAGCCTATTATAAAGTCAGAAGACTATGGGATCATTCTGGTGTGTGTGTGTATCTGTGTGTAAGAGAGAGGCTGGCTGACTGTCAGTAAGATTATTCAGCCGGTATGTGGTGTTTATATGGTTTCAGCTGTGCAGGCATTGCTGACACACTTGTTGACTTTTACCGCTGGACGTTCAAGCAGGCCTGGGGACTGAGGACTAGGGCTTGAGGCGTGAGGGTGGCCAGGCTCTCCTCACGCTCAGAAGTAGGTCACCTTCCTTACTTCCCCACAGCTGAACTGGGCTGGGATCAGCACCAGAACCAGCACCATACCACACCACACCACACTCACAGTCCTCACTTAGACAGGCACCACCTTAACACATATTACAGTGTGTGAGAATCATGGCCTGGGTTCACGCACACACACACACACACACACACACACACACACACACACACACACACACACACACACACACACACACACACAAAGACAGTGAAAAATCACATGCAGTTAAACTGTCATTGTTGACATTGTGTAGTCATTTCATGCTTTCCCAGGCTTATTGTTTTTTGATGTATGGGCTTTTTATTTTAGCCGATATACTGTATTAATAGCTGTATTTGCCGGTCATAATTCATAATACATAATGGAGACACAGATTACATGGAGCCTGGGTAAGAGCCACTACTTCAGTAATGTCTGCTGCATTGAAGGCATTATCAGTTTGTAAAGCCTGAATTATTAATTCTGTTTAGCGAATTACAAGTGCACTTGTTTCAAAACTTCTCATGAAAGGACTGTATGGTGTATTGAAATTAATCACAGTCCAAAATGTGAGATTTCACTAAAGATACACACTAAAGATACACATTTTGTAGCATGGTTGTTGTCAGTGTTTGCTTGGGAAAGACACTAAAAGGGGGATGGAGCTTAAGGTCATGTAACCAACCCTGTCAGCAGCGGTCGTTACCGGTCTGAATATGATCTGTAACAAGAGGAGCTGAGTTCACACAGTGGCTTTATCAGTGTTGGATATAAAAATGTTTGTTCTGATGTTTGTTTGTTTGTTATCCTCGTCGTTGCAATTCACCTTGCAGGAATCTCTGAATCCTTTAGTGGCAAAAGTATATATAGCATTTCATTGTCATGGGTCACATGCGTATACTAAAGGAGGAAGGCAAGTGTATGTGGACTGAATAGTCCCTCTAAACAGTTTCAGACATTATACATTGCCATAGTTTAATGTGTTGGTCAGATTATTTGGTAAATATTGACGGGACTTTACATTTGTGGTGGTTATGTCCTTGTTTTTCCCAGGGACATTACAGAAGCCCTGACACCTCTCAGAAATTAAGCTTTTATCTCTCTCTCTCTCTCTCTCTCTCTCTCTCTCCCTAACTCTCTCTCTCCCATTCTCTCTCATTCTCTCTTTCTCAAAGGATGAAACAATACTGAAAGAATGAATGAGGAAAGGGGAAAAAGAAAACAGTGAAAGAAGAAATATAGCTATAGCTGTAGCTTGTTTATGTCCTCTATTGTAAGTCGCTTCGGATAAAAGCATCTGCTTTTACGTAATGCAACGTAAAATATACATAAGAAAGACAAAGATGGGACACAGAGCAGAGAGGAGAGAGAGAGAGAGAGAGAAAGAGAGAGAAAGAAAGAGAGAGAGAGAGAGAGAGAATGCACATCACATGCTGTTGGAGAGGATGTTCCTCCACTTCCTCTGGTGGTCATGTGACCTGATCTTGCACATCAGCAACCAAAGATAGAGGGGAGGACAGAGAGGAACACTGAGAAACACAGCAGCAAGGTGGAGGGTGAGGTCATAAAGTGTGTGTGTGTATGTGTGTCTTTCTTCTGTGTGTATGTGTGTGTGTTTGTGTCTGTGTGTTTTTACAGTGGTGACTACAAAGACCATTTTACACAGCAGAGAGCTGCTCTGTGTCATTTTCTGGTAAGGTCTGGTCAGGTAGCGAAAGAGGAATGGGCATCTGTGTGTGTGTGTGTGTGTGTTCAGTGAACGTGAGTATATTTCAGGTTATTTTAGGAGGCTGAATAACATCAGTCAGCCCTTAGGCCGGAGCCGCTGACTGTGCTCTTACTGAAGCCAGACACACACACTCATGCACACACACACTCATGCACACACACACGCACACACTTCCTCCAGCATACTGAAACACTTGTCTTGCTGATGCACTCTTCATCAGCATCCAGAGAAAAATCAAAGTGACATTTTGCTGACCCTCTCTCTCTCTCTCTCTCTTTTTCTCTCACACACACTCATCCTCAACCTCACCCCTGCACAGTACACACACACTCCTCCAAAATCCTCACCATCACACACACACTACACACATGAGCTGATACAACACCAAAATAACTTTTCTATACATTCTGTCAGAACAAGAGCCACTGATGAGTGCAAAATCCGGAGTGAGAGAGTGAGAGAGTGAGAGAGTGAGAGAGTGAGAGAGTGAGAGAGTGAGAGAATGAGAGAGTGAGTGAGAGAGTGAGTGAGAGAGTGAGATAGAGAGAGAGAGAAGACGCTCCTTATGAGAGTTCCAGTTTGACTGGACCTTAACTCTAGTAGACTCCAGCATGTCACTGAGGTTGCTGTGTGGCTTGATCCGTCAACCAACTAGACCTAATGAGGAAGTGAACATCATGTGGACGTCAGAGAGAGAGGGAGAGAAAGAGACCTCAGAGAGAGACCAGAAAGAGAGAAAAAGAGACAGGGAAAGAACTGTAGTGTCTAAACTGCTGCTGGGGTTGCCTCATTGTTTAATTTTGATCAAGAATGACTTAGACGTCTACTTCCTGCTTCGTACTCAGTCATCACGTAAGTCTTAGGCGTCTTGCTCACTATTTCCACGTGTGTGTGTGTGTGTTTGTGTTTGTGTGTGTGTGTGTGTGCCATTGTGCACTTTAGGCTTCAGGTGACAAGGGGAAGTACTTCATGTTCAAATCCAAACCTCCCTCTCTTAATGGAAACTCTGTGTGAGTGTGTGTGAGAGAGAGAGTGTGTGTGTGAGGGAAAGTGTGTGTGTAAGTGTGTGTGTGTGTGTGTGAGAGAGAGAGAGATGTTTTGTTTAAATTCTCCTTTAATAACCTAAAAGTGACCTAAAAGTACAGGCTGACAAGCCATGTCAGCTAAATGCATGTTTCCTGTGGCTGTTAGGGGAACTTTAGGTGGGTAAAGCTAAGTTGAATTCTAAAAAATCCCTTTGCGATGTCGTTTATCTCCAGCACTGCATGTGTGTGTGCAGGTTTTTTACCAGTGTAGTTTGATTACAGTTGGATGAGAACATCAGCTGACCTTAAAGAGTTCTACAACATTCTGTCTTCTGTCTTCCACATTTGCATTCAGAATGTTTGGCAGATTAAAGGAGAAGTTTGGTGTGAATCAATCCATAGCCCTGTTGTTCGAGGTCACAGAGTGCTGTTGGTAAGCAAAAGAACAACAACATTTGATGCAGGATCAAGTAATGAGCTGTTAGCTAACACTACCTGAATAGGGCATAGGGAAATTGAACTTGAACGTTGGTTTCTATGCCCCATTTAGTTAGCTACCAGCTCATTGGGTGGTCTATGTTGCATCGAATTTTCTAGTTTTTTTTCCTGATGTTCTGTCAGACATATCTGACTTGTGTTTTAAAAGGTTCCCAGAGATTCCTTGTCATTCTTGTCACCACAGAACGCTTACCTAATGGAAAAAAAGCTCCTTAAACAAAGTACCAGTGCTTTCTCATCCATCGGACCTTATGTCTTTCTCCTCTGGCCTCGTTCCTGCCACCTTGACACGAAGCCTTGAACCAATCACAAGCACGAGGCCACAGGAGAGAGGAAGGACGACCAAGATACTGTATTGAGATGAGACCTTAGGGCTCATTTCCACCAAACACTCTCCGTATACAGCGCGTACACAGCAAGTGCCCGATTTTTGTCCGTATTCATTTAGAATGCATATTAACAGATTAGACCATTTTCACTGCACGCGTGATCTGACCAGTATTCCGTCACACATACACACATATTGTACACGGTAACGTGCTGTACACACTCAAGACGGTGGAAATGAGGCCTTAGAATCTGTGTGCCATGTTCTGCCACGTTCCATTGCAGAGCTAGCTATATTGTTCTACAGCAGAACCCTAAGGGGAACCCTCACGAAGATGAAAGACCACCAGTGACTCCACATGGTGCATGTGCTTTACATGTGCAGAGTGATGTCAGTGGAGTGGGCTAATGTTAAACAGCAGTGCCATGTATCTGTGTTAGGTTACAGTCAATAAGGGCTTAGCTTTAGCAGGAATGTGGAAACAGCATCTTCAGGGACAGTGATGGAATATATATTGATCAGTTTGTGTACGCAAATGGTTATTGTAAAGGGATTAGTTTACATTGGTAAATGGTGATTGATTGGTAAGTGATTAGTTTGTGTTGGTAAATGGTGATTGGTTTACAATTTGACTTATGTTGGTAAATGGCGATTGATTGGTTAGTGATTAGTTTGTGTTGACAAATAATGATTGTTTGGTAAGGGATGAGTTTGTGTTGGCAAATAGTGATTGGTTGAACATTGTATTTGTGACCAGAACCATTCTGCTTGGGACCTTTGTGTTCAAAGCCAGGGCTGTGGTGGACATATTTGATATTTTAGACTGAGCCTAAGATTGCTTCTCCTAACACTATCCGATGCAAGTACGTGTCCGAAAGTGATCTGTAAGATGAGGAGAGGAGTCAGTCTTCACAGACAGTAGCAGCCAGAACAACCCCAGAGAGAGCAGTGAGCAGAGAGCAGGTCAGCTGTGGTTTTCTCACTGGCCAGGCAAGTCAGTCGGGTTTTTGGGACGGGGTCAAAGGCTAAAGCGCTATCTCCTTTTTCCAGCTGCTGGATGATGCCCTGTCATTAGTCTGGAACACACTCACACACACACACTCTCACACACGCGCACACACACACACACATGGGCACACACGCCTAGCTCACAACTGATGCCATGTACCTACATGACCTTCATCGCCTCCTCTCGTTTCTCTCTTATTCTCCTCCACAGGCACTTCCTCTTTTTTGTCCTCTCCTCTGTCATCTCTTCTTTCATGTTCTCCCCTCCTCTTTTCTCATCTCCTCTCCCTTTTTCTCTCCTCTCTTTTTCCTCTCTTCTCCCGTATTGTCAGCCCTCAGTTGGGCTTTTCTGCCACTCACCCTTAAAGCCATTTCTCTGTCACGCACACACACACACACACACACACACACACACACACACACACACACACACACACACACACACACACACACACACACACACACACACACACACACACACACACACACACAGTCTCTCAGCACTGACAGACACCCCAGCTACAGGAACATATTGACCTCTGTGTGTGCGTGCATGTGCGTTTGTGTACGTGTGTGTGTGTGTGTGTGTGTGTGTGTGTGTGTGTGTGCATATGTTTGGATGTTATGTGAACAACTTCCTCTGCTGTGTCAGCTGCCTCACGTCAAACTGTGTCATGACAGGATGCAAGTTTAACTACTCACCGTGTGTGTGTGTGTGTGTGTGTGTGTGTGTGTGTGTGTGTGTGTGTGTGTGTGTGTCCCTGCATGCATATGCATGTACGTACAGATGTATGCGAGTGTGCATTAGCAGTCACATGTAGCCGAAGTTGGGTACTTCTGCTTGTGTGTGATCATTTGTTTGTTGTGTTGATGTTATGGCCGTGCTAAATCTGGTGTCATGAGGGCCCCTCAGTATATCGGGAAGTACACTCTCTAACCTCTGCTGCACCTAGTGTAGAGGAACTACATACTGTTGATCCTCTATCTAAAAAAACACGCTGCAGTGCATAGGTCTTCGGTTTGTGTGATGTTTAATTTGTGTGTTTGGGAGGGTTTGAGTAAGTGTGAAAGGCAGTGGTGGTTTGTGCTGTCTGTGTGTGTGTGTGTGTGTGTGTGTGTGTGTGTGTTTGAAAGATTTAAAGATCCAATGAATTTAACTAACATGGAGGGGGGGGGAGAGAGAAGATGAAAGACCAGACTGTTTAAGAGTCTGTAAATGTGCGTGTGTGTGTGTGTGTCTGTGTGTCTGTGTGTGTGTGTCTGTCTGTGTGTGTGTGTGTGTGTGTGTGTGTGTGTGTGTGTGTGTGTGTGTGTGTGTTTGTGTGTGGCTGGCACTTCAAAGGTTGCCCCTGCTTTGCACATGGGCAGAGAAGAATGTTAGTGAATTTAGATGACCTGGCCCCGGTTCCCTGGAAGGATGTGAAGTGGCTCTAGCTCTCTAGCTCTCTCAGCTGCACTGCTCTGGGCTGGAGGAGTTTAGGCAGAGGACTCTCTTTCAACAATAGAGAACCACTGTAGAGATCCACTGAAGAGATCCACTGTGAAGATCCACAATAGTGATTCACTGTAGAGTTCCACAGTAGCGTTCCACAATAGAGATTCACTGTAGAGATTCCCAATAGAGATTCACTTTAGTGTTTCTCAAAAGAGATTTACTGAAGAAATCCATAATAGATATTCAGTAGGAATTCACTAGTGTTCCTCAAAAGAGATTAAAGGAGAACTTTGGATGTAAAATGAAAATGAAAAACATCATACCGAGTTGGTATGTGTACTGAGGAGTAAAATTGATTTAGCCTGTTGCATTCAGAGTTTAACTATTTTTTTGTTTGTCCCAGAAGGCTAACAATGGAAGTGGTAGGTACCCTTAGACGAAGCATGACAACTATGCTATTTTTAAACCATTAAAACTCCACACTACATCAGTAGTACAACAAAGGCCCTGACATTAAAAACGGGGCATTGAGAACATTGTAAGTGTACACAACATTTATTAATAAAACAGTTTTGATAGGCAGTACCTTGCTGTAGTTTCTCGTTGCCGCCATGATGAAAGTCTGCACAAGTTGATCGACGAAAATGAACCAGCAGGAAGAATAGGACGAGAGGTAGTACAATCAACTTGTTTGGACATTTATCATGGCAGCGACAAGAAACAACTGCAAACCACTGCATGTAAGTGGGTGAAACTATAAAAAATAGTTAAACTCTGAATGCAACAGGCTAAATCAATTTTGCTCCTCAGTACACATACCAGCTCGGTATGATGTTTTAACATGCCAATTTTCATTTTACACCAAAGTTCTCCTTTAAGAATCTGTTTCCGTGTGTGTGTTTTGTCTATGTACATATGTATATATCTCTAAGCATATGTATTACGGTACATATTTTGTCAAAACAGAGTGTAGACTGGATATGGACTGTATGACAGTTAATAACTTTAAGTTAGTTAGTGACTAAATATCTTGCTTCTTCCTATTAAGAAACTACATAAAAGCATCAGCACTATTATATTGACAACACATGGCTTTTTTTCAGTTGTAATGTGTGTGTGTGTGTGTGTGTGTGTGTGTGTGTGTGTGTGTGTGTGTGTGTGTGTGTGTGTGTGTGTGTGTGTGTGTGTGTGAGTGTGAGTGTGTGTGAGAGAGAGAGAGACAGACAGACAGAGACAGACAGAGACAGACAGAGACAGACAGACAGAGACAGACAGAGACAGAGACAGACAGAGACAGACAGAGACAGAGACAGACAGACAGACAGACAGACAGACAGACACAGACAGACAGACAGACAGACAGACAGACAGACACAGACAGACAGAGACAGACAGAGACAGACAGAGACAGACAGAGACAGACAGAGACAGACAGACAGAGATGGAGATCTCTTGAGGGACCTCCTCCATGTTATATTGTTTGAATGGCTCCTTTGTGGGGAGCTCTGGCCTAATATTAGCTAGCAGTGTGACCCCATGACCAGTTTGCCTGGACTTTTGGCCCTGTTCTACAGATGGAAGAACTCCTAGGGAAAGCAGTGTCCCCTGTGTGTGTGTGAGTGAGTGTGTGAGTGTGTGAGTGAGTGTGTGAGTGAGTGTGTGAGTGAGTGTGTGAGTGAGTGTGTGAGTGAGTGTGTGAGTGAGTGTGTGAGTGAGTGTGTGAGTGAGTGTGTGTGTGAGGGTGTGAGTGTGTGTGTGCACGTGTGTGCACGTGTGTGCACGTGTGTGCACGTGTGTGCACGTGTGTGCACGTGTGTGCACGTGTGTATGTGTGTATGTGTGTACGTGTGTATGTGTGTGTGTGCTGTGTTGTGTACTGAACAGCACTACTGCAGCAGTCACTGCACAGTGAGAGGAAGTTATCTGGCGATGAGAAAGCAACAGAAACTTCTGGACTTGTTTGGGTTAGCTGCCACGGGCAACCGTGACCGTGAGTTTATACAGGTCAGCTCAGACAGGCTAACATGATTGGATACTCGTGTAGCTGACAGTCTCCCAGAGAAAACATGGCCACACATGGTCATCATTGTCTCCACATGTCATCCACAAATTAAAGAGTCAGCCTGCTTGGCCGCTGTGGGGAAATGTGTGTGTGTGTGTGTGTGTGTGTAATGGAGGGTGTCAGAGAAGCACTAGAAGTGTTAGAGTGTGTGTGTGTAGAAGTGTTGGTGTGTGTGAAAAGGGTTGCCGTTGTGGTTTTTAGCACTTCCTGTTGATGGCCTGCACAGGAAGTGAGGCCCTTAGCAACACGCTTCGTTCTGCTTTCTGTGTGTGTTCATTTCTCTCTCTCTTCTTCTTCTCTCCCTCTCTCTCTCTCCTTCCCTCTCTCTCTCTCTCTCTCTCTCTCTCTCTTTCTGACTGGCTCTGTCACACTAGACCCAGATGTGTCTAAATTAAACCTGGCCCCTTGGGGTTAGTCAGTTTGTGACACAGGAACAATATTCTGTTCAGAATGGTATTTATATTATATATAGAGAGAGAGATACAGTATATGCACAATACTGTGCACAATTCCCTTTGCACCCTTGTAGAACACTATATTTTTAGAGCAAAATGACAAGTAGTGGTGAGTGTTTAGTGTGACCTTTGATTGCACAAGGCGGAATTTAACCTTTTTGCCACAAACTATCTTAATGCATATAGTAATAATAACAATAATAATAATCATAATAATAATCATCTTTACTTGTATAGCACAATTCATACATACAAGATGCAGCTGAAAGTGCTTTACAGTTTGGCAAGGTCACCACAAGACCAATTTCTTGCAGCCCAGTGGCGTCGGAGAGGGCGAACACAATAACGATACAATATCTATACAGGAAGCACTGCTGCATGTACTGCACAGCACTCCACTGAGGTCTTCAGCCAACATTACATTCTTCTACAGGTCAAAATCAGTAGTGAGTGTGACCTCCCTTAGCATATCTTTGGAAGGACTGACTTGAAGTTGTCAGCTGTGGTTATTGTGCTTAGTAGTATTGTCATGCTGGGAATAAATGTTCCTAACTCGACACTTTCAAGCATAGCAATAATGGATTCAAGGCCACCTGTTCGTTTCTGTGTTTGTGGTTCAATCAATTTACACCATTTGCAGAAATTAAACCTCGTCTTGTCTTTACTGTCCTCCTAAAATGTCAGTGTCAAATGTAACTGGAGGTCACACTAATCACACTAGTCACTAATGTCGTAGAGGCCATTTTGTAATTGTTATTTTATGTAGTTTTTAAATACTGTTTTTTAGCTGATCTGTATTCCTATTTTATTCTAATAACTAGCCTAACAAATAATGATATACTCATATATGCAGTCATGCTAGCACTGCTAACACAAAGAGCGCCTAAGGCTTTTGCACAGTACTGTATTACATGAAATATAGATATAGATGGGGTGTGTGTGTGTGCATGTGTGTGTATTTGTATGCTAATCGAGTGTGTGTCCTGTTTCAGTCTATATCAAAGGCAGAGAGCTGAACGTTGAAGAGAGATGCCGGGTCCCCCCCCACCACCTGCACCTGCTCCCCCTCCACCACCCCCCACGTTTGCTTCGGTAAGACACACACACACACACACACACACACACACACACACACACACACACACACACACACACACACATACAGTATATATAGACACACATACACGCACACACAAACACCCACATATAGACACGTGCACACATATACCTGAGCGAGACCTCAAGACAATCCCATGTAGGAAGGTCATTGTTGAAAGTAACATATTTGTCATGTCATGGACTCTACACTGCTCTCCTGTGGCCAGCAGTAAGAACAACCACGCCCTGACCTGCTCGTGAAGGCAGCTCCAGCTGGCGAAAGTGATAGTGGGCTTGTAGACTGACAGCCGTCACTAAACTAGAGCTTGTCTGAAGCGTACAGGGCCACTGAAATGTTGTAACACACATTGAAACATGTCCTAGTAGCCAGTCATGACACAGTGTAAGAGCACAGACTCCTGTTGTGTGCCAATGTTGTGTAAAACTCAGTGGTACAATGGAGGGACTATTTGGAAGGACCAGTGTGGTGGAAGAATGCAGAAACCGTCACCTAGGTTACCTAATCTCACCAACAGCAGTTATCAGATGTCTCCACAGAAGCAGTGAACTATCTGTGCCATTCATATGGAGAATAATCACAAAAAAACTGAAAAAAATAAAAAATAAAATAAAAAAAACCTACAAACTTCCTTCCTGAGCTCACACAAGCACACAACTGAATTTGTAATGTAGGTCTGTGTTTTAGTGTCTGTAGTCATTGTCCATTGTGGTGTGTGTGTTACACAGGCAAACACAGAGAAGCCGTCTCTGAATCGTGGGGAACAGCATGGCAGGAATGCTCTCCTCTCGGATATCTGCAAGGGAGCACGACTCAAGAAAACAGTCACCAATGACAGGAGTGGACCTGTTCTGGACAGTGAGTGCAAAAACAAAGAAAGAAAGCAGTAATGTCACAAACAAACTTCCACCAAGCTCTCTAATCATATCTTGCTTGATATAGAGTTATCCCTGATTTTATAATGATGTACCTTCTGCAAAATACTACAGGAATCTGTTTTGGGCATGGTGTAGTAATAAGTCTGGCAAAAGGTTGTTCACAATTATTGTAAATGTATTTTTAAATTGCTCCAACTTTAGTTTACAGCACAGTTACAATGGCAGGGCTGAACAACATTGTTGAGATCACTCTCAGACCGATTAACCACTCAGAGCCACTCAGATTCCATTAGATTTTACAGGACGGCACGCTTTGTTAGTTGCTTTCACTCACAGTAAGAAGCTGGGCATTAAAATATCATTCCTCTGCATGGACATTTATATATCATTATAGTTGTCTTTATAGTTCAGGGTATGAATAAGCCGTAAATTAACTCAATGTAAGATGTAACCCTCCAATTTGAAGAGCTCTGTTTCTGTAGCTTTGGTTAGCTCGGAGAAAACACAGGACTCTTGTATGAGGGTTTCACTACTTATGCAGAGTTGAGAGACATGTTTGTGCCTTAAACATACAGTTGACGCAAGGCCCTGGTCTTTACCCTAGTTTTTATGCAAAATACTTATGCACAATTTTACACAAATCAACATTCACAAAGCAGGAAATAATAGACCAATTGGAAATGTCAGAATGTTTCTGTCAGCTTCTGGGCTCTTCAGCCAAATCGTGATGGATCAGGCTTAGTTACAGCTCTGAGCTTAGCATGCTGTAGCATGTCAACTGCCTTCTGTTTGAGTTTGCATGTGTCCGCTGGGATTGCTCATGTCCATTGGCTTTGCATATGTCCATTAGCTTTGGGTATGTCCATTGGGTGTGCATACAGTACATCCATTGGCTTTGCATGTGTCCATTAGCTTTGGGTATGTCCATTGGGTAGGCATACAGTACATCCATTGGCTTTGCATGTGTCCATTGGGTTTGCATGTGTCCAATGTCTTTCCATGTGTCCACTGGGTTTGCTTGGCCTTCTCAATCAATTGTCCCTGAAATCCTTGTATTCTGTGTATCAGTGATGTTACCAAAGGTCCTGCTTGTTATCAGACTGAAACCAAATCCTAGCAGGCTTTGCTTTGTGCCTAACCTATCCATCTATCCACCCAGGAATAGCCATTTCACCCCTCTTATAAACCTCTTAGGGCGCAGTGAAACCAGGCCCATCTCTTATTGATTCATACTATATATGGGAATGGCTGAGAGCTGTGTGTAATCTCTGCTATCATTTCAGAACCGAAAGGAGGAGGAGGAGGTGGAGGAGGAGGAGGAGGAGGAGGAGGAGGCGGCGGCGGAGGAGGAGGAGGAGGTTTTGGGGGTGGCGCCCCCGGTGGTCTGGGCGGACTCTTCCAGGGCGGAATGCCAAAACTGCGCTCGGCTACAAACAGAGATAGCAATGGTGAGATACTTCAAACAGCACATGAAAAACAGGAGAAGGACTCGTACTGCAGAGAGAGCGAGAGTGTGTTTGTGTGTGTGTGTGTGTGTGTGTGTGTGTGTGTGTGTCTGTTTGTGTGTTTGTGTGTGTGTGTGTGTGTGTGTGTGTGTGTGTGTGTGTGTGTGTGTGTGTGTATGTGTGCGTGTGTGTGTGTGAGAGAACCTCTGAAGACAAATGTTAGTGTGTGAGGAGTTAGCGTGTGCGCGTGTGTCTGTGGTGAATCAAGTTATCTTTCAGGATCAGCTATGGAAGGGTTGGTGTGTGTGTGTGTGTGTGTGTGGTAAATGAACACATTTCTAAGAACTATGCAGCATTGGAGGGGTGTGTGTGAATCAGTTTCTCAATATAGACCAGCACTGGACGTGTGTGTGGGGAGGGCATGTGTAAAAGTAAACATATCTCTAAGAACTAGTGTTGGGGTCGGGTGTGTGTGGTAAAAGAATACATTTTGAAAATGCTTATGGAGCATTGAGAGGAACGCTAACTTTGTTGTGTTCTCTGTCCATGGCTCCTTATGAAACTGAGAGAAGCATGTAACCATCTCAGCATATCTCGGTAGACCTGATAATGATATTTAATTACATATCACATTATGGTATCCTGTCATCAAGCTCTGACCTCTGATGCCAAATCCTACTTGTCATTAAGTTTTTCTCAAATAATTCTCTCCAAAGTCATCTTGTGACTTATGTTGAGTTGATGTTGAGTGGATTTTTGTCCATTAAGTCATTCAGAGAAATGTTAACAATAAAGGTGAAACTGACAGTCAGTAGGCTTAGTCCATGTGTAAGGTGTGGCGCGATATAAAGTCTGTGGTGTGTAGTTATGTGGATATGGTGGACAAGTCATTATATCAACTATGATGCCAATCAGACACTCGAGCCCAGCAGGGGGAAGGTTCAAATGTTTGCCTGGTGGTGCATTCTCATACATACACAAACATACACACACAAACAGGCAAACACACACGTACACACAGACAAGCACGGACATGCACCTTATTCTGGTGCTGGTACAGTAATGTTCTTATGTGAACAAACACACACAAACACACCTGCATACAGACATTGCACCTTCCTTTGGTCTTGTAGGCTGATTAGTAGATTATTGATGTGTAGGGCTGTGTGTGACATTAGGTGTAAACACCATTGTGTTAGGCCCCCTGACTGACAACAGGGGACTTTACCACATTGTCTGATGTATGGCTGCGCCTCCTACTCAAACAGGATTTCCCCCTGAGTTTTGGACTGAATTTGGAGTGGGAGGTTTTTCTCTTTAAGAACACCAGTGAAGTCCAACAGCAGCATGAATGGGCAGGATTATGGGCTTATGCTTTAAGAGTACAGCCACACAAACTCTTGAGTGTAACATGGGATTTCCTGGTGTTTGCTGCCGAAAGCGGATTATGAATGAAACCCAAACTAAACCCTTGGTGGTGGTGAGGGGGCGAAGTACAGTGATGAAAAGTAGCAGTCCTGCTGAAGGGCCAAGTTTAGAGCCTTAAGTGTTCCGGAATCTGAATGAGAGTTATCAGCCAAGTATGTCGTTTCACAAAAGGAATTTGGTTCTGGCTGTTGTTGGTGACTCTCACTTAAAAACAGACAATACGCAGACAACTTACATATTATGTACAGACAATACATGCAGTACACATACCATACAGGAACGCTGCGTGCCAGGTTAATAAAATGTTAAACATTTGACCCTCTCAGTGTTTACCCAGTCTTGTCTAACACATACCCACATGTCCTGCACCCATAAAGTCCCAGCCTGTACGGTAGAGGCCAACATCATTAAGTTAGATTTAGATTAGGGGCTGTAATGATGAATTGTGTGAAACGGCCGTAGTTATGGTAAACAGGGTTCATTAGCGCCTCCAGTAGGTTGGGAAGGAAAAATAATTAGTCCATGGTCTGAGGACTCCACCAATGACCACCAATAATCCTTGTTTCCTGTCTGTCAGTAAAAACCAGTAACTTTGAGATTGAGGCCATACTGTCATGAGTTTTCAGGTGTGCTCGAAGTGTTAAGTATTTTCCTCTGTATGTCTTGTGTGAGGTCCTTGTGTCTTACAAGCTCGCTCATGTTTGAATATCAGTAAACTGTAGTGCGGCCAATTATGGTATATAGGCTACTGTGTTTATTAATACAAGTTACTTTACACGACTAGATTTTAGCCACTACTTCCTGGTTGCAGAGTCTTCTTGGAAGTGGCAGTCGCTGGTTCATCATTGGCATATCTGTGGCAACAAATCGTTGAGTGTGAGCTACTTCCTGATGCAACTGAACTGAAAAAAAAAGTAAATCTTTAAAGCAAACTGTAGAACTTAAAGTGTTATTTTCAACTTAACAGTTACTCTATAACTTCAACTGTTATACATGTTTTGTTTGGACTTTACATAATATAGCAAATAATGTCAAAGTTGTTTTCATGGGAAACCTGATAATCACGTAGTAGCTCATTGTGGAGATATTGTTGTCAGTGTAGGTGGATTTCGTTTGAAGCCTAGAAGTTCAGAAGTTGCTAATTAAGTAGCCTAGTGAATCACTCACTGGCAGATGAAATACAGTTTACTGTGCTAGTCATAGCTTCAGAAATTCTTGTACCAAAATAAAGTTAGGAGAAGTAAGCCTTCTCTGAATACCAGCAGTGTGGTCGACTGCGTTGCTAAACCAATTACTATGTGGTCTAGAGCTCTATTTAAGACACATCTTGTAGAGTGTACATCTAACTCACAGATCAGTCGTATACTTGTCTTGATCACAAGAACACAAGCTGCCTAGTTTGAACACTGTAGATCACTTCAGGGTCGGTGGTCTTGTAGTGAGCTTAAATTAATCAATCAATTTGTAATCATCAATAAAGCATGGTGTGAGCTCGGCCTTAGGAGTACTGCAGCAGGTTTGCGTTAGTGGTTTAAGTGAAGTGTTTCAAGATTCTTACTCTCTCTTTCTCTCCCCTCATCCCTCCCTCTCTCCATCTCTCCCTTTCTTTGTTCCTATCCCTCTCTTCCTCCTTCTCTATCCCTCCCTCTCTCCATCTTTCCGTCTCAATCTACTGTATCTCTTTGCCTATCTCTTCTCCTCTCTCTCTCTCTCAGACTCGGGAGCCGCTCGTCCTCCTCTACTGCCACCTGGTGGACGCTCTGCCGGGCCACGGCCATTTGGTGGAGGTGGCGGCGGAGGCGGAGACAGTGACGCCAGCCCTGCCCCTCGCCTGCCTGTGCCAAAGAGCAGCGTGATGGACACACCCCGCTCCCGCGGCACTCCCCCTCCCCCTCGGCCTGACACCGCTGGCATGCCACCCCCTGTGCCCAACACCCCACGACCCGGTGTCGGTGGCCTCGGGGGCAGGGGCCCCCCACCGCTGCCTGGAGGGGGACGCCCCACCTCCTCGGCTCCGACCCCGCCCCCTGGTCGCCATGGCAGCGGTCCGCCTCCCCCTATCCCAGCCGCGACCGGGTTCGGGCGTCAGCCCTCCACCCCCGCACCACCTCCCTCCAGTCGCCCCCCCTTACCCCCCGCGCCCAGACCTGGGTCCGAGGACCGCCCCCCGCCCGTTCCCCTGGGCAACAGACCCTCTCTGCCCCTCCCACGAGACGGGCCTCCACCTCCTCCACCTTCCTTCAACAACAAGCCCCCCCCACCCTCTTCATCCTCCCGCCCCAGTCCTGGAGGGGGTGCGCCGCCTTTGCCCCCTGGCCGACCTGGACCGCCCCCGCTGCCCCCCACACCTGCGGCGCCTGCTGATGATGTCACCCCACGGCTGCCCCAGAGGAACCTGTCACTCAACTCTGCCCCTGCCCCCCCTCCTGCCCGCTCCGGCCCCCTGCCGCCACCCCCCAGTGAAAGGCCGCCGCCCCTGGGCAGGAACTCCTCTGCACGCACAGGTAGGATTACCATGCCAACCAGTATTACACAATTTTCACTCACTCCCTGTTCCTGTGAGTGAGTGTGCTGAGTGCAAGTTGACTTTGACCATGCTGCTTCACCTTGCTGTGTGTCCAAACCTGTTTCCAAGTAAACATCTGGCGAAGCATCTCTCAGTCTTAACATAGTTGAGAGTGAGTTTCCATTGAATATTGGGTGTGTGTGACCTTTGGGACCTCTGATGGCACTGCATCAGAAACAGACTGAGTTGTCCAGTGTATATCACTGCCTGGGTTCAGGAACACTACAGAAAAGACAAACAGAAACCATTGTCTGTGAACAGAGCTTGTGACTGCCTCCACAAAGGCAAGGTAAAATTCTCTAATGCAAAGAGAAAATTGTATTTTCATCAGACTCAGAAACACCTCAACTTTCTGTGGACCTGGATTATTTAAGATGTAAAGAGATTAAGTGGTGAACTGCCCTTAAGTCAAAAAAGGAAATTCTGTTTGGACATCATGGGCACCATGTCCTGTGCGTTTAAGAAAGGGGACCATCCCACTATATCAACCCCAGTTTCAAAGCCAGCATGCATGATGGTGGGGTGGTGTCTCAGTGCGCATAGGTGCATATTTGTGAAAGCACAGCTGGAAAGATACAGAAGAATACGTACAGGTTTTATGGTCAACATACAGTGCCAAGTAGGCTGTCTTTTTCAGGAATGGCACTGCTTATTTCAGAAAGTCCACATCACACCCCATTCTAAATGTTTTACAGCAGCATGGCT
>CM050220.1:23808423-23940923 GCA_027475355.1 Coilia nasus | reverse complement strand
TGAGCTTTTTCACTATCACAAGTCTAAAGTTATTTTATGTGAGTGCAAGGGATAGCACCAGTGACTGACATAATGAAAGGTAATGCACAAGTTGGTTGGTAACTTTTTCACTTTCAGTTATTTACACCTATCACATCCAGTTGGGTCCATCTAAGTTTAATGTTTAAGTCTAAGTCTAATATGTAATGTCAAATATCAACGCTTTGTATTTATTAAAGAATTGTACTATATATTTTTAAAAGGCAATCACAATTATAACAACTTGCAAAACGCTTTGTAGGTTTTTTTAGGGTTTAGGATTTAATCTTGTGTGTAGTGTCAAGTTCATGATAATTTTCGGAAATCATGCAATGAGATGATGCAATTCATTTACGGAGAGCTCATTTGCTCTGCCTTGGATGCTGGAGGGGTTTCTATCCCTTTGGGCCGAAGAGTTCTGGGTCCTCATTTGTAATATTTATGTAGAAACAATTTTTCATTTAATCTAAGAACTTTTTCTGAAATGGAATGTACTAGGCCACACGTGTCGCTACAGCCCAAAAAGCAAGACAGACTTGTTTCTTGTTGCGTGTCAGGTATAATTACTTAGATCTTAGGTAAAATCTGCCCTTCTCTATTGTGCAGAACGGGGACCTTCCTTTTGGCTAGCCATCTAACACAAGGTAGCAGTTAACAAGCCTGTTGTCTTGTAGGCTGGCAGACATTGTTGTAGTAGTGACAGCACTAGTGTTGTTGCAACACTGAGGTGCAGCATGCTGCAATGGTGAAAACATAAATTGTGTTGCATTTTTTTAGGCTACAGACAGAATCTACATCAATGATTTATGCTGTTTGATTGTACCAAGTAAGGTATAAAGCTTTTGATGTCACACCAAAAACTAGTATTGCCAGGTAATATCACTTTTCAAAGTACTATTGCCAGAGCAATACTGATGGCGGAGGCACTGTCTTATGTTATCTGTGTTCAATGTGCTCTTGTAGTTGACTATTTTATTCTATTCACCACCTACCTAGAATATTCACTACACATCACAGCAGTCCTGATTATCTGACGCTCTGCACAATCTGTCTGCTGGACTGTAGTTCAGCCATCCCCTCCTGTCTGTCCACACACCTGTCTGTCTGTCTGCTCACCTGTCTATCTGTCTGCCTACCTGTTTGTCTGTGTACTCACCTTTCTGTCTGTCTACCTGTCTGTCTATCTGTCATCCTGTCTGTCTGTCTGTCTGCTCACCTCTCTGTCTGTCTGTCTGTCTGCTCACCTCTCTGCCTGTCTGTCTATCTATCTAACTGTATGTCTGCTCACCTGCCTGTCTGTCTGTCTGTCTGTCTACCTGTCTCCCGTAGTGGATGCCCTGTACAGGAGTACGTACCCTGAGTACCTGCAGTACATTTACCTGGTGGCCCCGGTCTCACTGATGCTCTTGAACCCCATCGGTTTTGCGCTGTGTGAGATTCAGCGCTGGAAACAGAGTGCTGATCACAGCCAGAGCAGGCTGCACATCATCTTCATCGTGTTACTGCAGGTGTGTGTGTGTGTGTGTGTGTGTGTATGTGTGTGTGCGTGCGTGTATGTATGTATGTGTGTTGGGGGGTGCATGCAGTTTTAGCACTACACAAGTAACTCACCTGCTCAACGCACATGGGATTTATAAAGTAGAGGTGTGCATCACATGCATTCTTAAGAGTCATTGTAAATGAAAGATGGACCTTGGGGAAACTCCGCCCCTTTGGACAGCCTTTTCTGTTGTAATATCTAGCAAATGCACTCAGTAGGCAAGTACTAGACTTTTAGGCATAAAAATAATGTTTGTTCTTCAATCTTTGTGTGTGCGTGTGTGTGTAGGTGATGAAGAACCCCATCGTTTTCATGGTGCTAGTGGGAATCATCTCTCACTTCCTGTTGGGTGGGCGGGTCCCAGAGCTGCTGCAGGAGTTTGTGGACGGATTGGCTAACTCGTTCGGGGGGGCGGCGCTCTTCTATCTAGGGCTGTCTATGGTTGGCCAGCTGAGGAGACTGACACGGTCCACTGGAGTGGCACTCATACTGCTCATCACTGCTAAACTGTAAGTAACAGAGAGAGAGAGGAAGGGAGTAGTGAGATGGACAGAGTAGAGAGATTGAGTGAGTGAACAAATGAATTAGAGAAGGAGGTAGAGATAAACCAGCCCCTCGTACTCCATTTCGTTTTGTACAGAGGGTCCGGCAGTGCTTTCATTTACATTGCTGTATTAGGGAGAAATTTGACCTAGCCAGTCAGCGAACAGAGGGAGTGTTGATAAGCGATGACATTGACTTGGTGTGCTACATTTGAAATGTGGTGCATAGGAAGGCTAATTGCATAAATGACGACCAGACGTCCACACCGACCAGACATTAGCGATTGGGTAAAGGCAGAGCCAGTTGTTTTACATTTCAGAAGAGTCCACACCTCCAGGAAGAAATCCTTTCTAAATACAGCACTGCTAAACCCTCTGTACAAAATGAAATGAAGTAACCAGGGGCTGGTTTACCAGGCTAGAGATAAAATGAGTAAATAAGTAAAATATAGAGAATAGAGAGATGGAGTAAGTGAACAAGTGAATGAGAAAGAAAGGGAGAGATTCAGGGAGTGAGAGAGAAAGGGAGAGATGGATAAAGGGAGGGTGTGAATGGTAGATAAGAAAGAGATGAAGAAAGCAGGTGAGTGTGAGAATAAGTGAATGGGGCGTGAGTGAAAAAAGTGCCTTGGTGTGAAAGAGGAAGGTAGTGAGTCAGTTGAGTACTGATTATGCAAGTTTTAGATCTTGTTATCAAGAGGGAGAGAGGAGAGCAAGAGCAGGAAAGAAAGAAAGGGTATATGTGAATGAGTGTAACTGAGGTCTCCATTCTCCCACATCAGAATCAGAATCAGACTCAGCACTAAAAAAAATTGAAATAAATGATGGACACGCCAACCGACCTGGTTTTTCAAACTTTATTGTTGATAGTAAAATGAGAAACAAACAAAATTCAGACACAGAGCAAGCCAGGCGCGTCAAAACTCCTCTGCCTTAGGACATTTGCAAAAGAGGCAGAGTAAGGGGCAACAGGAAGGTTTAGTGACCCAGCGTGGGAAAACCACACCCCCGCACTACTGTACCACGACGACAAGCAAGAAAAGAGACCACATAAATGTAAATAAAAGAAGCTCTGGAATTACCATGCGTGGGGAAACTCAGGGAGACTCATTCAATCCTGCTACATGAGTGATTAGGAGTGTGACTCGGTGAAAGAGAGAGAAAGAGTACCGGAAAAGTATGCAGTTGGTACTTGCAGTACAGGCTTACAGAATGCTTAGTGATGTGTGTGTGCAAAGTGAGTGAGTGTGGGTTTGCCTTGCTATACATGTGGGGACACAATGTCCCCTGTAAAATGGGAAATTCAGACAAGAGGTGGGTTTTGGGGACAAAATTGAGGTCCCCACCAATCTAACAGTGTTTTTCTTGGTTGTTTTGTTGCTAATGACAAAAACTAAAAGTGCAAAAACATTGCTTTACTGACAGGTTAGGGTTAGGAATGGGTTTGGTCTGGGCACAGTTTAACATTCTTTAGTTGTATTATAATGGGAGTCAACGGGAGGTCCCCATAAGGATAGCAGTACACTACTGTGTGTGTGCGTGCGTGCTGTATCGTGGCTATGATTCGCTGGTGGGCCGGCTTGTGGGAATTATCTGCAATACGTAACCAGTTATTTTCTTGGCATTAACAGTGCTTGCTGTTCTGAGGAGGCATATTCGTGCCAACACTCTCTCAAGATCCAGGGTTAAGAGCCTTAGTACACACACACACACACACACACACACACACACACACACACACACACACACACTTCCATGTAGCAACCTGGGTTATGAAATCCTGTGGTGTCATTGCGTTCAGTCCAACACAACACACACCTCCACACACAGTTAGACATCAGCATATGCACACACATATACACAGACACACACACACAGTTTCCGTGGAGATTCTTGTAACAGTAGAAATGTCAAGAGAGTAGTTCTGCTGTGCCTTTGTGTGTGTGTGTGTGAGAGAGAGAGAATACACTGAGTGCAGAATTATTAGGCAAGTTGTATTTTTGAGGATTAGTTTTATTATTGAACAACAACTGTGTTCTCAGTCAACCAAAAAGACATAAATATCCAAGCTGAATATGTATGGAAGTTGCAGTGGGATGTTTTTAGTTTTAGCAATTTTAGGAGGATATGTATGTGTGCAGGTAACTTTCACTGTGCAGAATTATTAGGCAACTTAATAAAAACCAAATATTTACCCATCTCACTTATTTATTTTCAACACATACACTGATATGACAACTCCAAAATTGCAAATAAACATATGACATTCAAACACAAAACAAAAACAAATAATGACCAATATAGCCACCCTTCTTCATAAGGACACTCAGAAGCCTTCCATCCATGGATTCTGTCAGTTTCTTTACCTGTTCACGACCAACATTTTGTGCAGCAGCAGGTCACAGGTGACTTTGCTGATACAATGACTCAGCCTGCACACCTGCGCAATGGACATTCAGGTGCTTTGAGCACCGCCTCCAGCAGTCAGTAGAAAGGAAATAGAACTAAGACTAATGTCAAAGTGTGTATGTGCCACTGAAGAGGCTGTACATATCTTCGTAAGCCCTGTGTAGCATGGACAAGATCATAATGAAGATAAACCAATGCTTGTTTAACTCAGTAGTGTTAAATAAACTGTATGAAACAAGTTAATCATAACCCTGCCCCATAGCTTTGTTGACTTCCACCACTGAATGTGGTATATTTTCTGCATTATTTCTTTACATCAATTCAGTTTAAAAAATACTAATGATGGTTACTTTCATGAGGTATATCATATGGTGTATTTGGTGTACAGTGTGTATTTGTGCATCTGTGTGTGTGATTGTATCTGTATCTGCATGTGTGTTTGTATCTGTGTGCTGTTGTGTGTTCATGTCTGTGTGTGTGTATGTGTATGTGTACATGTTACAGGCTTGTAATGCCATTGATATGCAAGGACATGGTGGAGATTTTGGACACAGCCAACAGCAACTCGTCCAACCACTCGAGCCTGTCCAACTACGCCTTCCTGTACGGGGTCTTCCCCACCGCCCCCAGTGTGGCAATCTATGCAGCACAATACAACATGGAGTTGGAGGTGGTGAGTCAGAACACACACACACACACACACACACACACACACACATACAAATATACACAAATACAGTCACATACACACTAACACATACACGCACATACAAAATTCAGAGTCACATGCACACACACACACACACATACACACGAATACAGGAAGTCACCTGCACATTGACACACTACACAAACACACACACACACACAGGAGGGAGTCAAAGGAGAAATGCAGACACTAGGAAGATATATTACCATTAGGTTTGAAACACTTCATTAAGAAGCTGCCCATAAATTATTTTGGCCTCAGTGGGAGGCAGTGAATCCTGTTGGTTGCACAGAGCTCAGAAGTACACTCACTCATCTCACCATAAAAACAAATATGTACACTAAAGCTCACACTCACCTAGTGTGTTCAAACACACTCACATCCACCTGGTGTGTTATACACACCTGCCCTCACCTGCCATAGACCATATATTCTGGAAGGTGTCACATGATGGTTCACTAGAGCAGAGCAGTACTGGAGAAAATAGGCTTATCTTGGCTGGCTGGCTCAGCCTAAACCACATACATTAAAGCAATACTAAGTAGTTTTCATCTTCAGTCGATCTACAGGTTGGAAGCGAAATTGTCTCTCATGGAGAACTACAGAGAGACAGTCCGCTCCTCCAAACTTGCTTAGTGCGGTTATAGCCCATGGAGGGTGGCAAAGCGAATTCGGAAGTGCCTTTCACCCTGTTACATGTTGATGAACCACTGAAACAATTCTGGAAACATTATTGTAAGGTTAAAAAACTACTTAGTGTTGCTTTAAGTATCACGAAAAAAAATGATCCTTAGATAATAATCAGCAATTTATAAACAGTAATCATTTGCACAATCCGCCTCCCCAGGTCACCTCAGGGATGGTCATCAGCACCTTTCTGTCTGCACCAATCATGTACGTGTCGGCATGGTTACTGACCATTCCCTGGATGGACGCCATGCCCCTGGTGACAGAGCTCCAGAACGTCAGCTTCAACATCAGCATCATCAGCCTGCTCGCCCTGGTGTGTGTGTGTGTGTGTGTGTGTCTGTTCATGAGAAAGAGAGACAGAGAGACTGTGTTAGAGAGAGAGAGAGGTAGCAAGTCTGTGTGTTTATGTTAGAGTGTGTATGTTTGTGTGAGAGTGTGTGTGTTTGTGTGAGAGAGAGTGCGAGAGAAGAGGAAGTAAGTGTATATCAGTGTGCATATGAGTGTGTGTGTGTTTACAGTGGGCTGCAAATTGCATGTGTTTTTCTTTATGTGTTTATGCTGATGTGTCAATTTCCCTCTGCAGGTGGTCTGATGTCTGAGGGCTTTAAGACTGTGTGTGTGTGTGTGTGTGTGAAGGGGAATTCTAAGCAGATTGGCACAGGGCTGTTTTCATTCTGATCTAGCTCAGCAGAAAACTCCACCATAGCACTCTCAACGTTACTGCTCTGATCCTGTTTGTGTGTGTGTGTGTGTGTGTGTGTGTGTGTGTGTATGTGTGTCTGTGTATGTGTATGTGTGTGTAGGTGTGGACCATGTCAGTCATGTTCCTCAGTAAGAAGTTTAAAAGGCTGCCCCATATGTTTGTGATGAATCTCTTCCTGGCCCAGGTAAGATCATCAAGCCCACACACACACACACACACACACATTCCTCGAAATCCACCTATTAGTAAACAGTAATTAAAAGATTTAGTGAAGCACAGAACGATTACTTTACTGAACATTGTGCCACCTACATTGCAACATGCAAATGTTTAGTACATCTTTCTCTCTCTGTTTATGTGTGTGTTTGTGTGTGTGTGTCTGTGTGTGTGTGTGTGTGTGTGTGGTTGTGTGTATGTTGTCTTAGCTGCTGGTGTGTGTGAGCATGATCATTTGGAAGTTTGTGGTGCATCGGAACAACTTACTGGGCCAGGTTCTGATCTTCACTCTACTCTACGGCTGCATCTACAGCACATACCTGTGGACAGGTGAGACCCCTGACGTCTGACCTTAAACACATACCTGTAGGCAGGTTAGACCCCTGCCCTTTCACCTTAAACACATACCTGTGGACAGGTGAGACCCCTGACCTTAAACCATAGACTGTATACAAGAACTGGACAAACCCTCTGTAACGTCACCCATAGACTTTCTCACAGACTGGATGAAGACCATCTTGGCGAATTCATTTTGTGAATGTCAGTGTGAATTATCAGGGGTTTAAACTAATGATTTAAACTAATGTGTGTGTGTGTGTGTGTGTGTGTGTGTGTGTGTGTGTGTGTTCCCCTGTGTGTATGTGTATTTCAGGACTGATTGCTTTTTCTCTGGCCCTGATGAAGAGGAATGAGAAGATGAAGGTTCGCCCTGCAGTTCTTGTGTTTCTAGGATGGGGGTGAGTTAAGTCCGAACACACACACCTGCCTTTAGGAGGTACTGCATTCACACTCTTCAATTTGATGAAGGGCTGACTCCCAAAACTTCAACCTTAAAAGATTGTTGGGAGCATATTACTGGTTTTGCAGACCTGCCACCTTCCATCTTTGTCTTCTCCATCAAGTCCAAACAGAAGCACAGTACGACAACCTTAAATAGGCTGTGTAAAAAGCTTCTCTCCTTCTCTGTCTTTCTTTCTTCATGTCTTTCCCTCACTCTCTCTCTCTCTCTCTCTTTCTATGGCTCTCTATTTCCATCAGGGTTCCTTTCCTGACAGTGGGCGGGCTCCTAATGGCTGGAGATCGCATGGATGACACAATAGACCCCGCCTTCTATTATGGGCGTGGCCAGGTGAGTGACATGAGCAGAGAGACCACAAAAGCATTGCGGTGGTGATTGGCAGCTGGATTTCGTTTAGTACTTGCTCTTTTTGAAATACGACATGTCACCCCGAGTTGCATATGCATGCTGTGCTACCCCGGTTGCCTCCTTTTGTCAATAAAAGGAAATTCGTAAAAACGAGTAAATAAGGAAAAGGCAAACAAAGTGACCTAAGTTTGTTAAATAGAAAAAGCCATGCCACAGTTGTGATTACTGGATTACTGCGATTATGTGTGCTTGTTTAGAATGTTTAAATCTTCTATTTGGTGTGCTATGACCAAATGGGCTTTGAATGATTGTAGCCTGTGACTAGCGTAGCCGAGAACCTGTCATTCTCCCCGCTCCATCTCCTCCACCAAACTAGAACAACCTGTAACAGGAGCACTAAACCATTGAGACCTTTGAAGGTAGTGCTGTATTAAGAGAACATAGTGCTCAAGTATGCAAATGTGGTGTCAGCAGTGTAGTATGTGAAAGTGGGGTGGGTCATGTGTGAGGGACACCTGTGTGTGTGTGAAGTGCATGGGCTTGCTTGCCGAAGGGGAGGGCAGTGAGATGCAGTGCCATCACTATGGTTGACAATGTGCTCTCACTGCCATTCCAATAAGCCTGGGTCCGTGTTATTGCAGTGACAGTCAGAGTGCATGTTTGGTATCCTACAGACCTGGGTTTGAGACCTGGGTAGGTTGACTGCTCTCTCCCTTCCCTACAGTGTGTCATTGTTATGTATTTAGAAAGTAACAATATTACAAGTCACTCACAAGTGTTCAAACTTCAACACACCAACCTTCAGCGAACTTTGCCCTTTCCCCTCCACTCCTAACGCCCTCTTGTGTCTATCTGTCCTGGCCCAGATTGGAAGCACAGCGGCAGTGTCTCTGTGCAGCATAGCCCTGGGGGGGTTGTCTCTGCTGGGGCTGGGCCGGGGCACCCAGGAGGAGCAGCGCTACCATGCCCTGGACCAGAGCTCCATGTCGGGCACCACCGCAGACCTCAGGCCCTACACCGACCAGGAGGACCAGAGCGCCACTGAACCAGCGGCACCACAGAGTCACAGCATCAACGGAGGTACAGTTGTGTGTGTGTGTGTTTGTGTGTGTGTGTGCTTGTGTAATGAAAAGATGGCCATTAAATGCGCTATACACACTGTATTATCAGAGTATGTTGATGCATACACCACACACTGCTGTTTGACTGTGTGCCTGTGTTGTTATTTAAATAATGTGTGTGTGTGTGTGCACGTGTGTGTGTGTGTGCGTGTACGCGCGTGTGTGCGCATGTGCGCATGTGCGCTAGTGATTTAAAATGTGACTGGCATGTTTGCTGTGTGTTGACGTTGACGTTGTCCATTGTATCTCTCTCCCAATTAGAGGAGCCACCCAGTGGGCGTGCCCAGTCCCAGCCCATGCCTGATATGATAGTGGGCCATCTGAATGACACCACGCCAAACACACACACAGGTAAAAAACACACTGCATCACACACAGGTACCAAACACACTGCACACAAAGCCATGAGACACAGGTACTAAAAGCATGATGTTGACACACACATGTACCAAACATGGGTGTGACTGCAACACCTCCTCTTCCTGTGAGTGCAATGATAAAAGGCAGTATTATTATTATTATTATTATTATTATTACTATTATTATTATTATTATTATTATTATTCATAGTTAATCTTGGGTGTACATGTACCGTAGGTCGTCTGCATGTAATGTCGTGTGTAGTCAGTGGAGTGCAGTGCAGGGTGTGAATTGAGGGGTTATTTTTGTGTATGTTGGTTGGCAGAGTTCTATCCATCCTGCGTGTCTATGTGAAATGCGAAGCGCTGCCTGTGTGTGTCAGCTGGCGAGAACCTTCAGTAACTTATAGTATATATATACATATATAACTATATACTTAGCACTGGTGGTTAGTATCACAGGATGTGGTGTGTGTGTGTGTGTGTGTGTTTGTGCATCTGTGTGCAGTGTGTCTGTGTCTGTGTGTTTGCTCAGTGTGGGTGGTAAGCCACATGTCTTTTTACAAATGTACCTATCGCTTTATTCCCCTGTCATTTCTCCTCCAGACCAAGCTGTGGCAGCACTGCGTGAGGCCCCTAGTACACAACTGGCCCAAGAAGAGAGGCAGGTGGCCCGCCATGCCCTGCTGTGTCTGCTGCTCATTGTTGGGCTGCTGGCTGTAAGTGTCCTCAACCCCTGCCTGAACCCACTTGTAGATCCAGTGTAGGTTATAAGATGGTGCAGAAATCAGCAGATCCTACACTGGATCAGGTCCTGAGATCTGCTCATGATCTAGCTCTGACTGCCGGATCCAAAGCGTATACCTTTACTGATCATTGTGATTGTGCATTTACCTAATAAAATAAGTAAACCAGTTAGTCATTCCAAATCAGAACTGGGCAACAAATGATCTTTCCTGGTCATGTTAGGCAGAACATGTGAAAGGTGCACATGTGAAAGCAAGACAAAAGAGACAGGGCCACAAAAGAAACATAGAAAAAAAAAAAAAACTCTGGTGAAAAGAAACGCCACCAAGTCTGTGTTGTTTTTAATGTCCCTGAACTCCGTGTAGCTGACTGAAGTCCTCTGCACACCGCCTTCAACAAAATGTGGCACAGTGCACTTCCGACATCCTATTTGTTTGAATTCCATTGTTTTCAAAATAACCCCACACACCTGCGTCGAACTGTTGCCAATGGTGTGTTGATTACAATTCAAGGCTATTTTTTGGCTCTGCTCATCGAAATCCATTGTTTATCATAAAGGCTGTAGGTGGAATCTTATGATGTGTACTGTGCACATTGTCGAATTCGAAAGTGCACTGCACTTTGTTGAAGCCATGTACAGAGCCCTTGAGTCATGTGATCTGTTTCAGAAGCCTGCATGTCCCCTTGTGTTCTAGAATCTGTCTAGCTGTCTTTGGTGGCTCTTCAATAAAGACCCAGGCAGACTCTACCTGGAGCTGCAGTTCTTCTGTGCAGTGGCCAATTATGGGCAGGTAGGTCAACGCAATGGGACTGATTCAGTTAGCACTTCTGGTTTATGTAAAAATAGTTCTAGTGTCTAGTGTAGTGTCTTTTTACTGCTGTCATTTAATTGCTGCCTCTCTTGGCCAGGGCTCACTTGAAAAAAAAACTACTGTCTAAGTGTGACTACCCTGATAAAAAAAGGATAAATAAATTAAAATAAATTAAGTAAAATGTAGCACCGGAAAAAAAAACTCTATTTGGCGAATCATTTTTGGCGGGAACAACAGTGAATCCTCAGAATACCTTACAGACACAGGAACACATTGTCTATCACCCCTCTTCTTCTGGCTATACACCTGTAGATTTGGAAAGAAAATTAAAGTTATGTTGTTGTCTTATCTGTTTCAGGGATTCATATCCTTTGGGCTGTTTGGGCTAGATGAGCAGCTCATTATTTCACCCTTCAAAAGGAGGTAATTTGGTTCTGTATGTTTTTAATTCATGAGGATTAAGACAGTTTCCCCCTAATATGGATCTTTCTCCAAGACCTCACTGTTTCTGTGATAGGGTATCCAGAGCAAGAGTTGTCTGACTTACTCACAGTATATGTACATATAAATATGTGTATGTATACAGTTCTACGATCTTTTCTCTATGTCTGTGTGTGTCTGTGTATGTATGTGTGTTTAACTGAAATGTATATGTTTTTATGAACTTTGTTTGTGTGTATGTGTGTGTGTGTGTGTGTGTGTGTGTGTGTGTGTGTGTGTGTGTGTGTGTGTGTGTGTGTGTGTGTGTGTGTGTGTGTGTGTGTTTGTGTGTGTGTGTGTGTTTAGGCTGGCCAATCTGTGGGGCTCTGAGCCTGCCCCAGAGGCTCCTGCTGCTGGTCGGGAAGAGATTAGACTCACCTGCACACAGTTTGTGCGCTACCACAAGGACCAGTGTGTGCAGGACATTGTACGCCAAAGAAGGTCAGCTGTGTGTGTGTGTGGGTGTGTGTATGGGTGTATGGGTGTAAATGTGTAAAAAACAAAAGATAAAGAGTACACAAGTTCAACAGAAACAGAAATAGCTGTCAAGTGAGTGGTACTGTTATTGCTACAGAAATAATTATTCCTTATTGCAGCTTCCTTCCCTCTACACTGTAAAAAAGCATTAAGCTTTAAACATTAAGAACCTAACCAGCCAAGTCATCTTACTGCTTTGACTGAGTTATGCCAGTGTGTAGTACCAAGGCTTAATACAAACCTGATGTTACCCATTGACAGAAGAATCGAACAGAGCAACAAGATGACATAAAAGTACTAGACTACATTATGGGGGCAACTTTTGCCCCTCTGTACAGAAGGTGGGAAGTAGTAATTTATAGATTTAGACACAAAAGGCATCCAAATTCAGATGCATATAGTAATTCTAAACAAATGTCAAGCACACTATGCTGTGTTATGCGTATTGTTCCTCATAAGTATTGTCCTAAACTGATAAATATACTTTCTGGTGAAAATACAGGGGCATAATTTGCTCCTCAGTCACAGATTTTAGAGGCGTTCTATGATCTCTGGGGGCATTTTTGCCCTTTGCCAAACACTGGTCTGAGCTAAATATTTTTGCTAATGTGTTATATAATGATGTGTGTGACACCAACCTCAAAGTGATCAGACTGCACACTGAAGCCCTGAGTTCTGCACCTTCTTTTGGCCCTCTAGTCTGCACCAGCACCGTAATGCTCACTCTCTCTCTCTCTCACACACACACACACACACACACACACACACACACACACACACACACACACACACACACACACACACACACACACACACACACACACACACCCCTCATCTTTGCATAGACATGCACCTTCTCTTGATACTGTAGTCTGAATCAACAAAGTATGGCTGTCACACACACATACAAACATACACACACACACAAGCACTCCTCGACAGAAACATGCACCTTCTGTTCCTGATACAGTACTGTCCTTATGTGAACACGCAGGCACAAGTGCATGCACACACACACTCCTCCATACAGACATTGCACCTTCTGTAGGTCTTTTAGGTCTTTTAGTCTGCACTGATAGTAATGCATGTCTGTATGTTTCTTTTGTTGGCATGATATCTGCTCTTAACTCTCACATCTGTTCCTGTTAATCCTGAATAACCCTTTCTTTCCTCACTCTTTCCATTGTCGTATTTGTTGTCTCTCTCTCCCCTTCTCTCTCTTTATTCCCTTCATTCTTCTCCTTACCATTTTCAGTGGGTCAGGTGAATCACTGTCCGGACCAGTAGGTGAATCCTTCCTTTGATGCACAGGTGCAAAGGCTATTGGTCAGACTGGTCGGAGGCGGGCTCATTCACAGGCAGCGAGTTGGTTGATTGGCTGGTGCTTGCTGGAGTGGCGGGTGATCGTGCATCAGCCACACTGTACGGCCCACGTCTGCAGTAGAGAGGAGTTCTGCAGCATGTCAGCGATCAGCTCGGTTTCCATGACAACTCACTCTACTATGTCTTCACTGGGCCAGAATGGTTCTGCTACCATGACGAAACTCTTAGAATGTTACCCTGTGTCATGTGACTTGAAGTGGATGAGTTGGTGACAGAGCCAGCAGACTGGAGGCAAATATTTAGCCGTGAACTTGAATTTACACTGAAACATCTATTTTTTGCATGCTATATATAATATATATGAAGATGTTTACGCCCCAAACTGCAGGAAATGACCACTGAACTCCTACGCACAAATGCACCCATGGCTGTAGATCTACGACAACTCCTTGTTTTCTTCCACTTGTTGACCACTGCAAGAAGAGTGATGTCATATCTGTGCACTACTGCAAGAGTTCTATGCACTGCAGCTTTCCTCTTTGATGATGTGTGTGTATGTTGCGCTTTGTGTGTGTTGCGTTTTTGTGCCTTTTACCCATGTGGAATATGTGGATGGATGTATGTGTGTGCGTGTGTGGTTTTTCTGTTGTGTATGACATGTTCATATGTGCTGTATATGAGTGTGTATTTGTGTAAGAATGTGTTGTGATGTATATGAGGTGTGTGTGTGCGTGTGTGTGTTTCGTTTACTTGAAAATTGTAGCTGCACTGTTTGTGTGAGTCCTGTATGGAGGAATGCTACCCTCATCCTCTGTGATCAGTGGATTCATCGCTTCAATCCTCTATATCATAAACCATGACACCAGCTGCATCGCTGCAGAGCTGAAAGGAAACCTGAAGATCCAGTTTCACCTGTGTGCCAGTAGAAAAGGCAGGTTAGACATGGATATTCTGGCAAGTGTCCGTCTCTGGACTGTTTAAAACCAGCTAAAAAAAGGGTGCAGATTGCCCCCTACTGTTTAGTGGCTAGAAGACACGAGTCAGTCTGCCCATAGTTATAAACTGAACTGAATCTCAGCTCTGACATGTAAAGTGTATTTGTTTTGCATGTTGCCATAGATGTATTTTTTCCTTCCTTGTGTTTATCCATGCCTGGTGTTTGCTGTGTTTCCCCCCAACAGTTGTGTTCTTGGGGCCAGTGGAACTACTATGATAGAATGGCAGGGAATGGGGATGGGATTGGGTATATGGTATATGCTGATAATCATGCCATTTTAAACCGCTGCTGATAATGTATGATACAGTGTGGGTGCAATATCACTGTGTCATTGTTGATATATATACTAATATATATGAATTGTCATCAGGTGCACGTTTGTTTAAAGAACCGTTTGACATGAGTACTGTTTTTTTTCTTTCCATTAAGGAGAACACGATTTTGTTTCTGGCCTGTTCAAACACAACTATTATCTGTTCTTGCACTGAGATCTTGGAGCAAACTTGTAGCTACTATTGGCTATGTGGAAGAGGTGTTAATAGTTTGCTATTATAGCATGAGAAGTCCTCAACTGTAAAGGTTTTGCACTGAGATCATAGCCTACAAAAGTAACACTGTACATTTTATTTTTGTCTTTTTAAACCATCATTAAAAGCAGTAAAGCTGCCAGGCTGTGTGTATTTTCTTGTATAAACGTATGTATCTTTGACAGATTTATTTTTAATTCGTAGTTTCAGTCTTTTCAGCTGTTTCAAACCTTTTCGTAACATAGACTAGTACATAAACGAACACATAAACGCATAAACACATAAAAAGTAAAGGGGTTAGCGACGTCCGTGCAGTATTTTTTCTAACGCAGATTTCACACGACGTCATCGCATCACTTTTTGTTAAACCAATGGGATTGCAGAGAATATTCACACTTCCGGTATGTGGTTCCTTTCCCTGCCACCACCGAGGTGTAGACTGGCGTGTGTACAAGCCAGCCAGCTTGGATTTGTACTTTAACGACAGAAACATCGTCATTTAAAGGTGAACTATATCCACACATTGCTTATCACAATATTACCTATCAGCAGGACAGAAGCTCGGTGCAAGAATCGTTCACAGGACGATTATTCTAGCCACAAGTTAATTGGGCTAACCGGCTAGCCTGACCCTCCATGAATGAATAGCACAGCTATGTGCTAAGTGTAGCTAGCTAGGTACTCCATGTGTGGTGAGCCAGCTGGGTTGAATGGGTAGAGAGCTACAGGGCTCCCTCGAAATTTTGTAGTGTCTTGCTGGGACCCAAGCTGTGGGCCAAGTGTGTGAATGTCATGTAATAAATGAGCTATGAGAAACTGGGGTAAGCGTTATTCATAGTCCTTATCGTGGGGCCAGCAGAGTTCATCTTACTGTACGCCCCTGACACACGCTAGATCTATTTTTGGTATGGACCTCTCAGCCGTCGGGCAGGGCAGCACTGCGAAATGACAACCGGACAGAATTACTGACGTTAGCCACGCGGCAAAGGCTACGTGCCGTTCGCCCTTTTTCTCAGAAATGTGACGTTAATTAACTCTTGGCTAAGTAGTAGATGTTTTAAGATAGCAGGTTGTTCTACAACTTACAGTTATGGCTCCTAAAAAGGTGTGTCCGTGGCCCGACTCCGCTCCATTGCTGTTTGTAAATGCCAGGGGGCATTATAACTGAGGATTTCTTTTGCAGATGCCACCGAAGAAGGGAGGGGAAGCACCCAAACAGCCGCCCCTGATCGGACGCTTTGGGACCTCCCTGAAAATTGGCATCGTGGGACTGCCAAACGTGGGGTGGGTGACCGTGATATTCAAAAAGACGCATTTAACAGGGAGCCAAAGAATCAGCAGCATTGCACATGCATGCTTGTTGATATGAAGTGTATTAATAGCCATCGTCCTGTCTGAAGATTACCTTAATGTTGGTCAGACTGTGGTGTCATTGATGTGATTTCACTGATGAACGAGTTGCACACCACACTATGCTGCAGGCAATGGTGTCATGGCCTATTAGATGTTACATAAATACTCTGCTTCTTGAGTATACTATTACAGCATGTGCTCACCCTGCAAGTGCTTGTGTTGGTAGCTTACTGAGAAGAGGGATGTGAGACACCTCTCCTGTGATCTGCTCGATAACATGATCAGGAGGCCCATCACTAAGGGCTGTCGTCTCTGTCCTGCAGAAAATCCACCTTCTTCAACGTTCTGACCAAAAGCCAGGCGGCCGCAGAGAACTTCCCCTTCTGCACCATCGACCCCAATGAGAGCAGGGTGCCCATTCCCGACGACCGCTTCGACTATCTCTGCCAGTTCCACAAGCCAGTCAGGTGAGAGGACGACATTCATGACTGCAGGCATCCAGGAACTTTCAGATTAGCCAGTCAATGGCTTGCAGGTTTGTTTTCACCTAGCTGGCTTTAAGTTTCTGGATGTCTGCGGTTACAAATACATACACACACAGCCATGCACATGCCGTCATACACATCAAGGCACAGATGGACTTGTTACACATACACACACATACATGTGCATACATAGACACTCTAGGTTAGTTAGTAATGTCTGGGGTGACACATGCATTGCCAACTATAGACAAACAGACACGCATACGCACACACAATGTCTCTTATCACTGCTTGCACAAACATAATGGCAGCCTGTCTAAACAGCATTAGTAGACTATAACAATAAACAGACATAATCGGTTGGCCTTGCTGCGTTGATGTTTCCTGTGCTGTGTCTGTGACTGAATGCCCACCTTCTCCCTGTGCCCATCCCCAGTAAGGTGCCGGCGTTCCTGAATGTGGTGGACATCGCTGGGCTGGTCAAGGGGGCCAGTGCAGGCCAGGGCCTGGGCAACGCCTTCCTCTCACACATCAGCGCCTGCGACGGAATCTTCCACATGAGCCGTGAGTGACAGGCATTGCCATGGGCAATACATATGACTTGTCTCTCTTTCTCTTTTCCTGTCTTCTTCTCGTTTGTAATCTGTTTCTCTGTATCACTCGTTCTCTGTGCTCTCTCCCAGTGCTGTAAATTGGTGTCATTGTCAGTCTTTTTCAGTCGCTTTGTTATTGGTCAGTAATGAATTACCTGTTTGACAGAGCAGCTGCTGTGTGGTTGAAGTCAGTTTGTTTGATGCCTTATGAAGTTATGACCAAGCTCTCAGGTGTGCGTCTGTGTGTGATGATAGGACTTCAGTGTTGCTTGTTAGTTGTTTATGTACTGATGACACCTTGAATGAGATTTTTAAGCCTTAGAGGATGGTGGGAATTATAGTATGGTGGGTGTTATAGCCTACTAGCCATACAGACAGTTTAATGGCAAAGGATAGAAAAAATTGCACAACAGCCAGCCTACACTACAAGCTAATCAAATCACAATTTATTCGACAGCAACCAGTTTGTAAAAGTTTGAAGTTGTTGTTATATGTGCAGCGCAAGGTGAATGGGCGACGACGTCATCGTTTTCAAAAGGTTGCGTTTACGCTGTCCACGCGAGAATGAATGGCGGCGTTGTCAGACTTTCTCATTTTGGAACCCATTCTCAAAAAGTATCGTTTTCGGTCACCCAAAACGTTTTACCGTTACCGTTTTGACCTGAAAACGTTGTCGGGTGGACGGGCCCTATAGTGTACAAATTAGAGCTGTTAGTTTAGTAAGCGAAAGTTGTATGCATCCACATATGACAGAGAATGTTTTATTTGTCGGGGAGACATGGAAGGTGTGGTGTGTGTTTTTGAGTGGGTGTGACTGTGTGTTTATGACTGAGTTAGTGTTAGAAAGTGTTGGTATAGAAAATTATCTGTTTTTAAAAGGTTTTAGATACTCATTTAAATCTGGACACTTCAAGCCTATCCTCATAGTGTGTTTATGATGATGATGAGTGGGTGTGTGTGTGTGTTTATGATGATAATGGGTGTGTGTGTGCGAGAGAGACAGACACGAGTGTGTTTTGTGTTTTATTTCTAGGTTGGTGTGTGCAAGAAGAATTGCTTTATTTATGTTACATGTGTATCAGAGTTGACTGTAGGGCTTGTCCATGGCTGTAGTTTAAACTCATCACTATAGACTTCACTATTTGCCACATTCAAAATTGTGTAAGGATAAGTCTATGTGGACAACATGACAGCAATAAAGACTCTGATAGGTCTATTGAAAAATATTGTGAAGTTGTAATAAAGTTTGTGTTTGAAATTGATAGTGAATGTAGAGGATAGAGGTAACTCAACTGCGTGTTTATGTTTGTGGATCTTTGTGTGTGTGTGCTTGTGTTTGCACATGGCCGTGTTTGTGTATCTGTGTGTGTGTGTGTGTATGTGCATTTGTGCGTGTAGGTGCGTTTGAGGATGAGGACATCATTCACGTAGAGGGCAGTGTTGACCCTGTGAGGGATATTGAGATCATCCACGAGGAGCTGAGGCTCAAGGATGAGGAGATGATCGACCCCATCATCGACAAGCTGGAGAAGGTGGCCGTCAGAGGAGGAGACAAGAAGCTTAAGCCTGAATACGTGAGTACTACACTACCCAGAATACACCACACTCAAATCTAATTGGGCAGGGGCAGGTGTCAGAGAGGAACTACAAACTAGGTATTTTTAAGTTCTTATGATGGACTTGTAATGACAGAAACGGCATTTCAGAATGTGCAAATCACGTACATTAGAACATCTTTACAGTGTGGTGTCTTTAGTAACATGAATGCATTGTTATTCCCTTCCCCTACTGTTCCTGTAGGACATCATGTGTAAAATTAAGTCCTGGGTAGTGGATGAGAAGAAGCACGTGCGATTCTATCCTGATTGGAACGACAAAGAGGTGAGACTCTCTCACATGCTGTCTGTCTTGTGTTCCCACACACACACACAAACACACACACACACACAAACACACATACCAGCTCTCACTCACACACACACATCACACAATCCCTCTCTCACTCACATACACACACACACTGTATTCCTATAAGATTCAAGATGTGTTTATTTGCACTATACTGCTATACAGACAAAACTGAAAGAACATGTTAATATAGTCACCATACATAATAATGAGAGACCTAGTTGCAAACAAGCAGTGTATAGAACATACAGACAGATGCATTTACGCATATAGCAGCCGTTTTTGTTTGTTGTGGTAGTCATTTTTTTTTACGCAAGATGCACAGTGAGATGTGTAAGAATGGCTCTGTGGGAGTGTAATGTGCAGTGTGTGGTGCAATGGGACTGCACTAGTGGAGGTGTGGGTGATTCGAAAAAACTTGCACTCCTACAAAGGTATATAAGCACCACCCCAGTTACCACCCACTGATCCTGTTACTGACTTTGTCCATTCACCCCCCCCCCCCCCCCACTCCTCAGATTGATGTCCTGAATAAGTACCTGTTCTTGACGTCCAAGCCCATGATCTACTTGGTCAACCTCTCGGAGAAAGACTTCATCAGAAAGAAGAACAAATGGTGAGACGTGTGTGTGCGCGTGCGTGCAAGCATTTAGCCGCATATAATGGAGCAGTGGCAATGTCATCATCCTGATAAATGGCTTGCCCGGGTGTAACTCTAAACCCTGTACATTTTGTTAGTAGCATGAGTGGTGTTCTGTTTGTCATGTGTGTCATTGCTGTGTTGTGGATCTTGTGTGGTTAGTTGTGTGGTTAGTTGTGTGTCTGTAAATGCTGCAAAGCCACATGTGTGCCAGGTCGTCTTACTTATGTGTGTGATTTTGTGAATTAGCTGTGTTAGTGTTATGTTCAGTGTTGTAAGTGTTAGTGTTCTATGTAGTTATATAGAGATTTAGTGGGACATCCATGTAAAGCTATCCATGCTTAACTCAATTTTCAGGTCAGTCAGGCTGTCATGTCTGGTTTATAAAATATAACATGGCTGACATGCCTGGCTTATAACATGTAGACAGTCTGCTAGGTCTGTATTGTAACATGTAAGTCAGACTGTTATATCTGTCTTATAACACACAGTCAGGCTGTTATGTCTGTCTTACAACACACAATCAGACTGTTATGTCCAGTTTATAAGATGTAGTAGTGGTTTATACGTGCTAATGTTAACGTGGTAAATAGGGTGAAGTGAAGTTGCTAAAATTCTGATTACATTTGTCTCTCACTCTGTTTCTCTCTCTCTCTTTAAAATCTCCTATTTCTATCCCACTGCTTTCTATTTCTCCACATGCTCCCTCTTCTCTCCCATGCTCTCTCTCTCCCTCCCTCCCCCTCTCTTTCTCTCTCTCTCTCTCTCTCTCTCTCTCTCTCTCTCTCTCTCTCTCTCTCTCTCCCTCCCTCTTTCCCTGCCCCCCTCCTCCATGTCCCAGGCTGGCGAAGATTAAGGAGTGGATCGACGCCCATGACCCCCATGCCCTGGTCATCCCCCTGTGCGGGGGCCTGGAGGCCAAGCTGCAGGACATGGATGACGAGGAGAAAAAGAAGTACTGCGAGGAGCAGAAAACCCAGAGGTGGCGCCTCTCTCTGTCATCTCTCCATAAACTCCACGTACTCTGTCATGCATAGGCTTACAGACCAGAGATGCCGTATGTATCGGCCGACTGATACATTGGACCAATATTTAGCATTCCTAAATATGTCAGCATCACCCAATGTCTACACGATATTGGGCTAACTTATAGAGATGCACATTAGTAAGCACATATGGAGGCAGAAGTGTTTTCCTCTAAAGTGGCAGTGGCGCCTTTTCATTAAAAGGATATGGGCAACTTCAGGTCCACATGTTACTTTGTACATCCTGTACCAAATATGGCAAGTCTATTATGACTTCTGTCCATGATTGATGGCAGCATTACATACATGACTGATGCTACAATGAAAATACGTGTTTGTCTTCTAAAATTAGCAGTTAATTTTGCTCCCCCAAAGTCATTAACTTGTATTGGGAATCGGCTAACTCTGACTCGTAAAATATCATTATCACATCAGCCATGAAGAAACCCATATCAGTTGACCTCTGTCACAGACCTAAACTCACACACTCATGCACCCAACACACTTCCACACACATAATGGTATATGCCCATACAGTTCCTACTCTGTTATGTACCTACTTTTCATGCAGTCCATACACTGTCATTGTGCCTAATCTCACACTCTCATTGTTTTATCATCATGGAAACAGTTACTGATGTGTACTGATGTGTTGATTTTCGTGTGTGTGTGTGTGTGTGTGTGTGTGTGTGTGTGTGTGTGTGTGTGTGTGTGTGTGTGTGAGACAGTGTACTGCCAAAGATCATTAAGAGCGGCTATGCAGCTCTGCAGCTGGAGTACTTCTTCACGGCAGGACCAGATGAAGTGCGTGCGTGGACCATCAGGGTGAGAAGCACATGTGCAGCACATATACACACCAAACTAACAGAAATTTGATTAGAAAGGATTTTAACAGCACTATGGCTGTCAGGGATTTTTAGCATAGGTATCGGGATGTAATAAGATTTTGAGAAACATAACAAAAGCACCCTTTTTAAATACATTGCACATTGCACAAAGACAAACAGACACTGTTTTGAAAAAGGTAAAGCAGTGTATAATTCCCTGTATTTTATGTGTCTTGTGTTAGGGGGAAAAAAGACAAACTACAGAGGAGTAGGTGTGTCCAAATGTTTCACAGGTGTAATAAATAGACTACAGACACACAGGAGACATGGGACTGTGAAGGCGAGATTTAGTGCTTTAAGAGGAATCATTTTGACTTTACAACAAATGTTTCTTCTGCTCTTTATCAGAAGTTGTGTGACCCTTGACCTTCAGGTGACTTCTAACCCTATGATCGGTTGTTAACCCCTCTGCCCCACAGAAAGGAACCAAGGCCCCTCAGGCAGCTGGAAAGATCCACACGGACTTTGAGAAGGGCTTCATCATGGCCGAAGTCATGAAGTACGATGACTTCAAAGAGGAAGGAACTGAAAATGCAGTTAAGGTCAGTGTGCTTGCGTGTGCGCTTGTGTTATAAGGATATATGCATGGATATACGTATGTGTGTAAAGACAATGTAGATGTTTTATTGTGATTACTGCCTTAAAAGGTCCCCGTTATTAATAAATAAATGTTAATAAGTATAATAGGAAATAATAATAAGCTTCAGAGAAATTAAGAAATGATAAATTCATAAATCCAGAAACAAATGTTCATGTTTTGTCGTTCTAGAAGTTATTATTTTTTATTGTTGATAACTACAGTGTTGCACAGTATGATGTTTTCCCTTATGTTGATTTGTGTTTGAAATGTCTCCTCACTCGTATAGGCTGCAGGCAAGTACAGACAACAGGGCCGGAACTACACAGTGGAGGACGGCGACATCATCTTCTTCAAATTCAACACGCCAAACGCACCCAAGAAGAAGTGAGGAGACACATGTAGCAGGAGTGGACTACACCTGCGGGTGAAATGAGGGGACTGCTTTAGACACCATGATCCTCTGAGCTTTTTATTCTTTTTTTTCCTTTTTTTCCTTTTTTTTTTGAGTTCTTGATCTTCAAAATGGCGGCACCCAAGCCGTCCCCACCGCCTCACGTCATGTGCTCCATCCTGTGCTTACACACAGATCCACAGACGGGTCTATAAATCGCTGGTGTGTGTGTGGTGGTGATCAGTGAATGTGCATACAACAGCTGGATGAAGCTGCCAGGTTCCATCTTACACATGTGGAGAGCACCAGACGACACATGCTAGCCTCTGTGCTCCTCTCATACACACAAACTGCATGTGGCACAGCAAGCTGACATCTACTCTCAATAAAACATCTGAACAAACAGCATCTGCTCGTCATTGGTCAGTGTGACTGTGTGTATGTGTTTATGTTTGTTTGTATGTATTTGTACTCAAGTGATTGAGATTGTATGCATTTCTCTAAAATGGTTTTCTTCCAAATAAATATTTTCACCCAGAACATGACCGTGAAAATGAGTATAGCAGTATTTTCGATATTTCTGGGTGTCTTTCTGGGTGACTTTTGCTACATAAACTATAACCATATATCTATGTAGATCTTGATCATGGTAAAACCGAGTTTTGAGTAGAAACTGTTACGACCCTGCCCCAAGGCTGCAACAAAACAGGGAGACGAGAGATTGGATTTTAACAAAATATATTTATTAACTAAATTACAAACAAATGTGATGGGTCAACATCAGTCATCAGTAATGCATGCATGTTGGTGGATGTGAGATGTTCTGAGTGCTGTGTGGCTGCGTCTAAATCAAAGACAGAATGGGAGAGACGGCAGTCTTTTAAAGCTGGTGAGACACCTGTAGCAGCTCATCAGCCATTAGGCAAGTCCGGCCCCATAGAAACCTGCAGATAGTTATCAGTCAGGCACAGAAAGAGCAAAAAGGCCTAGTGGACCGTAACAAAACAAGTTCAACTATTAACTCTGGTGGCATTGAAATATGTATTACAGACTTTCAGATTGCTTTCTGAAGTGGTTTCAATTTAATAGAAATAACAATGTGAAGCATATGGTACTTGTCACCTGAAAAATATACTACTGAGGTTCACAACACCAGAAAAAGACACACAAATAGGAATACATTCCTGTGGCACAAAGAAGACATTTAGGTTCAGAAAAAAGTATGAAAGTGTTTCAAATGAAAATCAGTTGATCTAAATTAGTTTGTTGATATTGCTTGGTAGAGTGTGGTTTATGTAAAAGAACTTGTGCAAGAAATAAGTTCTTAAATTGTTTTTTTGAATAATAATAGTTCTGGCTCAGGCCAGGATATCCAGCTTCGAGGCTGTAAGTGCCAGACCTACCATTAAATGTCACTTTAATATCTGGCATATTGAACTTTGTATATTATAAGGATACTAATAATAAAAAAGAAAACCTAACATAATCCACAACAAAACCAGGCCTGACACTTTAACAAACGACTGATTTTGTTTACAGTGACCCCACACTGCTGGACACGAGAGAGGCTGCTTTTTGTCAGTCCCCCATTTCACTCAACTTTTACGGATAAAACTATATTACAGCTGAAATTCAGAGACTGAAAATTCAAAATCCTCCTCTTAACCTTCAATGCTATTCACAACAACCTTCATTTCGCCACCCTTTCATACTAGGTCACCCTAAATCGCCCTCGTCCGTCCACTTGACCTACCCCTCCGCCCGTTTTATCACCATGGAGTCTAGAGCATTCAGCAGCTCTGGAGCGCCACTGTCACCTGAACTCAGAAATATCAACTGTCTTTTTTACTGTTCAAATTCACACTCAAACTCACCTGTTCAACTTATTGACCTACTTTTCCTTTCTTCTCCTAACACATAAAATGGTCCCCTGTGTGACCTGTGGATGTCTGCAACCCCTTCAGCATTGGCACCAGAATGTAGGCCTATATAAACATTTACACACTGATGTACTAAAGTGAGACCAATTAATCACAGTTTGGATGAAAACTTAATGATTTTTTTCAGCCGGTCAGCTGTGAAACATCCTCCCCCAATATGTCACATCTGCTCCCCTTTTGGGTAGGTCATCTTTACATGTTCTTAAAATGGATGTAAAGAACTTGTCTTGCCTAATACCTAACAGGCAGTTTATATTTTTTTATTTGAATTTTTCTTTTACATACTGTATGTCATTTTTTTTTCCTGTTGTATGTGTTCTGTTGTATTGTTATTGTCTGTAGGCCCTAATCATTCAGTGAACACACTGAATTATTCTGGACTATTAATGAAAGATGCTATATGGGCATCTTTTATTTTGATATTATTTCAAACAGATATTGTTTCATTATTTTATATCCTGTAAAATCTCTATATTATTCATATTTTTTAATTAGTAGCCTCTTATTTAATATTTTATGATCATCTTTATTTTATATAAAATGTATTTTAAATTGTTTTTTGTATGTTTATTTTCCCTTTATATGGTATAGTAAATATTTTTTATTACTGAATATAACTTATATCCCATACCAAAAAGCATTTTAATGTATAGTATTGGCTACTTGAACTACTAAAAATATAGTTGTTATTTTTTGAACAATGTACACTGACATGGCTTTCTAAAAATGCAGTGACATCACGAACATTCTAAATTCTAAGTTCTAAGTTCTAAGGTTGCCATTGTCAACCTTATACAAACAAAGAGAATTTTCAACTTTTGATGAAATTGAACACTCAAAGCACTTGTTTTTCCTCGCAAAAAAGGAATATTTTGGACATTTACTGCTGAAATTCTTCGACAAATATGATAAGGGTAAGCCACAATTTATAACTCCTCGATTTTTTATTATTTTTTTGATTTTTAAGGATTTCCTATTAAGGTCAGTTTCTCCTACAGGGTAGTGAGTGCCATTCTCTGAATGGCCGCTATGGCCTTAGAAGGAACATTGTCCCATCCAAACGCCTTCAAGATTTCTATGTAGAAGGAGTGAGCTTGTCTAAAAAGAAGCGTACCCGAACCATAACCAATGGTGCAAATGGGGACAGTTCTACTGTAGGGGCTCTTCTCCATCTACCTATCTCCACTGAGGCTACCTACAGCAGTGGTGGTGACTCATTGGTCTGCCGCATAAAAACTCCTAGACTTCAGGGGGCCTGCCAGAATGACCATGGTAGTCACTGTGGATCAATCTCAGGGCCTCAGGTGGCCAAGGAGAAATCTGGGGTGTCCAAGGCTCCCTCTAAGGAGACACTTGAGATGGCCACCATCTTGCTTGGCCTTGGACAACATGTGTACCTGCAGAACACAGTCCAACAGGCTGGATCCACATCCCAGGATGCTCCATTGGTTCAAGAAAGGAGGTTGGGGGAGCACCAGGATCACACCTACTCTAAAGTCAGTACCCAGCCAAGTGCCACCAGTGGGCATGTGGACAGCTGTGAGAGTGAAAGTCGGAGAAAGAAGCAAGCCAACCCTCACCGCATCATGCCCAGCAAACTGCAGACCCAGGACATCAAGGTCCTGCATGTCGCACAGGCAGGGCACCAAAGCATCTCCAGGTCAGGACTCGATACCCAGCCAGGTGCCAGCAGTGGTCACGCAGCCAGCTGTGAGAGCAAAGGTCGAAGAAGCAAACAGGCCAACCCTCGCCACATCATGGCCAGTAAAGTGCAGAAGCAGGACTACAGGGTTCTGCATGTCCCTCAGGCCGCTCTCTTCTGCTCTAAAGCATCTTTTGCAGGGCTGCCCTACAGCCTCAACCAGATTTTGGGAATACCCCAGACACCCTGCCATGGTTTCATCGGGGGAAAAGACCTGAATGATGGAGAGAAATTCAGTCCTCAGGACATAGACATCCCCTTTGAGTGGTCGACATCTCCTAGGGAGAAAGAGGACATGTTCTTTCCTCATCTCAGTGATTCCTCCTACAAAGCTGAGGTAAGATATGCTTTCATGATTCCTATGAGTGTTGTCCATAAATGAATGTGATTTAAGTGAACAATATAGGCCTAATTCATTAAATGGCTGTATTTTTGTATGTAGGCAGCTGAGAGGAAGAGGAGGGAAACTGCTCTCCAAACCAGCCTCAGGCAGATGAAGGAGCCTCTGGACGAGCGATACATTAAGAATGCTGCTGTGCTCCCAGACCTCCACAAGCCAACACCAGCAACGGCACCCATCCCGACCCAGAAGCCCAGTTTCAGCAATGGGCCACTGCCCCAAGAGGAGCCTGTAAAGATTCATGGCTACAATGTGGAAAACTTCAAAAGAATTTACCACTCTGTGGTAGATCCAAAGTTGACCACAAAATCTGGCAACCCTCGGCCTTACGGTCTTCAGATGGGCAGAGTGATCAAACAGCGCATGTGGGAGAAGTTCCAGTGTCCATCTTTCCTGGAGACAGAGGGTGCAGACGGCCGAGTCTGGATATCAGAGTCCTACTGCAGTCCCACCTTGGAGCCCTACGCACCTGTGATTGACGTGGACATTAGTGAGGAACCCCTGCCTGAAAAGCCAAAGAGAAAGAGGGCTAGGCGATAGATTCATAGATTATATTAGATAATGATAAAATCATAGGCTACCGTTGACAACATTATATTTTATTTTATATATTTCATACTTCATGAAACCCTATGCACCTGCCATTGTTGTGGACAATTTTTTAAGGAACCCATGCCTGAAAAGCCAAAGAGAAAGAGGGCTAGGCGATAGATTCATAGATTATATTAGATAATTATGAAATCATAGGCTACCGTTGACAACATTATATTTTATTTTATATATTTCATATTTCATGAAACCCTACTCACCTGTCAATAATGTGGACATTATTAAGGAACCCGTGCCTGAAAAGCCAACGAGAAAGAGGGCTAGGCAATTATTTCATAGATTATATTAGATAATGATAAAATCATAGGCTACCATTGACAACATTATATTTTATTTTATATATTTCATGAAACCCTACGCACCTGTCATTGATGTGGACAATTTTTAAGAAACCCGTGCCTAAAAAGCCAACGAGAAAGAGGGCTAGGCAGTGATTTAATAGATTATAGAAAAGGATAAAATCATAGGCTACCATTGGCAACATTATATTTTATTTTATATATTTCACATTTCATGAAGCCCTATGCACCTGTCATTGACATGGACATTAGTAAGGAACCCATGCCTGAAAAGCCATTGAGAAAGAGGGCTAGGCAATGAATTCATAGATTACATTAGATAATGATAAAATTATAATCTACCATTGACAACATTATATTTTATTTTATATATTTCATTACATATAATTAATTGATGAATTTTATATTTCATTGATAAGTTTACTTTTTATAAAGTAGATAAGTTTCCTTTTATACTTTTCATAATATATTAAGTCACTATTTAAAATAAATATCTTTTGACAAAAAGTTTTACACTGTCTTCACTTATTTGAACATTAATCTTTTGATTAACTGTTAGGTTACCTTTATGTATAGTGTACACTGTATACCAGTAGTCTTGTAGTAGTATTGTATACCAGTAGTCATTTTTAATGAATTCCTTTAATGATTAAACTGGTACACATTGTGCTGTGTGCTGTGGGTGTGTGGGGAGGGCATAACGCAAGGACCAAGGCTATATGCTGCATGCTGTGTGTGTGTGTGTGTGTGTGTGTGTGTGTGTGGGGGGGGGGGGGGGGGGGGGGGGGGGGGCTGTGTGTGAGGAGAGGAGGGTGAAGGGCGAGAGCTTTGGGCTGCGTGTTGTGTTATTTCATATATACCATCCCCAGCAATGACTCCAAATTCTCATCCACTTTCGCTAGCACTTCTTCCACTGCAACTACATAAACCCTTTCAAACTAATTTTACTGTCATCCTCGCTGTTGCTGGTCCTTCCCATCACCAGGATCTTTGTCCTTCAGAGATTGTCCAGAATTACGACAACAGCATTAAAGACGCTTGCAGAGGCATTTTAATAATAGTTGAATAATGTATAGGAATTGAAACCTGAGTTTCGATAAATTAATTTCCAGCTCAATCCTGCAGGTGGCGGTAATGCAACAACATTGCAAATTACCAATGAACTAAATAAATAGATGGAGATGGAGGCAGAAATGTTTTCCTAAAGTGGCAACAGCACCTTTTCATTAAAAGAGCAAAAACAACTTCAGGTCTACATGTTACTTTGTTATTCCAGTACCAAAGATGGTGGGTCTATTATGACTTCTACCCACGACTGATGGCAGCATTACATACACGACTGCAGCTACAATGAAAATATGTGTTTGTCATATGTGTGTGAGGGGAGGCAGTGAGGGGGCATGAGCAAGGGAGCATAGATGTGTGTGTGTGGGGGTGGGGGGGGTGGGGGGGGTGGGGGGGGATGTTGACCCATGATGGCTGTGTGCTGTGTGTGTGTGTGTGGGGGGGGGGGGGCTTTGCCAAGATACCCCAACTGTGAGGAAGGAGAAGGGGTGAGGAGGGCATGAGGTGCTGTGGAGGCAGTGGAAGATGGAGAATGGCGGGGCTCTGATGACATCTGGGGTGTGTGTGTGTGTGTGTGTGTGTATGTTTGTGTGTGTGTGTGTGTGTGTCTGTCTGTGTGTGTGTGTGTGTGTGTGAGTGTGGTGTAAAGTTAGGTTGTGTGTGCTGAGTGGTGGATGTGTGCAAAGTCAGTATAGTGTGTGTTCAGGGTTCTGATGGCCTGTGAATAGAAACTCCTCCTATGTCTTTCAGTCCCAGCCGAGTGATTGCGTAGGCGTCTTCCAGACCTCAGTGGTTTAAGCAGTCCATTTCCAGGATGAGAGGAGTCTTTCAAAATCTTTTGGGCCCTTGAAAGTACTCTTCTGGAATAGGTGCCTTGCAGAGCAGGAAGTGGAGTTCTGATGGTGTGTTCAGCTGAACGTACAACTCTCTGCAGAGTACTGCAATCTCTGGCTGTGGAGTTCCCATACTAGGTGATGATGCTACCTGTTAGTACACTGTCTATGGCTGAAGTGTAAAAGGCTTTCAGGACAAATGAAGAAACTTTGAATTTCCTTAGTTGACGAAGGAAGAAGAGTCGTTGTCTGGACTTCTTCAGTACATCTTGTGTGTTAACAGTCCATGTAAGATCTTCAGTGATGTGTACACCAAGGTATTTAAAACTTGGGACAGGTTGCCCGCTGATCATTAATGGAGTATAGCTGCTACTCCGCTGCCTCCTATAATCCACCACCATTTCCTTTGTTTTACTGACATTCAGTGTCAAGCTGTTAGACTGGCACCACTGTGCCACCTCTTCAACTTGATCCAAGTAGGTCTGCTCGTTGTTGTTGCTGATGAAGCTCATGACCACAGTGTCATCAGCAAACTTGATAATGGAGGTGTGACTACTGCTGACTTTGCAGTCATGAGTGTAGATGTTGTATAGCAGAGGACTCAAAACGCAGCCTTGGGTAGCTCCAGTATTGGAGGTTAATGTGTCAGATGTCAGACCACCTACTCTAACCACTTGTGAACGGTTAGTGAGAAAGTCCAATATACAGTGACATAGTGCGGTGTTCAGTCCCAGGGCTTTCATCTTTGTGACCAGCTTGAGGGGTATTATGGTGTTAAAGGCTGAACTAAAGTCATGCAATAGCATTCTCACATAATTCCCCTTTCCTTCCTCCAGGTGAGTTAGGGTGTTGTGCAGGAGGTTGGATATAGCATCCTCTCTGCATTTGTTGGTTCTATAGGCAAATTGGAAGGGGTCAAAGGAGCTTGGCAGGGATGAGCAAATCATGTTTTTCACAAGCCTCTCGAAACACTTCATGACTGTAGACATTAAGGCCACTGGTCGATAGTCATTTAGACATGATCAACTTTTGTTTTTCGGCACGGGAACAATAACGGACTGCTTGAAGCAAGTTGGAACTGTCTCTTGGGTCAATGATTTGTTGAAGATGTAAGTAAATACAGGAGCTAGCTGAACAGCACAGGATTTCAGAACTCTGGCAGACACCCCATCTGGCCCAGAAGCCTTCTTACAATTAATCTTGCTTAAGACATTCCTGACATCAATCTTAGTGACACAAAAGGGTGTGTCCTCACTAGCATCACAGTTCACGGCAGCTTGTACAAGATCTACTGTATCTTGATCATCAAAATGAGCATAAAAAGCATTTAGCTCACTTGGTAAAGATTTACTCACAGCCGTCAAAGGGGACTTTCTTTCAAAGCCTGTGATGGTCCGTAGTCCCTTCCTCAGGCATGCTGGCTTACCCGCCATGAAATCAGCTTCAACTCTGTCCCGATAGCACCGTTAAGCATCTTTGATAGTTCTGCGTAAACTGTACGATGCTGCTTTGTAATCCGACATGTCACCCGAAGTAAGCCCTGCATTGTAAGTGGTGGTTTGTGTCTTTAAGGCCATTCTTACATCTCTGTGCACCCATGGCTTCTGATTTGGAAAACTTTTAATCTTTACAGTTGGAATGATGGTATCAGTTAGCAGATTGATGTAACTCAGTGATGTAACTGTTTGGAACATCTCCCAATCAACATTGCTAAGGGCGTCCTGTAGCCGGGCTTCGGATTGGTCGGTCCAGCGCTTGACCTCCTTAATCACTGGGGTTAACAAAAGCACCCTGTCGGAGGCAAGACAGATGAAGACCGAAGTGTGTCATATTCAAACAACAGAGTTTATTTAGGGATTGGGGAAAAATGGAGATAGTGTGTGTGTGTGTGCGTGTTCTGCTGAGGCGTCTCTGCACGGCAGTGGGAGATGAGTGTTCCAGTAAAATCCACACGTCAGGAACCCTATGGCACTGAGGAGACACACAGCACAGGCAGCCAGAAGAACTGGGTAGGTGGCAGGCAGGCAGAGGTACAAAATGGAGCAGGCAGGAATCAGAGTCAACGGGTAAAAGGCAGATCAGGTAGTAGAGCAGATGGTCTCAGACAAATCCAGGTTTGGCACGGGAGTCAGAAGCGATAACCAACAAGCAGGAAAGCAGTCTGAAGAACTTTGCAACATTGCAGATGTTGCAAGGGACGGCCCCAGAAGTCCCCCAAGAGGCACCACCAAGTCGGGCGGGTGAAGGGGAGCCGGCGGAGGGTTAAAACTCCTCGGACCGATTCGTCTCCATGGCCTCATCCTCAGATGGAGCTGGACAATCGCCATCCACCGAGGCCAGGTCAGGTTCTGGATCAGGCTATGGGTCAGATGCTGGGTCAGGCACTGGGTCAGGCACTGGATGGGAGGCATGACGGGACCCCCTGGGACGACCCTGTCGGATGGTGGGCTGGTCTGGATGCTGTCAGTAGAAGTTGATGAGGGTCTGGTCCAAGATCCGACTGGCAGGCACCCAGGACCTCTCCTCTGGTCCATAACCATCCCAATCGACAAGGTACTGGATGCCCCTACCCCTTTGCCTGGAACGAAGCAGACGTCAGACAGAGTAGACCAGCCCACCATCGACAGCTGGAGCCGGACAGTGGTTGGGCTGATGACTCTTCCAATAGGGAATGGGCCGAGGAACCGAGGTGCCAACTTCCGTGACTCCACCCGGAGCGGCAGGGAGAGCCAAACCTTCTGTGCCACATGGTAGGTGTTCTCCGACGGTTGGCCCCGGTGGTGTAGCTGGTGATCGACCTGAGGAGCGTGGCACGGGCTTGTGACCAGGTGTGGTGGCAACGGCGGGCACAGGCAAGGGCAGGTGGACAGGTGACTTCTCCCTCCTGGCTGTGGAACAGAGGTGGCTGGTAGCCATACATACACTGCAAGGAAGACATACCGGTGGCAGAACAAGTAAGGGATTGTGGGCGTACCAGCCCATGTCAGTTGACGAACACAGGAGCGAGGGTCAGGAGACGCCATGCAATGGAACGCCTTCTCCAGCTCCTGATTGGCCCGCTCCGACTGGCCATTTGACTGTGGGTGAAACCCGGAGATAAGGCTGACCGTGGCCCCCAACAGATGGCAGAACTCCTTCCAGAAGAGGGAGGTAAATTGTGGGCCCCAGTCAGAAACAATGTCCCTGGGCAGCCCGTGTACACGGAAGACCTGGTCTGAGATCACCTGGGCAGTCTCCTTGGCAGATGGCAACTTAAGGAGGGGAACGAAGTGGGCCATCTTGCTAAAGCGGTCAACAATGGTGAGGATGACTGTCATTCCATGGAGGCAAGCCAGTGACAAAGTCAAGGGAGATGTGGGACCAGGGTCGAGTTGGCACAGGCAGAGGCTGGAGTAATGTTGTGGAAAAAACAGCTCTGTTGATGCTAAGTAAATTCAGCAAAAGCAGCACTCTGGAACCCTTAACCAAGGCAGACTAGTTGAGACAAGAAGTTGCAGATGATTGAAGAGCCTTTATTCACCACACCACTCAAAGCCAACAGCTCACTTGCCTTCCAAGTCTGCTGCGCTGAAGAGATGGTGAGTGAATCAAAGTCCAACCAGTGTTCTGCAGAAGACCCAAATGCTGCCTCTGAGATCCAAAAACGATCTGAACTGTTCTTGCCCTGCCGATATTTATACTACTACCGATATTTATACTACTCGGCGGTGGCCCACACCTTCCTATGCTTATCACCTCTTTGGCCAGGTGGGTTTTTATCTTAGTTTATAATGGTGGAAGGCCCCGTGTTATCCTGTTTATTAAAAAAATAGTGCTGACAGTGTTTTGCAGGAGGTGTCTTATCACCACCTGACTGTCTTATCTTATCCGAGGCCTCTTGGGTCTCAGGGCCTCTGCATATTTGCCTGTGACTCCGTTTCACGTACCACTTTTAGCACCCTTCTTGCATTTAACAGTGAAACATGTCCTGCATTCACACATATTCTTTACATTAATTCCCAGAAAACTGTATTCAGCTCATTTGTTTGTGATCTATTTTGCGTCTAATAATGTTTTCTCTGAAAATCTAGTTCTTGCCAATTAGCGCTTAGTTTGCAGTTTTCAGCAGGTGTCTTACCTGTGTCTGACTGTCCTGTCTTATCACCTGCCTGCCACCAATCTGCCATTGGCTGCCATTGGCTGCCTACCACCAATCTCTGGGCTTCTGCACACTCGCACTCTTTAACAGTGAAACATGTCACGCATTCACACATATTCTTCACATTTTCTTCTACATTTCTCAGAAAGCTGTATTCAGCTCATTTTCATCTCTTGAGCGCTTTTGACTCCTAACATGTTTGTGATCTATTTTGGGTCTCATGTCTACTTCTTGCCAAGTTGCAATTAGTCAGTTTGCAGATAGCAGGAGGTGCCTTATTGCTACCTGATGGCCTTGTCTTATCGCTTCTTGGGTCTGCCAAGAGGTCTTGGCTGCCCGCCACCAATCTCCGGGCCTCTGCATTCTCCTGTGACCTCACTTCACCGCACCCTTACTTCTCCCTTGCTTTCCAACAGTGAAACATGTACATATTTTTTTAAATTTTCTTCTACAGTAATCCGGCAGGGGGCTGGTTAGGATGACTTGTGCTGGTTACATGTGGGGCAAACGCAGACAAATTCTCGTACGTCCCCCCTCATCGAAGGCCACCAGAAGCGCTGGGCGAGCAGATGGCAGGTGCGAGTGGATCACGGGTGGCAAGCGAGACGGGAGTTGTATCCCCACTGTATGACCTGAGACAGGAGACGTTCGGGAACAAAGAAACAGTAGGTAGGACATGCATGGGCACATGGGGCCGGGCTGGTGACAGAGAGCCTCCCGCACTTGGTCCTCGACATCCCAGGTCAGGGCAGCTACGAGACAGGGACCGGTCAGGATGGGCGCGGGATCCTTGGATCCTTGGTCAACCTTATGGAACTGGCGGGATGGGGCGTCTGGCTTGACGTTACGTGATCCGGGGCGGTATGACAGGGTGAAATTAAATCTAGTGAAAAACAGGTCCCAGTGGGACTGTCTGGGATTCAATCGCTTGGCAGAGAGGATTTACGGTCCAAACCAAGAACGGAACCGTGGACCCCTCCAGCCAGTGACGCCACTCTTCCAGGGCTAGCTTGGCTGCCAGCAGCTCGTGGTTACCTATGTCGTAGTTGCATTCCGATGGGGATAGACGTCGGGAGAAGAATGCACAGGGGTGGAGCTTGCCGTCCTCCGCTGCCCGCTGAGAGAGAATGGTGCCAACTCCCACATCAGAGGCATCTACCTCCATGACAAATTGCTGGTCTACATCAGGCATGTGGAGAATGTGGCAGGAGGTGAACCGAGCCTTGAGGACACTGAAGGCATTGTTAGCAGCTGGGGTCGAAAAGAAGGGCTGCTTGGTGCTAGTTAAAGCGGTCAGGGCAGCGGCAATAGTGCTGTTCCGGGTGAACCTCTGATAAAAGTTGACAAACCCCAGGAACTGTTGCAGCTTCTTCCTGTGTGTAGGAACTGACCATGATGTGACTGCTGACACCTTAGCTGGGTACATCTGGATATTCCCCTCCGCAATGATGTACCCCAGAAAGGATACGGTCTAGACATGAAATTCACACTTCTCTGTCTTAATATACAGTGAGTTCTTCAGGAGACGACGAAGGATCTGCTGAGTGGGTTCGGACATGGTCTTGGAGAAGATCAGAATGTTGTCCAAAAAGACGAAGACAAATCTGTCTAACATGTCTCGCAGTACGTCATTAACGAGGGCCTGGAACACAGCTGGAGCGTTGGTGAGACCAAACGGCATCACCAGATACTGGTAGTGGCCAGTAGGGGTGTTGAATGCCGTCTTCCTGTCACGGTTTTACTCTGTTGGGTGGTGGGTTTGTGTTTTCTGTGTCGTATTTTCTGCTACAGTCTCATTGTCTAATTATCAGTTCAATCTCAGTCACTTTACTTCCCCGCTTGTTTCCTCCACTCTGATTACCCTCACCTGCTCCGCCACGCCCATCTCCAGCTGCCACTCGTTTCCTGGTTTCTCTCCCTTGCTATTTAGTCTCTCACTTTTCACTTCTTCTCTGTCAGACCGTCAGCGAACTTCAGACCCGTCTAAGCAAGTGTATTGACTCTGGCTCTTCTCCCTGTCTCCTGCACGTATTTAGCTCCCCGGTTTCCCTGCTCCTAGTCGTAGTGCTTACCTGTAAGTTTTCGTTTCCTCTGTCTGCTCCCTGTTCGTTCGTCTCCTGTGTTCCTGCCCGCTCGTTTGTCTCTCCCTCTGCCTTCAGTTTCCCTGGTGTCTGGCTTCCCCCAACCCTGCACCTGCTCTCTGGTAACGAACACGGACTGAACCGACCCTGCTCAGCGCTTCTGCCCCGGCTACGACCCCTGTCTGCCCACGACTCTGCTCTGCTCCACTGCCCCGGCTACGACTCCTGCCTGTCCCCGACCCTGCTCAGCGCTTCTGCCCCGGCTACGACCCCCGTCTGCCCACGACTCTGCTCTGCTCCACTGCCCCGGCTACAACTCCCGCCTGTCCCCGACTCCGCTCGACTCTCCAGCCCTGGCTACGACCTGCCGCCTTCCCTGCTCCCCAGCCCCGGTTCACTGACCAACCACCAGCTGACTATCCTGAGTGCTCCGCTCTACAACACCACGAGCTGCAGTCCACCGGATCGTGGGCTTTGGATTATATCCCTTTTCCCCCGTCCCTTAATAAAAACTCTCTGTTTTACGTGACGCTCTTGGGTCTGTCCGTTCTGTTCTGGTCTGTGACAGTACGGTCTGATCAGAACATGGACCCAGCGCACGTACCCAGTGGTTCAGACCCAGAGTCGACGGAAGCCCCTTCCGCTCTACGGAGCCTGGAAATGGCGGAGGGAGAGGTACGTCGAGTGTCAAGCGACACTGCGTCCCTTCTGGCTCTCGCCCAGCAGCAGCAACTTCAGCTCCAGCAACAACAACAACAGCTCGCTGGGCTAATGCAACTGCTAACCCAACGGGCGCCGTCAACTAACCCACCTGCTGACGAGGTCTCCGCCTTCCCACCTGCTGGTTCTGCTCCTCTCCTGCCTGTTCAGCCTGCGGAGTCTGCCGCTGCGGGCTTCTCCGAGCCTCGGCTTGGCTCCCCCGAGAGGTTTGATGGTGATCCTACCCAGGTCCGGGCTTATCTTACGAACTGCCATTTGGTTTTCAGCCTGCAGCCTAGGAATTTTGCCACCGAGGCAGCTTACAAGTTAGCTTACACTATTAACCACCTATCGGGGCGAGCCCGGCTCTGGGGCACGGCTGAGTTTGAACGTCAATCCCCAGCCTGTTCCTCCTTCAGCCAGTTCGCTGATGAAATGGTGACGGTTTTTGATACTGGCTCGTCCTCCGCTGAAGCCTCCAGTGCGTTGATGGGAATTCGTCAGGGGAGACGTACGGTGGCGGACTACTCCATTGATTTTCGCATTCTAGCCAGCCGTAGCCACTGGAACATGGAGGCTCTAGTGGACGCCTACCTCCACAGCCTCGCCGACTATTTAAAGGATGAGCTGGTCTCCCACGCCCCCCCGTCCACTCTCGACGAAGCCATTGCCTTAACGGCACGCATCGACCGTTGGATCCAGGCTCGTCGCCAGGAGAGGGGTCGCCCAAATCAGCCATCCACCAGCTCAACCGGAGGGGGCGGCGTAGCACCACCTCCTCTGTTGTATACAGGAGTCAGACAAAACTCCCCGGAACCCATGGAGGTTAGACGGACATCCCTGTCAGCAGCAGAGCGCCAGCGCCGCCTCACGGTTAACCTCTGCCCGTACTGCGGTGGAGAGGGTCATCGAGTCTCCACATATCCGCTAAAAGGGCGAGCTCACCGGACATAGGAGGAGTCCGGCTGAGCTCGATAGTAACCCAGTCCTCCAGAGACGGCAAACCCCTGCTCCAAGCCACCCTTCACCTCTGCAGTCAAACACACACTCTGGCCGATCTTATTGACTCTGGTGCCGAGGCAAACATAATGGATACCTCACTTGCCCGGCAGATGGGGCTGAAGCTCTATCCTCTGCCTACCCCTGTTCCTGCCCGAGCTCTGGACGGCCACCTGCTGGGAACTGTCATGCACATCACGGAGCCGGTGAGAATGAGCCTTTCTGGGAACCACCAGGAGACGATAAGGTTCCACCTCCTCTGTTCTCTCGGCCAGCCCCTCATCCTGGGCTACCCCTGGTTGCGCCAGCACATCCCCCGTATTGACTGGCGGACCGGTGCGGTTTTGGAATGGGGGGCTGAGTGCCATCAGACTTGCCTGCTGTCTGCCTCTCCGCCCATCCGTTCAGAACCTACCACATCAGTGCCAGACCTGTCCGGTGTTCTCGAGTGTTACCATTCACTGCAGGCAGTGTTCAGCAAGTCCAAGGCCACATCCCTGCCTCTGCACCACCCATACAACTGTGCCATCGACCTTATCTCCAGTTCCACTCCCCCCCGGGATCGTCTCTACTCTCTCTCTGCTCCTGAAAGACGAGCTATGGAGGAATACATCTCCGACGCCCTGGCCGCTGGGATCATCCGTCCCTCCTCCTCTCCTGCTGGGGCGGGATTCTTCTTTGTGGGGAAGGAGGACGGTTCGCTGCGCCCGTGTATTGATTACAGGGGCCTGAATGATATCACTGTTAAGAATCGCTACCCTCTGCCACTGCTCTCCTCTGCCTTTGAGCTACTCCAGGGAGCCATGGTCTTCACCAAGCTCGACCTACGGAACGCCTACCATCTCGTACGGATCAGGGAGGGCGATGAATGGAAGACGGCGTTCAACACATCTAGTGGCCACTACGAATACCTGGTCATGCCGTTCGGACTTACCAACGCGCCGGCTGTCTTCCAGGGGCTGGTTAACGACGTGCTGCGTGACATGTTAAATCGATTTGTTTTTGTTTCCCTTGACGACATTTTTATATTCTCTAAGACTCTGGCCGAGCGCAGCACGTCCAACTGGTTCTTCGTCGCCTCCTGGAGAACTCCCTCTTCGTCAAAGCGGAGAAGTGCGAGTTTCACGCCAAGACCGTGTCTTTCCTGGGGTATGTTGTGGCAGAGGGCAGCATTAAGATGGACCCGGCGAAGGTGTCCGCGGTCGCCTCCTGGCCCGTTCCTGTAGACCGCAAAAAGCTGCAGCAGTTCCTCGGGTTCGCCAACTTCTACAGGCGGTTCATCCGGAACTAGAGCTCCATTGCGGCCCCCCTTACAGCCCTGACCAGTGTGAAGAGGGCGTTTCAGTGGACGCCGGCTGCCGACAATGCCTTCGCCTCCCTCGCTTCACCTCAGCACCCATCCTCCAGATGCCTGACCCTGACCGTCAGCTCGTTGTGGAGGTCGACGCCTCTGATGTGGGAGTCGGGGCAGTCCTCTCCCAGAGGTCGGTCGAGGACAATAAGCTCCACCCCTGCGCCTTTTTCTCGTGCCGTCTCTCTTCCGTGGAATGTAACTATGACATCGGGGACCGGGAGCTGTTGGCTGTGAAGCTCGCTCTGGAGGAATGGCGTCACTGGCTGGAGGGGGCGTCTGTTCCCTTTTTGGTATGGACCGATCACAAGAATCTGGAATATATCTGAGCTGCTAAGCGTCTCAACCCCAGACAGTCCCGCTGGTCTCTCTTCTTCGCCCGTTTCAACTTCACCCTCTCCTACCACCCGGGTTCCCGTAACATCAAACCAGACGCCCTCTCCCGCCAGTTCCAGAAGGAGGACGACAATGCCCAGGTTACAGCCTCCATTCTCCCCGGTTCCCATGTTGTGGCGGCTTTGACTTGGGACGTCAAGAGCCATGTGCAGAGGGCGCTTCAGGAGCAGCCCGGTCCCAGCGCCTGCCCTGACAGACGGTTATTTGTTCCTGAACACCTCCGCTCACAGGTCCTCCAATGGGGACACGACTCTCCCCTGGCTTGCCATCCGGGGGTAGCCCACACTAGTCACCTCATCGCCTAACGCTTCTGGTGGCCGACCTTGGAAAGGGATATCCGGGAGTACATCCAGGCTTGCCTCACTTGCAGCCAGAACAAGTCTTCTAACCAGCCACCCGCTGGCCTTCTCCAGCCCCTTCCTGTGCCCTCGCGTCCATGGTCCCACATCACCATGGACTTTGTCACGGGGCTGCCTGCTTCTGACGGGATGACGGTTATCCTTACTGTTGTGGATCGCTTTAGCAAAATGGCCCACTTCGTCCCGCTCCCGAAGCTCCCGACAGCCAAGGAGACTGCGCAGGCAGTTCTTCACCATGTTTTCCAAATACATGGTATCCCGAAGGACATTGTCACCGACCGTGGCCCCCAATTCACCTCCATCTTCTGGAGGGAGTTTTGTCATCTGCTGGGGGCCTCGGTCAGTCTAACCTCTGGGTTCCACCCCCAGTCTAACGGCCAGGCCGAGCGCATCAATCAGGAGCTGGAGAAGGCGCTCCGCTGCATGACCTCTCGGAATCCTCTCTCCTGGGCTCGGCAGTTGGTGTGGGTGGAATACGCCCACAACTCCCTCACCTGCTCAGCCACCAGAATGTCGCCTTTTCAGTGTGTCTACGGCTACCGACCACCGCTGTTCCCCAGCCAGGAGGGAGAGGTCGCCTGCCCGTCGGCTCTCACAAACGCCCGCCGTTGTCGGCGCACCTGGGCGCGAGCTCGTGCCGCCTTGCTTTGGGCAGTCACCGCCTACTCCATTGGAGCCAACCGCCGGAGGACCCCGCCCTGCTCCCCAGCCCCGGTTCACTGACCCGCCGCCAGCTGACTATCCTGAGTAGTGATGGCAGTCTGAGACAGAAGCGCTGGAACGTGCTTCAAACCATTAACTACACCAACCATAAAACCACTGCTCCGAAGGTTGCTTTGGTACGGAAAAAAACACGTGACATATTACGCATGAAACAGCTACTGGTTCATCCGCTGAAAGAATCACCTGCGTGTTTCACGGCGCAACACAAACCAATCCGGTGCCGCCACAGCAACTGGCACCGCCCCGTTTCAAATCTTAATTGTAGCGCCTTCAAAGTATAAAAACTTTAGTGCACATCATTGCGTTTGGTTCGTAGTAGCCTATGACATCATTACTTTATCACATTTATTACATTGATTTGTCGTTATTATGGAGCCATCTAGAAAAAGGGGTCGTTCTGACATGTGGGAACACTTTATTCTGGTTGCTCATGACAAGGTACTGGCTGTTAAATATTTATATGGGAAAATTGGACTGTAACTAGCTGGCTAATTCTGGTTAAAAAAAAGAATCAAACTATCTATCTACTTGACCAATTATAGACCATATAATTGCAGTCATTTAGCTATAACTTTGTAGACTAAACGTTTTTGATTTACAATTAGGCTAATAATGATGCAAATATCTCTGTAGGTGCGGTGTTTGGTCTGTTCTGCCGAACTTAAGTATCACGGGAATACTTCCTCGATGAATAGGCACTATACAGCAAAGCATAAAGCTGCTGTAAATCAGGGGAACACAAGCCATGGTATGTTTTATTATTAGACACACTCTATTGAAATAGTCTACATTATTTCCTTATGACTAGGCCTGTAATTGTACATGATTTTTTTATGTCTTTATTTATTTATGTTTTAGTGGACAGGAAGCAAGAGTTGGATGAAGCTCTTGTAAACATAATTGTGAAAGACCTGCAACCATTTTCCATCGTGGAAGACAGTGTTTAGAGACTTTGTTGCGTTGCTGGATCCCTCCTACACTCTGCCATCCAGGCGGGCCCTGAAGAACATGGTGGTCCACAAATATGAGGAGGAGAAGGCCAAGGCCAAGGCCAAGGCTGCCATGCAGAGTGTGGAAGCTGTTGGCCTAACCTCAGATATGTGGACCTCCATTAATATGGAGGCATATCTGGCAGTCACCTGCCATTATGTGGATGAGAGTGCAAAGCTGGCCACAGTTCTGTTGGGCGTTGTTCCTTTCCCCATTTCACATACAGCAGATAACATCTCTGCTGCAAAGAAATTACTTATGCAGGAATGGGGAATTGAGGGCAAAGTCACCTCAATAGTAACAGATGCTGGAGCCAACATGGTGGCCTCTGTGCGAAATTTAAATCTTTGCCATGTCATCTGCTTTGCTCATGCTCTAAACTTAGTTGTAAAAAAGAGCCTGGATGCAACTCCTGGCCTTGCTGATATTAGAGCAAGGTCACGGAAGGTGGTGGCATATTTCAAGTCCAGCACCACAGCTAAGGTATGTTTATGTGTAGGTTATGGATGACATTGTCTTTGTGCCTTGATGTGTATGCTACTGGACATCTTAATTTCCTTTGGTATCTATCTATCTATCTATCTATCTATCTATCTATCTATCTATCTATCTATCTATCTATCTATCTATCTATCTATCTGTCTGTCTGTCTGTCTGTCTGTCTGTCTGTCTGTCTGTCTGTCTGTCTGTCTGTCTGTCTGTCTGTCTGTCTGTCTGTCTGTCTGTCTGTCTGTCTGTCTATCTATGTATCTATCTATCTAAGGAGAAGCTCAGAGAAGTGCAGGAGCAGATGCAGCGTCCACTGCACAAGCTCATTCAAGAAGTGGACACCCGCTGGAACAGCACCTACCACATGCTTCAGCGCATTTTCGAGGAGACAGGCAGTGGGGGCAGCTCTTGCAACCCTCAGGACAGATGTGACGCCTCTGTCTTCTGAGGACTATGAATCAATAACTGCTTGTTTGAAATTGCTTGCCCCTTTCTATCAGGCAACAGTAGAACTTTCGGAGGAAAAGAGAGTGTCAGGGTCAAAGATCATTCCAATGACCAAAATGCTCATGATTTACTTGTTTGACTCAATAGGTAAAACAAGCCACACCACAGCCAAACAACTGGGGGAGAATATGATAGTAATGATGCAGAACAAATTTGACAGTATTGAAAAGAATCAGACCGCACTGACCCATTCCACTCTGCTTGATCCGAGATTCAAAACAGTTGGTTTTTACAATCAATCAAATGCACAGGCAGCAGTTAAACGGCTCACTTTTCACCACCTGTCACTCAGGAAGAACCCTCCACCTCTGCATCATCTCAACCACCTCCAGCAAATGTTGAAATTCCATCAACTACAGGTAATATTCTGAAAAGTAAAAATGGATACATAAAATGAAATCTAGCAATCACTACTGTCATATTTGTATTTCAGATATTAACCTTTGGGAAACACTGAACAGAGACGCTTCAGAGGCAAGATTGGCCAGAAATGCCACAGTGGATGCCTCAGTGGAGGTTCAGTGGTACATGAATGATCCATCACTGGAAAGATCAGAGGATCCACTGGTGTACTGGAGTCGTCATAAAAATGTGTACCCTCATCTTTTTATACTGGCACAACAATTTTTATGTACACCGGCCTCATCAGTGCCTTCAGAAAGGGTGTTCTCCAAATGTGGAGAAATTGTGAGCAAAAAAAGAAACAGGCTCAGTCCAAAAACTGTGGAAAAAATAATGTTTTTGAACAAAAATCTTTTGAGTGTTCCGACTTGGTTCCCCTGGTTACACAAGCACCCAACTTGTCCCATATTTTCCCTTCACACCCTAATACCCAAGTTCAAGCACATCCTTTCCCTAAGCACATCCTTTCCCTAAGCACAATACAAAGATAAATTAATCTTTATTTGTAAAAATATCACAAACGTTGTATACAGGTGTGTGTGTGTGTGGTGTGTGTGTGTGTTTTGGTACGTTCACACTAGAATAGACGTGTTTCCTCTACACTAGTTCTGGGACTTTTTTGTCACTGTATCAAAGCCTCCTGCCACTATGAAGCTGGGCCAATTTAGTTGCAGGTTTGGCTTTTTACCAGGAGAGGTCACTGTTACTGAAGCTTCAAGTAATGAACCTATTTTGAAGCAATGTGCCTAAGTGGTTCAGTGCTTCACCAAAACTTAATTTGCCCATCACTAATCCTGAGTGCTCCGCTCTACAACACCACGAGCTGCAGTCCACCGGATCGTGGGCTTTGGATTATATCCCTTTTCCCCCGTCCCTTAATAAAAACTCTCTGTTTTACGTGACGCTCTTGGGTCTGTCCGTTCTGTTCTGGTCTGTGACACTTCCACTCATTGCCCTCTGGAATTCGGCACAAGATGGTAAGCATTTCTTAGGTCCAGCTTTGTGAAAAACGTAGCTCCCTGGAGCAAATCGAAGGCAGAGGTGAGCAGAGGCAGAGGATACCGTTTTTTTTACTTAGTTTTTACTTAGTTACTCAACTTGATGTCATTGAGGCCTCGGTAATCAATGCAAGGACGAAGGGACCCATCTTTCTTCCCCACAAAGAAGAACCCGGCACCAGCAGGGGAAGAGCAGGGACAGATTAATCCAGCAGCCAGGAGTCATTAATGTATTCCTCCAATGGCTTTTCTTTCTGGAGCTGACAGAGAATACAGATGGCCATTGGGAGGAGCAGAATGAGGGAGGAGGTCAATGGCGCAATCATATGGTCGGTGCGGCAGCAGAGAAGTGGCTTTGCCTTTGTGGGGGAGGGCAGTGTGGCATGGCACGTCCGATGACAATCCTTCCCCCACTCTCTGATCACCCCGGGTGCCCAATCGAGGTGGGAGTTATGTCGGTGGAGCCATGGATAGCCCAGGATGAGGGGTTGGCCCGGGGAATGGAGCAGGTGGAACTGGATAGACTCACGGTGGTTACCGGAGAGCATCGTGCACACTGGGGCTGTTACACGAGAGACTGTGCCAACTATGTGTCCGTCCAGCGCTCGAGTAGGAACAGGGGGTGTCAGTGGGAGAATCTCCAGTCCCAGCTGGCGAGCGAGCTCCAGGTCCATGATATTCGCCTCGGCTCCAGAGTCCACCAGGGCAGCCAGCGTGTGTATGGAGTCCGAGAGACACAGACGAACCTGCAACAGGGGTTTATGGTTCAACCGGAACCCTCCTAATCCACACGTCAGGAACCCCAGGGCACTGAGGAGACACACACCAGAGGCAGGCAGAAGAACTGGGCAGGTGGCAGGCAGGCAGAGATACAAAATGGAGCAGGCAGGAATCAGAGTCAACGGGTGAAAGGCAGGTCAGGTTTACCAGAGCAGTGGAGCAAACGGTCTCAGACAAATCCAGTTTTGGCACGGGAATCAGAAGCGATAACCAACAAGCAGGAGAGCAGTCTGAAGAACTTTGCAACATTGCAGATGATCTTACAAAGAGAGACAGAAATCCTAGGGTAGAAATACACAGAGGTAATCAGCAGACCAACAAGGGACAGGTGCAGTGGCTGGCAGAGTGAAAGTCAGAAAGGCAGGTGATTGAGATCAGGTGTGGTGGAAAAGTAACCCAGACTGGTAAGACAGTGAGCAGGAACATGACACACTCTCTTAAATGCATTGAACATTGCAAAAGGCACCCTCTTAGGCTACGTTTACACGATGACGGTCTGAACACAAGACGCAAAAGTGGCGTCGCGTCTTCACTTTTTATTCCACGTTTAGACGAGCGTTTTCGGGAGGAAATCTGCGTGCATACGATGACGCAAAAGTGTGTGGAATTCGATAGGGGGATGCATGCCAGGCGGCTAGGTAGACATTCTCCAAGGTCTCGTCCATAGCAGTCTGGCTCGCCTGCAACGAACCAGTGCATCCAGAATTTGACAGAGGTGGTTGCAGATCCTCCTCTGTTCAGTAATAGTATATATATACAAATTCTGTACATTTGCTGGAATGCTTCTTGCAAGTTTATTAGAGCTGCTAGAGCAGCTTGAAGGTCCGACGCATGGAAATCGCATGGATCCATTTGGTTCCCTGTACTGCCTCATGTATGTGACGTAAACACGTACACAGCGTGAGCTGATCTGACCAGAGTTTTGCGTCTTGGGCCGTGTAGACGGAAACGCTACGGCGGAGCGTATTTAACTTTTCCACTCTGGAGGGTGGTTTAAAATGTTTGCGTTTTTAGGCCCCGAAAACGCCGTCACCGTGTAAACGAAAGGCACTTACGATAAAATATTTTGTCGTTTTTACCCGTAAGCGTTCTCGTGTAAACAGGCCCTTAAAGGTGTACTTCCATCATGTTTTCATTAATTTTGCGGTGTTCTCTAGTATTGATAATTGCCCTGTGCGCTGGTTTTGATTAAAAAAATATTCTCGTGCGATCTGTTTCAGGCTGTTTTAGTTTGGTGGAGGGGGTGGGGGCGGGAGAACGACACGATTTCACCAGAGGCGTGACACGCTCCCTGCAGCTTCCTTTGCCCCACAGTCAACTTGATAGCAGAGTGGGGAAAAGTCAACTTGACAGCGCTAAAACTGCACACAGAATGTCTTCGGAGATACAGCCTTATGTGTTTGATCCTGAATCCGAAGAGGAAAGAGATGGCACAAGCACAGTCGCTTCCTGACCGTTTGTCAATGAACGTTTAAGAATGGTAATATTTGCATGACAAAACAGTGCAAGTGCCCGGCTAAATGCAGTTCAGTCATTTAACTAGCCTGCTAATCTTATGCGAGTCACAGGCTAACATCATTTAAAGCCCATTCGGTCAGTTTCTCTTATATGTATTTTCACGTCTGCGTCACGCCGAAGGCCCTTTTCGCATTGGGTCGTTTTTCCAGCCTATTGTTTTTCTTTTGACTGATATAGAAAATGGGGGTAGAAAAACATTTTGATATGCAGCATGCATATGCAACTCGGGGTGACCTATCATATTTCAAAAGAGCACGTACTAAACGGTTTCTCGTGGAAGTATACCTTTAAATACATTGCCTACCCCACCTAAAGTACTGCTGGAAAACTCACAGTGTACCCAGCTTCTGTCAAGACAAACAGAATCTGCTTTGAAGAATCTAAAGCAGTGTATAATTTCCTGTGTTTTTAGATTTGATGTCTCTTGTGTCAGGAAAAAAAAAGTGAAACTACAAATGAGTAGGTGTGTCCAAACGTTTCACAGGTGTAATAAATAGACTACAGACACACAGGAGACATGGGACTGTGAAGGCGAGATTTCCTAAGTGCTTTAAGAGGAATCATTGTGTCTTTACAACAGATGTTTCTTTTGCTCTTTATCAGACGTTGTGTGACCCTTGACCTTCAGATGACTTATAACCCTCTGACCTGTCTTTGACCCCTCTGCCCCACAGAAAAGAACCAAGGCCCCTCAGGCAGCTGGAAAGATCCACACGGACTTCGAGAAAGGCTTCATCATGGCCAAAGTCATGAAGTACGATGACTTCAAAGAGGAAGGAACTGAAGCTGCAGTTAAGGTCAGTGTGCTTGCGTGTGTGCTTGTGTTATAAGGATATATGCATGGATATACGTATAGACAATAAGTGTAAAGACAGTATAGATGTTTTATTGTGATAACTGCCTTAATAGGTCCCCATTATTAATAAATACATGTTAATAAGGATAATAGGAAATAATAATGAGATTCAGAGAAATTAAGAAATGATACATTCATGAATACATAAACAAATGTTCATGTTTTGTCGTTCTAGAAGTTATTATTTTTGATTGTTTAGGACTACAGTGTTGCACAGACTGATGTTTTCCTTCATGTTCATTTGTGTTTGAAATGTCTCCTCACTCGTATAGGCTGCAGGCAAGTACAGACAACAGGGCCGGAACTGCATGTGGCACAGCAAGCTGACATCTACTCTCAATAAAACATCTGAACAAACAGCATCTGCTCATCATTGGTCAGTGTGACAGTGTGTGTGTGCCCATGTGTGTGTTTGTGTTTGTACGCGAGTGATTGAGATTGTATGCATTTCTCTAAGATGGTTTTCTTCCAAATTAGTATTTTTACCCAGAGCATGGTTATGAAAATGAGTGTAGCACTAGTTTCAATATTTCCAGGTGTCAACACTTTTGCTACATAAAATATAACCTTACACCTACGTAGATCTTGATCATGGTAAAACTGAGTTTTCAGAAAGAACAAGTTCAACTATTAACTCTGGTGGCATTGAAATATGTACTGCAGACGTTCTGATTGCTTCAAGTGTTTTTAATTTGCAATGCATATAAATACCAATGTAAAGCATATGGTACTCCTAACTATTCTGTGGATTAGTCACATGAAAAATATACTATTGAGGTTCACAACACCAGAAAAAGACACACAAATAGGAATACATGCCTGTGGCACAGACAAGCCATTCAGGTTATTCAGAAACCTGTGAAGGTGTTTCAAATCAAGATCAGTTGATCTAAATTAGTTTGTTGTGTTTGTTGACATTGCTTGGTAGAGTGTGGCTTATTTAGAACAACTTGTGAAAGAAATAAGTTTTTAGACTTGCATAAATTGTTTTTTGAATAATAATATAATAATAGTTCTGGCTCAGGCCAGGATATCCAACTTTGAAGGTGTAAGTGCCAGAACTGCCATTAAAATGTAATTTTTAATGTCTGGCATATTGGACTGCATATTACAGGGATATTAATAATAAAAAAGAACATAATCAACATAATCCACAACAAAACCAGATCTGACACTCCAACAAACAACTGATTTTGTTTACAGTGACCCCACACTGCTGGACACGAGAGAGGCTGCTTTTTGTCAGTCCCCCATTTCACTCAACTTTTACGGATAAAATTATATTACAGTTTAATTCAGAGACTGAAATTTCAAAATCCTCCTCTTAACCTTCAATGCTATTCACAACAACCTTCATTTCGCCACCCTTTCATACTAGGTCACCCTAAATCGCCCTCGTCCGTCCGTCCACTTGACCTACCCCTCCGCCCGTCTTATCACCATGGAGTCTAGAGCGTTCAGCAGCTCTGGAACGCCACTGTCACCTGAACTCAGAAATATCAACTGTCTTTTTTACTGTTCAAATTTACACCCAAACTCACCTGTTCACCTTATTGACCTACTTTTCCTTTCTTTTCCTAACACATAAAATGGTCCCCTGTGTGACCTGTTTGGATATCTGCAACCCCTTCAGCATTGTCACCAGAATGTAGTCCTATATAAATGTTTACACACTAATATAATAAAGTGAGACCACTTACATCATTTAATCACAGTTTGAATGAAAACTTAATGGTGATTTTTTTCAACCGGTCAGCTGTGAAACATCCCTCCCCAATATGTCACATCTGCTCCCCTTTTGGGTAGGTCATCTTTACATGTTCTTAAAATGAATTTAAAGAACTTGTCTTGCCTAATACCTAACAGGCAGTTTATATTTTTTTATTTGAATTTTTCTTTTACATACTGTATGTCATTTTTTTCCTTTGTATGTGTTGTTCTGTTGTATTGTTATTGTCTGTAAACCCTAATCATTCAGTGAACACACTATTAATGGGGACTATTAATTATTCTGGACTATTAATGAAAGATGCTAAATGGGCATGCTTTATTTTGATATTATTATTATTATTATTATTATTATTTTATATCCTGTAAAATCGATATATTATTCATTTGCTTTATTTAGTGGCCTCTTATTTAATAATATTTTTATGTTCATCATTATTATATCATTATTATATCATTATATTATACAGTTTCACTGCATGTCCTACTACCCAGTATGTCTATGCATGTGACAAATAAAACTCCTTGTATCCTTGTATTTTATTTAAAATTTATTTTAAATAGTATTTTTCTGTTTATTTTCCCTTTATATGGTATAGTAAACATTTTTTATTACTGAATATAACTTATATCTCATACCAAAAAGCATTTTAATGTATAGTATTGGCTACTTGAACTACTAAAAATATAATTGTTATTTTTTGAACAATGTACACTGACATGGCTTTCTAAAAATGCAGTGACATCACGAACATTCTAAATTCTAAGTTCTAAGTTCTAAGGTTGCCATTGTGAACCTTATACAAACAAAGAGAATTTTCAACTTTTGATGAAATTGAACACTCAAAGCACTTGTTTTTCCTCGCAAAAAAGGAATATTTTGGACATTTACTGCTGAAATTCTTCGACAAATATGATAAGGGTAAGCCACAATTTATAACTCTCCGATTTTTTTATTAATTTTTTTATTTTTAAGGATTTCCTATTAAGGTCAGTTTCTCCTACAGGGTAGTGAGTGCCATTCTCTGAATGGCCGCTATGGCCTTAGAAGGAACATTGTCCCATCCAAACGCCTTCAAGATTTCTATGTAGAAGGAGTGAGCTTGTCTAAAAAGAAGTGTACCCGAATCAAAACCAATGGTAACAACGGGGACAGTTCTACTGTAGGGGCTCTTCTCCATCTACCTATCTCCACTGAGGCTACCTACAGCAGTGGTGGTGACTCATTGGTCTGCCGCATAAAAACTCCTAGACTTCAGGGGGCCTGCCAGGATGACCATGGTAGTCACTGTGGATCAATCTCAGGGCCTCAGGCGGCCAAGGAGATATATGGGGGGTCCAAGGCTCCCTCTAAGGAGACACTTGAGATGGCCACCATCTTGCTTGGCCTTGGACAACATGTGTACCTGCAGGACACAGTCCAACAGGCTGGATCCACATCCCAGGATGCTCCATTGGTACAGGAAAGGAGGTTGGGGGAGCACCAGGATCACACCTACTGTAAAGTCAGTACCCAGCCAAGTGCCACCAGTGGGCATGTGGACAGCTGTGAGAGCGAAGGTCGGAGAAAGAAGCAGGCCAACCCTCACCGCATCATGCCCAGCAAACTGCAGACCCAGGACATCAAGGTCCTGCATGTCGCACAGGCAGGGCACCAGAGCATCTCCAGGTCAGGACTCGATACCCAGCCAGGTGCCAGCAGTGGTCACGCAGCCAGCTGTGAGAGCAAAGGTCGAAGGAGCAAACAGGCCAACCCTCGCCACATCATGGCCAGTAAAGTGCAGAAGCAGGACTACAGGGTTCTGCATGTCCCTCAGGCCGCTCTCTTCTGCTCTAAGGCATCTTTTGCAGGGCTGCCCTACAGCCTCAACCAGATTTTGGGAATACCCCAGACACCATGCCATGGTTTCATCGGGGAAAAAGACCTGAATGATGGAGAGAAATTCAGTCCTCAGGACATAGACATCCCCTTCGAGTGGTCAACATCTCCTAGGGAGAAAGAGGACATGTTCTTTCCTCATCTCAATGATTCTTCCTACAAAGCTGAGGTAAGATATGCTTTCATATGATTCCTATGAGTGCTGCCTATAAATGAATGTGATTTAAGTTAATAAAATAGACCTAATTCATTAAATAGCTCTATTTTTTGTATGTAGGCAGCTGAGAGGAAGAGGAGGGAAACTGCTCTCCAAACCAGCCTCAGGCAGATGAAGGAGCCTCTGGACGAGCGATATGTTAAGAATGCTGCTGTGCTCCCAGACCTCCGCAAGCCAACACCAGCACCAGCACCCATCCCGACCCCAAAGTCCAGTTTCAGCAATGGGCCACTGCCCGAAGAGGAGCCTGTAAAGATTCATGGCTACAATGTTGAAAACTTCAAAAAGATGTACCACTCTGTGGTAGATCCAAAGTTGACCACTAAATCTGGCAACCCTCGGCCTTACGGTCTTCAGATGGGCAGAGTGATCAAACAGTGCATGTGGGAGAAGTTCCAGTGTCCATCTTTCCTGGAGACAGAGGGTGCAGACGGCCGAGTCTGGATGTCAGAGTCCTACTGCAGTCCCACCTTGGAGCCCTACGCACCTGTCATTGACGTGGACATTAGTGAGGAACCCCTGCCTGAAAAGCCAAAGAGAAAGAGGGCCAGGCGATAGATTCATAGATTATATTAGATAATTATTAAATCATAGGCTACCGTTGACAACATTATATTTTATTTTATATATTTCATATTTCATGAAACCCTATGCACCTGCCATTGATGTGGACAATTTTTTAAGGAACCCATGCCTGAAAAGCCAAAGAGAAAGAGGGCTAGGCGATAGATTCATAGATTATATTAGATAATGATAAAATTATAGGCTACCGTTGACAACATTATATTTTATTTTATATATTTCATAATTCATGAAACCCGACGCACCTGTCATTAATGTGGACATTATTAAGGAATCCGTGCCTGAAAAGCCAAAGAGAAAGAGGGCTAGACAATGATTTCATAGATTATATTAGATAATGATAAAATCACCGGCTACCATTGACAACATTATATTTTATTTTATATATTTCATATTTCATGAAACTCTACGCACCTGCCATTGATGTGGACATTATTAAGGAATCCGTGCCTGAAAAGCCAATGAGAAAGAGGGCCAGGCAATGAATTCACAGATTATATTCGATAATGATAAAATCATAAGCTACCATTGAGAACATTATATTTTATTTCATATATTTCATTGCATATAATTAATTGATGAATTTCATATTCCATTGATAAGTTTCCTTTTTATAAGGTAGATAAGTTTACTTTTCATACTTTTCATAATATATTGAATCACTATTTAAAATAAATATCTTTTGACAAAATGTTTCACACTGTCTTCACTTATTTGAACATGAATCTTTTGATTAACTATTAGGTTACCTCTATGTATAATGTACACTCATATACCAGTAGTTATTTTTAATTAAGTTATTTAATGATTAAACTGATACACATTCACATGGTTAGCACAAGCTATTACCACACCCACCTAAGAAGACAATACACCAACTATAGAAAACAGGGCTGTGATGACCTTTTCCCTTTACTGACACTGGAATATACCGTCCTCAGCAATGACTCTCCACATTATGCATTTTCATCCACTTTCGGTAGCACTTCTTCCACTGTAACTACATAAACTGTTTCAAACTATTTTTACTGACAATAGCATTAAATACGCTTGCACAGGCATTTAATAATAGTTGAATAATATAAAGGGAATCTCTGACTGGCTCAATCCTGCAGGTGGCAGTAATGCAACGACATCGCAAGTTACCAGTGAACCAAATGAATAGAAGAAGAGAAAAACTGACTCTGGGTTGGCAACTCACATGTGAACTCAACCTTCCACTGAACACATGGTACGACTGCTGATGTCCCAGGGACCGCAGATGTTTTCTATCAAGTTTTTTTGACCAGTATTGTTTGAAACACTTTCGAACAGTTTGCCGCTTGAAATACACAAGATGGCGCAGTTACAAGCGAGGTTCTTCACTGAAAATAAGAAGTAAGTTTTTGGGTCTTAAAACAACAATCCTACCCAGCTTCCTCGGCTAACATTGGTTAGCTATTTGGGTTGCTAACATTAGTTATTAAGCTAATTTAGTTACATCCCACCACCACTACTAATTCAGAATTGCTTACCATGAAGGAGATTATGCAGCCACTAATTCAGTCTACCACGTGTGTTGCCATCGTTTTCTTTAAGATACTGACGTACTTTTTAATTTGTATTCTAAGGTTAGCAGTCGGCACTATGTTGATTTATGTACTCTGTTTACGGTTTTCATGTTAAAGTCAGACAGACTTTATTCTTTCCAAGGGACCATTAATGTATCTAGAAGATTGCAGCCTACACAACAAACCATTGCAGTGCAACAGTGCAGACATCGTTAATACGTGCCTAGTCAAGCACCTACTGTATGGACAGTAGTGTTATGATGAGCTAATGTAGGTGTCTGGACTAATGACCATGCTTGGGAGTAATTTAAATGCCTTCATATATTTCAGATATCTTATAGATGATGTCCCATTTTCAATTCCGGCCACATCAGAGGTTCCAGACCTCAGCAACATCATCAACAAACTACTGGAAGCCAAAAATGGTGAGCTTGACACACTCCCTCATGTATAATTCACTGTGGAAAGTGGCCAATTTCCTTTACCCTCCTACTGTCTGACAATCTGACTTTATTTTGTCTGTGATGGTAATACTGGCGATGCTCAGGTGGAAATGTTATGATCACATTTGGATGCTTGACTGTTGACTTCTCTCCAGCCTCTCACTCCCAGGTTGACTTTGACTTTCTGGTTCGGGGCCAGTTCCTACGCACATCACTGTCCAATCACATGGAAACGTTTGACATCTCGACAGTAAGACGATAAATGTTCCCTCTCCACTTGCACACACATTCACTTTCCTAACTTTGTTTATTATTCCTGTCTAGTTGTTTGTCTAGTTGTTTGTTTCTAATGTTCTGTGTGTGTCTGTGTGTCTGTGTGTGCGCACGCAGGAAGAGGTTGTGGAGATCGAGTATGTGGAGAAGTTTATAGCACCACAGCCCGAGGAGTGTGTGATGCACGACGATTGGATCAGCTCAGTAGAGGCCGACTCAGAATGGTGAGTGTGTGTGTGTGTGTGTGTTTGGTAGTGGTGTGTGTGTTTGCTTGATGAGACGTTGACTCGTCAAAGACAGACAGGTTGTGTCATCCAGCAGAGTCAGACAGAAAAAAGTGTGTGTGTGTGTGTGAAGGGAAGACAGAAAACTGAATGCTCGTACTTTGACGTCACCCGTAAACTAAGGGATACATAATGTGCTTTATGTGTGTGCACGTGAGAGTGTCTGTGTCTGCTGTGTGTGTATATTTCATGCTGTAAGGATCCCTATGATAAGACCCCACTGTCTGTAACTGCCATGTATGTGTGTGTGTGTGTCTTTGACTCCGGTGTGTGTGAGAGAGAAAGTGTGCTGGTGACTTCTGTGTGTCTGTGAAAGCTATGTGTGTGAAAGTGTCTATGACTGCTATGTGTGTAAGGGTGTGTCTGTGACTGCCTTGTGTGTGTGTGAGAAAGTGTCTGTGACGGCTGTGTGTGTGTGAGAGAAAGTGTTGTTCACTGATGTGTGTGTGTCAGAGAGTGTTGGTGACTGTGATGTGTGTGAGAGAGTGTTGGTGACTGCTAGGTGTATGTGAGAGTCTGTCGCTGTGTGTGTGTGTGAGAGAGAGAGTATCTGTGACTGCTGTTTGAGAGTGGCTGTGACTGCTGTGTGTGTGTGTTTGGGAGTGTCTCTGACTGCTGTACGTGTGTGAGTGTGTCTGTGATGGCAATGTGTGTTTGAGAGAGAGAGTGTCTGTGACTGCTGTGTGAGAATGTCTGTGACTGCCTTGAGTGTGAGAATGTTGTGTGTGTGTGTGAGAGTTTTTGTGACTGCGATGTGTGTGTGTGTGAGTGTCTGTGATTGCTATGTGTGTGTGAGAGAGTGTCTGTGGCTGCCTTGTGTGTGTGTTTGTGACTGTGATGTGTGTGTGAGAGTGCCTGTGATTGCAATGTGTGTGTGAGAGAGTATCTGTGACTGCTGTGTGTGTGAGAGAGAGTCTGTGACTGCCTTGTGTGTGTGAGATAGACAGTGTGTGTCTGTGACTGTGATATGTGTATTTTATGCTGTGATGTGTGTCTTGCTGTAAGGATCCTGACAGGCTCCTATGATAAGACGGCTCGTATCTGGTCGCTGGAGGGGAAGGCCGTGATGACGGTGGCGGGACACACAGATGTAGTGAAGGATGTCACCTGGGTCAGGAGGGGTGAGTGTGTGAGACGCATTCCTGCAGTGAACACACACCCAACCATGCACACATACACACACACACACACACGTGCACACACACAAACACACACGTGCACCAGGGGTGGAAAGTAACTTTACAATATGTGAACCTTTACCAATCACTGACAAATAAATTGTAAAATTCACCAGCAATTCAACAACAAGTTATTATTTTGTGTCCAAAATCTACCAGCTACTTTCATATTCTACCAGCATTTGGCTGGTGGCTAGTGCCAATTTCCATCCCTGGTGTGCACACAAACACACACACACACACACACGCAGAGGCAGACAGGCACACATGCACACACACTCTCTTTTAAAAGTCTTTGATATAATTGCCGTTATTCTGGAACTGCAATGGCGTCTGTGTGTGCGTGCGTGTGCATACTGCTCCTCCTAATGGCCGTTGTTGTTCCGCATGGCTAACAGACGGGCTGACCTCTCTCCTACTCACGGCCTCCCTGGACCAGACGGTCATGCTGTGGGAGTGGAACTCGGAGCGGAACAAGATCAAGGCTCGCCACTGTTGCCGCGGACACGCCGGCAGCGTGGACACCATCGCAGTCGATCCAACACGGACAAAGGTGTGCCCGTGTGTGTGTTGGCTTTTGATATAACTTTTCTATGTGATCTGAAGTGAAAGCAGATTAGGCCTTGCTCACTCTCATAAGTATATTATTAGTTTGGAGGTCTAAATAGTGAAATAACCTGATCATATCTTGTAGGGGCCCTATGTGAAGTCTCCAACCAACAAAACAAAATTGTCTGCTTGTTGTATGACAGAAAAAGAAATGTTGGGACAGTATTACATGATTAGTGAAGGGGTGTGGTGAAACGTATAATGTACTAATGGGGGTGTGTGTTTCTGTCTGTCTGTAGTTCTGCAGTGGCTCCTGGGATAAAATGCTGAAGCTGTGGTCTGCAGGTACGCCCACCATTAAACTACACCACATTACAGAAATGAGCCGGTCAACACACAGCCTTCTGGGATATGTATGCTCTTGCGCTGTGGCTGATGGGTAATGTATTCTCTCTCTGTGCCCAGTGCCTACAGAGGAGGAGGATGAGGTGGAGGAGCCCAACAGACCAAGGAAGAAGCAGAAGACAGACAAGCTGGGACTGACTCGGGTGAGACACACATGATCCTCTGGACCAAGGCTGCCCAGTTTGTGGCCCAGTTATTTTTGGCGCCCCAATGCTGAAATTTGTAGGCATATTTAGTTTGTTGTAGTGCAACATGAATGTTTAGTATTGGCCCTTATTGGCCCATTGGAACTGATTTGTTTTTGGCCCTTCACTGAGAAGAATTAGCATGTTCACTCATGCCCACCCACCACTGGCCCTCCATACTGCTGAAACTCACGCAATCAAATTGCGTCCTCTAGTGGTCACATTGCTTATGTGCCTGCACTGTTCACGTGTGCTCTGTAAAATTCTGTGGTAGTTAGTGAAGTGACTTTACGCAAAGAAATATACCTTCTCTACCTAGTTAGTGTGATAGTGTGTCTTTGTTGTTCATGTTTATTTAGAGTTCATTTTCATTGTTAATGTTTACTATTGTTATTGTTACCATTGTAACTATTTTGGTTATAAACTTATTTATACTCTTTAAAATCTTGTTATTGTTTATGTAACAGTGGGGCCATTAGAGTTTGGTTTGTTTATTTTAAGGAAAGGATCAAACATGCAATAGAGCTCTGTCTTTGTATTGATGATGCTGATTTGAAGAATTAAGACATGTTGGAGGAGCTGTATGTGTGAATATATTGGTTTGTTTGTGTGCTGATTATGTGGATTGGAGGCTTGAGGGCTCTTGTCTTAACTACCCTCTGATGTCCTAATTCCCCCCCCCCAGACACCGCTGATGACGATGTCAGGACACACTGAAGCTGTGTCGTCAGTGCTGTGGATGGACACCGAGGAGGTCTGCAGTGCATCATGGGACCACACCATCAAGCTGTGGGATGCTGAGACGGGCAGCCTGAAGAGCACACTGGTAAGGGGGAACAGTCTCAGCTCTTTCTCTCTCTCTCAGCTCTTTCTCTCTCTCTCTCAGCTCTTTCTCTTATCTCAAAACCCTCTCTTTTTCTTCTCTGAGCGCTTCTTCTCTTCTCTGAGCTTTTCCTCTGGTGTCTCTTCCTTAATTTCCTTCAGGAGCAATAAAGTAACTCTACTCTACTCTTGTGTCTCCAGTAGAAGGTCTTCCACTCTAGGCTAAACTGCTCCTTCACACTGTGAGCTTTTTCCTTTCTGAGTCTGAGCTTTTCCCCTCGATTGTGCTTTTTAGTTTTTTTTGCCGCCACCCCTCTTCAGATATTTACGATTCTTGTTATGGCGTGTCTGTTGTGTGGCTGCTCTTTCTCTCGTCTTTTAGTGCTCTCTTTTTTTGCCAGTAACTTCAGCCTTCCCCTCCCCTTCTTGCATTCTCTGACTTCTCTTGTCTGTGTCCTAGTCAGCTCCAGCCTAATGCCCTCGTGTCCTTCCTTTGTCACCCTCTCTAGATGGGCAGCAAGGTGTTCAACTGTATCTCCTACTCACCGCTGTGCCGGCAGTTGGCCTCTGGCAGCACCGACAGACACGTGCGTCTGTGGGACCCGCGCGCCAAAGGTTGGTCCCTTCCCTACACAAGCACACTGCTGCCCCCTAGTGGATTACCACGATTAGGCAGTTTTTTTTGTCAAATTTTATTTTATTAGACAGCATTACTTGGTGTACTAGGGAGTTTTTCACGTTGATGTTTATTTATAGTTGTATAAACTACGATGTAAGACTTTTGTATTTGGTGCATTTTCATGTGCACTGTTAAGTATATGATAACAAAACAGACTTGTTAGCCTGGGTGTGCCCATACTGCCTGTGACGCTGCATTTACATTTCGCGAGCAAGTCAGTCTGGCCAAGCTGCCTGTCTAAACCATTTCTGCTCAGTCCTCAGATAGGGGGCCAATGAAAATTGAGCATTTCAAAAGGCAATGACGCGGTAGTTTGGCGACCGGAAATATATCTCAGTCACTGTCTACATGGCGAACGTGGAGCAACCGTAAGATTTCAATGCATCTGTAGCTGCTGTTTAGGACGAATTCAAAGGGAAGTTTTATCTGAAAATAGAGCAAAGGGCAGCCCTTGAAGCATTTGTTGCGGGAAATGGCGTTTTTGCAATGCTACCGACCGGCTTCGGTAAAAGTTTAATTTATTAGTTAGCCCCCGCTGGTAGCCAAGTCCATTGGGCTTTGCGCAGACGCTGTTGTTGTGGTCATGTCGCCTTTGATCGCACTGATTCGTTTTTCGAATATCAATATTGAATGACCAACACCAGCCACTCTCATGTTCACCTCACAAGTCTGACAAAAATCATTTAACGCCATTGCTATAAGACTACAGATTACTACTACTTTTTGTTTGGATCAAGCAGTTTCTTTCGCTATGTATACATCAGAGGACAGAGGGGTGTGATTGGTTGAAGCTTCGTCCAGTAGCAAACAGAGGCATTTGAAAGAGGCGGGTTAAGCCCGCCTTCTGAGAAATGGGTTTACAACACAGCTTGGCCAGACCAATGCTCTCAGAGCATTGACAAGTCGCGATAGCCAGGCTATAGACTTGTGCTAATAACTCATTGCGCTTGTTTATGAATGATGCTGTCTGGTGCTGTTTTGCTTGACCTCCAAATAAGGTGTGTGGGTGTGTCTGTGTCTGTAATAACTATTCTCTCCTTCAGATGGATCTCTGGTGCAGCTCTCTCTGACCTCACACACTGGATGGGTGACTGCAGTGCAGTGGTCTCCAAGCCATGAGCACCAACTTGTGTCAGGCTCCCTTGACAACATCGTCAAACTGTGGGACACCAGGAGGTGTGTAATACAGACAGACACACACACTGTCAGACATCTGCGTAATGAAATAACCATAAGTCTGAAGAATAAAATTTTACAATGTTGGACTGCTAGGCTCAACTTGTGTTTTTCATCCTGTGTGTGTTTGTGGTTTGTGTGTTGTTTTGTGTGTGTGTAGCTGTAAGGCTTCCCTATATGACCTGGCGGCACACGAGGACAAAGTGCTGTGTGTGAACTGGACGGACAGTGGGGTAAGAAAGAGTCTTTGCCTTTCTTTCTTTCTTGCTTTCTTTTTCTTTCTTTCTTTCTTTCTTGCTTTCTTTCTTTCTTTCTTTCTTTCTTGTTCATTTGGCTAGTTGTGTATCTGGTCAAAAGCTAGCCTGGCGTGTTTGAGTTTGTTGTGTGGGTTTATCTATTTATTTGTTTATTTATCTATTTATTTGTTTACTGTTTGTTTGTTTATTTTGTTGTTCTAGATGATCCTGAGCGGAGGGGCTGACAACAAGCTCTACACATACAAATACTCCTCTTGCATCACAGATGCTGGTGCATAGCATCGCCCCCTGGACAGACTTTACCCTAGCCAAGCAGGATCTCTTCCTTATAACCGCGTGGGTCTCAAAGAGGGGATAAGAGCACACGTTGGACAATCCACAGTCTCGGATAATTAGTCATTTTGATTTGCCGCTGGGCAGCATCTGGATCAGTTCTGACGTGGACTTTGGATGTGGCCATTTAGAAACCCCACAGGCACCAGGAGAAGGCAGACACGATGCAGTAGAGTCTTAAGATGGCCTCCTAAAATATCCTCCTAAGATGTCCTCCTTGTGGTCTCATTTACACGGCCTCCATACTGTGCCAGCTGTGTGTGTGAAATCTATGGTCTGTTTGTTAATGGCAGAATATAAAGACCTTTTTTCTAAGTCTTCTTGTATCTTCATTTCTTTCTTGGAAATGCACTGAGATTTCCTGGTTTATAAGATGGTGAGGTAACGGCATTAAAGCACTTGTGTTGACAGTTTGATGACATAGAAACGTCTACCACCAGCAAACAATAATAAGCTGATGGCTGAGAGCTAAATTAGTTAACTCTGCCTTCAAAGCCTCTTTCTCCGTTGGCTTTTTAAAAGAGATTAGGAGATGACCAGCCTTGACCTGTTTGGGGTTACCCCCTGAAATCGATTGGGGTTAGACATACTGACTGGTGTGGAATCACTTATGTGTGTTAACAGAATAGAAAAATAGTTACGTAACCGTATGTGGAGGCAATGATTCCAATCTCCTTCGACTTAATCATGTTTGGTTATGATTTGAGAGTGATTTGTTTCTCATATTCAAATGTTTCTCATTATTCAAAATAGATAAAACTGACAGTAGTGTGTAAGTTTACTAGTAATGATTATACTCCTTAATTACTAGGAGTTAATACTAAAATTGTGCTTGAAGGATGTCTGTGAATATTGCCCTCGGCATATTGGTAATTAAATGTTCATCCGTATCCAAATGAGTAAAACTCAATAACTTACAAAGTTGTTTTTGTTTCTGTTATGTTTTTTCTTTTAACTTTTTCCGTGGTGTGTAGACAACATTGCAACCTGAGAGAAGCGCCAACTGTTGATCTGCTTCTCTTCTGCTTCAGCGCCGTATTATGGCTGGCTTTTATTTTGAAATCGTAACGGATGTTGGCGAAGAAGTGTTGAGTTTGAAAACAATGTGCAGTCACTGGTAAACTCAGCTGGACCGTGTTTGAAATCTCTATGAACTGCGTCTCTGCTATTTCGTAGGTATCCTACCATTACACTGACCTGTGTTTTTGTTTGTACCATATGAACATAAATAAGTCCCATAACTTCATTAATGCGATTTGTTTAACTGCGAGTTTACTTACGCTAAGAGAGCTAGTCCGTACGCTCTACCATTTAACGTATCGCCTGACATACAAATTCACATAGGGTCAGTTCCAAATGTATACACATAACGTTTTCGATGATGGAACACGTAATGCAACCATTCATTAATATATTTATCTCCCCTTCGGTCTAAGAAGCAAACATGCCCAGGTTAGGGAGGAACCGTATCGACCCAGAGCCTTGGATCGAGCAGCTAATTCAGGATTACGGGACACCCATACCACCAGACCGAGCAGTGAAGGCTACCGTCGTTGGGGTATGTCTCTGTGCTTTTGTGTGTATGAGACAGATACTGAGGAGCTGCTAAATCCAAGAGAATTGTCTGCTACTGTTTTTCAAATGTGTATGTGTGTTTGTGTTTAGGCCAAAGACCTAACTGAGTCTCAAGATGAGACTGACGCGAGCTGTGTGGTATTTCTCTCGGATGGGGTGGTGTTTATCCCCGCAGTGCTTACCACACAAGCCTGGGCCAGACTGCAAGAGTGAGTGTGTTATCTACACTAGACTACTGACTAGTGTGTTATCTACACACTCTACCACACTTTCATACACATTCACCACAACACAAGCCAGGACCTCGCTCTCTCACTTATAGTCACACACACATAGATGATGTATGAATTATACAGATGTTTACAGATATATACAGATACACATACAGATATGTATATTGTTGGTATGCACTTATTAGTAATTGGTTGTAAAGTATGTTCAACAGACCCCCCCCCCCCCCTCTCTTTCCTTTTATACTTTTTCTCTCTGTATTGCTCTTAACAGCATGGAGGAGAGGGAGAGTTTCTCTGGACTTGAGAATGCTATTGTCAGCGTGAAGAGCCTGCAGCTGAACTTTCACTTGGAGCCTGAGCTGGTGAGCGTAAGGCTAAAGAGTGCACATACAGATGCTCCAGCCAACCCATGTGGGCAACACGTGTATTATTATGCTGTTTTGATCATGTGTACCTCACAGGTATTTACTTATTGCAGCATGCACCCTATTAACTTGCATTAGGGTGTTTGGTAGCCAGGAAAACCAGCCCCTCGTACTTCATTTCATTTTGTACAGAGGGTCTGGACCAGACATCGTCCTGTTCGCTGATGGGATCAGTCTTGCCGATTAAATGACCTTCAAGAGATTCCGGTGCAGACCCTCTGTACAAAATGAAATGAAGTACGAGGGGCTGGTTTACCAGGCTAGGTGTTTGGTGCCCTCTTCAGAAATGAAACTGGTTCTTGTGTAACTTGTGTTCTCTCGACTGTGTCTTTCAGTTGCTAGTGTCTATTTATTTTTGTTTTGAGGTGTCATGATAAAGCCTTGCGTACTTGCTTCCCAGCAGTACCAACTGACTACTGTTGCGTTAGAAGAAACCAATTTAAGAAACTAGGACCATGTGGCTTGAATTATAGACTGTAACTTCATCAGGTCTGGCCTCGCCCCTCCACAATCAGTCTGTATGTGTTTGGTGTCGTTTCCTAGGTATCTAACCCAGCATTGTGTTGTGTCCTCTAGTCGAACTGCCAGTTTTATGTGACAGTCAATCAGATGAGCACAGTTGGACAGGCCAGCACCCACAATGCAGTTCCTAACTGGTAAGAAAGACAACACGCATACATAGACGCAGTAGATGTGACATTACATCATTGTTATTGTTATGGTTACAGTAACAGTTATAGTGTTAAGCTCACAGTTTTTTCCAAAGCAACATACAATACTACAAAACAGCACAATTTAAACAAAAGCACTTGAAAACATTTTAAAATGTAACAAAAACATTAAAAAATTATAATATACCTTACATAACCTAACCTAATTAGGTACGTTTCTTTGGTCATTTTTTTTTAACAGTACTTATAAACTGCAGTCATTACCAGTACTCATAAACAGTTCTTATAAGCAATATTGTGTTGAGTCTTATACAAGGTCTGTCCTATGTTCTGGTGGACATATTAATGATATGAATGAAATAACACACATATTCATATTTAGAAGAGTTGTGTCACCCCACATGTGAGCACAGCATGTCTCTTAATTTGTTTAATTTTATTTCAGTGCTACATTGCCATCAGTGAAAAAGCTAATCCAGAAAACATGGAGGTAAGCAACACTTTGCCATCAGGACGATGCACAGACTCTACCTCATATACTCTCATTTCCTCCTCTTCTCTCCTTTCTTCTTTTCTTATCTTCTCTCTTATTTTTCTGATATCTTTTCCTCCATTATCACCCCAGTTCTTAAGACATCTTTCCTCTTTTCTTCTCTTCTCCTTTTTCCTTCCCTCTCATTAAATATTCTTTTTTCCCTGGGTAGATGAAACACAACACGAATGAATGTTTTTCAGATGTGACATATGTATGCATTCTGTGTGTGTATTTCAGTACCAGACTAGATGAGAGTTCATCTCAGTCTCAGTATGGTAAGTAAAATTTTCAACTCATCCTGAGCACATTTACAAAACACGTTACAGCAAATAGAAGCACATACAATTGATTGTTCTGTTTTCTGTGCGTGTGTGTGTCTCTGTCCGTCTGTCTGTCTTCTGTTTTTCAGGATTTCGTCTGACAGATTTATTGGAGGAATGGGAGAAAAACGATGACCGATATTACACACCACAGGAAATGACTGACAAGCCAGCACATCTTTCTGAGCCAACCACCTCTCACCATATTTTGAACACGCCCCCTGGCCCTAGTACCTCTCACCCAATCGTGGACTCATCTGCAGAACCAAGCCCCTCCTACCAATATGAGCTCCCGCCTACCAGCAGCCAGTGGCCCCCATTACTGGAGGAAGAGGAGGAGACGGAGCACGTCTGCTTGCTAAGAGGGATAATGAGGAGGCTGGCGCCGACCACTCCATCGCAGTCACATGACGTGGCCACTCCTACCCGGTGGGACCAGGATCGGCTGGCTTATAAAGTAGGTGGATTTGGCTGCCAGCCACCTATATTATGTATGTGTCTTTGGGATGGTGGGTGTGTAAGTCTGGCTGGAGATGCAGTGATACTGCTGTGTATGTGTGTGTGTGTTCGAGTGCAGTTCTTTATAACGCTCTGTGCTGTTTTCGTGTCAGGTTGAGGAGGGCTTCTCTCTACCTGCACACCACCTCCTGATCCCAGAGGACCAGAGAGGTTTGATCACTACGGCAACAACAGCATCCACAAGCAGCTCAACACCCAGTGATTTGGTCTGTGCCCCGTGTGACAGGCAGACAGATCAGCCCACGTCTGCCCAGATTTCCCAGTCAGATCAACCAATCACCACCCAGAGAGACATCCCAGACCAGTTACCCTCATCTGGTGAGAGGACAGATGATTCGCCGCCTTGCAGTGGTGGTAAGCTCCTATCATTTATAGCCTCTGCCCTTTCACTTCTACGCAGTGGGAGTTTAGGGCATTTAAAAACAGTGTGGTATTTCCACCCTTTTGAATGAACAAAATGGTTTTGTAACAACCTTAATCAGAATCCAATTACTTTGTGGCAGTATGTGGCATTAAGTCAGGCCCCTTCCCTAATTACCAATTCAGCCCCTTCCCTAAATTAAAAAAACACATTCTCACTCTTAATCAGGCAGAGATAAACAGGCAGGCTGGCAGGAAGAAACACATCACAACTGAGTTTACTATAGAACAAATTTTAATTATTTTGTAGGTATGTTCTCATTAGTTTTTTTTCTTGAGCGAAAATAAAGGGTTGTTTAATGAGTGATAGTGGTGACTGCCTTCCCCCGTCCCCTCCCCTCATTACTATGTCGTCCAGGTGTGGTGAGCTCCTTCTAAAGGTTCTGTGTTTGGTCAGGTCCTTCTAAAGGCTCTGTGTTTGGTCAGCTCCTTCTAAAAACCTTAGGGTATATGGTGAGCTGTTTCTTGCGTTGTAAAATGTGTTGTCTGTTGGTGACACTTGTGCTTGAAAATCTGGTTTCTGCATTAGGTGTCTCAGTGTATTGCGTACGTTACTGCATAAGAACTATATGGTTTGTACCATGATGGCTCAATTATGATTACATGTACCGTTGAACTAGAGGTGGTCAGTATGAAAAGTAGACAGTCTAAACAATATAAATCTGGCCAGATGTAATTATACTGTCCAGCACAAGGTAACTGGCCTGTGACCAAAGGTGCCAAAAGTGCCAGTGAGATACCCTGTGCATGGTACCATCCCCACATACTGCTCCCCAGGCACCCTTGTCATGGATGAACCCTGCTCTCATTTGTGATAAGTTAAATGCAGAGGTTGAATTTCTATGTGTGCACTGTGTGCTGTGGTGTACTTTGTAATCACAATGACAGTTCTAAATCACTTGCACATTACATTACAGTTATACGTCTTTATTACAGTTATATTGACATTTATATACTAAAGGATATTTTGCAATATATACTGTTACACTCTGTGCCTCAAAGTATATCACCATATGAATTATTGGCCATAGCCTGGTTTTAATTTGCCTGTTTGTGTCTTGTAGTGTTGGCAGAAGCAGACTCGCAGCGTGAAGGTGGTGCATGGGATGTCTTTGCTCCAGTGATTGATATGCTGAGATCACCATCTTCATCTGAGAGTAAGGCTCATCATCTTGGGCACTTATCCAAAAGTCTCTTAAATGAGGAATTCAATGTGAATTAATTCATAGCACTGTTGTTCGAGGTCACGGAGTGCTGCGGTAAGAAAAACAACAAGAGAAATTTGTTGCGACATAGACCAAGTTATGAACTGGTAACACTAATTGAATGGGGCATTGACACCAACTTTGTTTCATTTCCGTATGCCTCATTCAGTTAGTGTTGACTACCAGTTCATTATTCAGTGTATGTTGCATCAAATTGTATTATTCTTTTTCCTCCTGACAGCACTCTGTGATCTCTAACAACACGGCTATGGATTGATTCACATCGAAATTCTCTACACGTTTCACATGTATGCTGTTCATGCTTGAGGACAGTTGCTGTGAGTCTTTACACTTCCCTCTCCTGTATGTCAGTTTCAGCCACCCCGGAAGACCTGCCGATTCTACAGAGCCAATCAGCTGTGGTTATGCCTGAGAACCTCCCTCTCTTTCAGAGCCAATCAGATTCAGCTACCCCAGATAACCTCCCACACACTAAGATCCAATCAGATTCGGTTACTCCAGAGAATCTTCCTGTTATTCAGGAAGCTGAAGCTGCCACCCCCAGGAAGGCGCCACTCCTGTTGGGTTGTACATCATCAGACAGCCACTCAGGTTCATCTTCCACAGAGAAATTCACATTCCACCAATCACTCCTGGCCCGCCTGAGCCCTAATCCAGTAGGAGCCAGCACACAAAATGTGCAATCCACTGGCAGTGGGACTGAAAGGACTGGCTTCACCCTCCCACCCTATCAGGCACAAGTGCCCTCAGGTCTTAGCCCTGTTCAGTTTAGTGGCAAGCGCTTCACTCCTGAGGAAGAAGATGATGAAGATGCGAACGTAGCCAGGAGCCCGCCGTCATGGATCGCACAGACGCAGTGGACAGGAAGAGGCCATTGTGAGGGAGGAAGTGAGCCCAAACGCCGCATGTTCCTCTCACCCTCTAAGCAGACTCAGGTATGAGCACATAGCCCTCCTGTGCCCTCTTCACCAGACTAAACTCAAGGCGCTGCTGTGGTAGGCAGGTAACCGTGTACAATATGTGTGTACGTGTGACAGAATACACTCAGATCACACGTGCAGTGTATTATATTAATTTGTTTAGACTATTTTTAACTTATTGTTAACTTCTTCCAGGTTCACACAGATGGTTCTGCGTTCTCCCACAAGTATCAGGTATCTGTGCAAGACATCTGTTCCCTGGGCAACTTCAAGTAAGTACATCATGTTACTGTAACATGCAGCCCCTATCAAACTTAGCGTTTTTTTTGTTGTTTCATATTGCTTCATATTGAACTCTTAGTCTAGAGGCAGGAAAACATGGAATGGGTGTTATACTACTCCATAGGAGTGTCCTGCTGATTTAGAATTAGCTTTGTTGAAAGAACAGCTGATACAGATTCATATTCGGACTTGTATACCCTGAAACCAGGTCTCCCACCTCAACTAATACCACTTGCATTGTTTATATGCTGCTAAATGGTTTTTATCTAAATGTAACCCGTGATTCTCAGTGTGTGTGGAGACTAATGGAAGCCTGTCTTTGCTGGCAGGGTACCAGCAGAGGAGATCGACTGGGCCATGCGTTACCTGCTGGCATCACCCCACACCTCAGCAGAAGCCAGGTGAAACAAGTAAGACGGCATGGGCGCAAAAACTCACCTGAAGAAGACATGGCAGCTTGATCCCAAGGATCCCAGACATCATCATAATTTTTTTTTTGTAAATATATTTAATAAAGATTCTTTTGCGTATTATATGGTTAAGCCTAAATTGCTTTCTACTTTCCCCTGTACAGCATTTGCTCTCTTTCCCCTTTTGTATTTTACTTTTTGTACTGTACAAAATAATAAAACTGACAAAATGTATAAACGTGTCATTTGAAATAGACAGAGATCTTTAAGTACAGAAATGGGTTAAATATAATAAAGATATGTCCAGGATATGGGCATTCTGAAGGTCCAAGTTGAATTTTAACCAGATTGTATATCTATTTATACACATCCACAAAATACACTTCCTCGCTTCTCCCAGTTGGGCTCATGAATACTCACTGGTTTTAATAGCATTCAGAATGCCTAGTTCAGTTCTTGGGTGTAACAAACTCTGGATTGCAATGATATTGGTTGACAGCTGCTGGATGCTTCTACATTTTAATGGTTTATAGCACAAAACGATGCTTGCAGAGCACCACTTTTGATTTTTTTTATTGTTTTTTTTTTTTTTTTTTTTTTTTTTTTAAGTCAAACTGTATTTAACAGCAATTGTGCTTTAGTTATTTTCCAACAGAAACTACAACGCAAAAATGTTTATCGCTCAGAAAAAAACAATGTCACCATTGTAAAACACTTTTACTATGAACAATATTTTGATGCTTTTAGCCGGAAATCACTTTACGTCACTGCCGACTTCTTCCTTGCTGCGTATGTGGAGAACAAAGTAGCACACCACCATGGTTGTATGATGTTTGTTTTAGTATAGTTCTTAAACAAAGGTTTGCACCATAAAGTTCCCCTGACAGAAGAGGCTGCTAGTATGGGGAAAAAGGACAAAGGAGATCGCGGTGAGTTAAACCCCAACATAACGGCACGTTTTAATTTGCTAATGTTAGCATATTTCAGACAGGACGATGATAAGTCAGAAAGCAAGACAAACTGCTTAGGAAACAGCTAACTGAAAAACAAATAATGCTTACTTATTCACGTTTTCGTAGAACGTGCAGTCACACCTGCAAATTCAGCAGGACTGTTTGACAGTCCTACCCTCCAAATCGACTGAAAAGACACTAATAACGTGGAGTTAATCAAGTTGTTATCCAGTTAGAGTACTTCTGCTGTCTTTGCTTTTGTTAACTAAAGGTAGACAGCTGTGTAAAACGTTACCCAAGCAAGACAATGCAAAAGACATAAAGTTGCTGACAGTATATCTGCGATATAGTAAATACATCAGCTTCAGTTTGTGCCTGGGGTGCTAGCTTCAACCGCAATACATTCATGCTGTCAGTCAGAACAATACTTATGAAGTTGAACTCTATACATACCACAGAGCGGAAGTCCAAAAAGAGGTACTACGATGACGAGAACGATGATGAGGAGGTGGCAGGGGGCGACTCGCAGGAGGCCATTCCTGCCGCGGCGGGGAAACAGGTGGACGAAGCCGCCGCAAAAGTGGATGAGTACGGAGCCAAAGACTACAGGATCCAGATGCATCTGAAGAACGACTATGGGTCACGTCCCCTCTGGGTGGTAAGCTGCCTCTGTCACCTTTAGTCATCAGAACTGTGACAGGCGGTGTGTGCAGGTTTTGGTTTACAAACTACTAACTTCCGAATTCCCTAGGTCACGCAGGGCCAGGGAAAAAAGGATGCAAACCCACTTCTTGTTAGGCGCCTTTGTTTAGTTTTTTTGGAATGTTTGCATGAAATAATTAGAAGATTTTGGCTCAAACAGATTAACAGTGCTGACCAGTCACCTTTGTTTTTTACCCTGGAAATCCTGCATGGAGCTATAAGCCAAATATAACCCAATCTGTTGCTGGGATGTTGACTACAGTGGCTGAGTGTTGTAGACAGTGAGGGGGAGGTCAGCTCTCATGCACTGCTGTCGCCCCTTTGGAACAAACGCCACTCTTGTTGCACAGCCAGCATGCATTATTAGACTCGCATAATGCTTACCATGCATTTTCAGCCTTGCATAACCTTTAGCTTGTACTTACATAACCCTTCTCTCATGTGCTTTGTCCTTCCTCTTCCACTGTAATGCTCTACCTCTTTCTTTCTTTCTTTTTTTCTTGCTTTCTTTTCTTCCTTCCTTCCTTCTCCTCTCTCTCTGTCTCTCTCTCTCCACCCAATGTACTCTCTCTAGGCCCCAGATGGTCACATCTTCCTCGAGGCCTTCTCTCCGGTCTACAAGTACGCCCAGGACTTCCTGGTGGCCATTGCTGAGCCGGTGTGCCGGCCTATCCACCTGCACGAATACAAGCTGACGGCGTACTCGCTCTATGCGGCCGTCAGCGTGGGCCTCCAGACCTCTGACATCATCGAGTACCTGGAGAAGCTCAGCAAGACCTCTGTGCCCGATGGCATAGTGCAGTTTATCAAGGTCGAGATGTACACATGCAGCAAAGATACTGCCAGTAAAAGTCTTTGCTACACACACACTAAGGCAAACACAAACATAGTCGTGGTTGTAGTGGAGGGTAAACGCAAGTACAGAGTACACCCACCTGTCAAATTTGAGAAACAGAGTTTATCCACATATCAATACAGTTTATGCACCAAATACAATTTTAACGTTCCAAAATCACACCGTATAATCCAATTTACAACATGTTCACAAGGCACCATTTAAAACCGCTGCTATTGTTCAAACATGTTTTGAATAGCTATTTAAAACATCTGATGCGGCACAGTGCACCCAATTCATAGTTAACCCACCTGATTTGCCATTCCTGAACATAGTGCCATTGTAAAAAGGGGGGCTGGTGGGAACCAACACTAAACTAAAAAGGGCTGTATGAAGAGGGGCTGATTGAGGTATACGATAATCGCCACAGATTGTCCGGTCAGAACAAGAGTTATATGTCCCTCAGTGAAGACACACACACCACTCATGAACAGTGAAACCGTGGAATAGACGAGGAAACTGATTGGCTTTGAAACCATGAAACCGTGTACCGTGAAAACCGTGAATGATGAGGAGGCTGATAGGGATATAACCGTGGTTTACTGGAAATATAGAACAAGAAATACAAAAGATAAGCAATACAAGGGATAATACAAGAGTAATAAACACAATATATACAATATATACACAAGGAATGATGAATAATTGCCTACAGCAATTATCTAGACCAGAAATGAATGAGGGAACATAACTGCCTACAGTAGCTATGTAAACTATGACTAACAGTGAATGAATGAATGACTAGCTGTAACAGTGGTACTGTGTCTTTAAGCCCCGCGACACGACGTGTCTGCGTACACAGAGATTAGCAATGGCGCGAGCCCTTGAACTGTACACTGTAACAAGCAGCTAAGTATCTGCTGTGCCCTCCAAAGAGTACAGCGACATGGAGAATAAGTAACAACTAATATTATGCACATACAGGACAATACGAACATCTAACAGATAAGTAAACAATAGACAAATACTCGCGCTGCAGGCATTGATGCTAGGAGGCTACAATAACACACAACAACGAGCATATACGACATAACACAGTAACAACATAATAATAGCGAACTCACTCTCTCATGGACGCACGGATGAATGAATAATTGAAGAGAAGAAGAAATGAGGAGAGAGAGATGGACGTCGGGATCCTGAAACGTCCGTGAATGAAAGGAAGTCCAAGAATGAAGTGGATCCAGCTGAAGTCTCTCTGTCCCTCCGATGTGTGACTTGCTCTGAAACCTTGAGTTGAGCAGCTACCTTTAACAGCTGACCACAGCGGGGGTCCAGCTGATAACGATCGGTAGCCCCGCAGAGGCTGCTGGGAGCAGCCCATTGGTGGCTAGGCCTCTCTACCGGGTGTGAAGGGGAGTGATTGGAGGGCTCTACCAGACTTATTGGAGCCTGATCAGCGGGGGGTCAGCGTAGTGAGTAGCTGATAGCCCACACAATGGAATATGGGTGGTGGCCATTCACTGAATGCAGATGGGTGAGGGCCCACTGAATGGAAAATGGGTGATGGCCCATTCACTGAATGGAGGATAGGTGATGGCCCATCACTGAAGCGCCAGCCGTTTGACCAGTTTGAACAGCCGCCCCCAACTTTGTGGAGCAAAGTTGAGTCCATGATGGGTACTGGGTGAATCCGGTGAGTGCTGGGATGCTGATGGGTCAGATGACAGGCAGCGTGTCGTCTGGTCCAAGACCTAGATCTAGGCTGTCCTGTCAGCTGCCACCAGCTCCAGGGATCACCGGAACCAACGTCGGATGTCCCAGCCACCCCATCTGCCCACGGCGATGACTGGACCGATGAGGCTCCGACAATGGTGTGGAGTCACAGTTGTAGAGTTGGTCCTCCACACGGCTGTCTGGGACTGCTGAGCTGGATAGATGACCCGCTGTCTTGACTGCGGCGACTCTGGATGTAGCCGCCCCATGACGGGCTCTGACGGGTGAATGCTGCGGCTCCTTCCTGTCACTGGTGATGCTGCTACCACCTGCAACCTGGGCCACAGATGAAGGGGGAAGCTGAGACAGAGGGAGGCGCCAGTTGGGATTGTCATCAGCTGGACTGACTGCTGATCTGACTGCCTGATGACCGTCACTCCCAGCTTGCTTCCGATGATGATGATGACTGCTAGCCGCTGCCTGGGCCAGCCTGCGTGGAGTGCGTAGGTGGCGCTTGGCAGACAGATGAGGACTAGCAGGTGTCTGTGTCCCCGTGAACAGACAGTGAGCGGATGGGGATGATGACCGCGGGAGCTTGGCTGGGCCTTGCAGTGTCCAACCAAGGCGGGTCTTGAGTGCTGCTGGCCCACCTGAAGGGCCCAGATGCACTGGCTTGACTGGAGTGAGGAGATGAGGGTAGTCAGAGCCAATGAGCAGCAGGGGTTGAGCTTGAGTGAACTGATGGAGAGGCAGACCTCTGAGGTGAGAGTAGGTCTTCTGGAGGGCCTCTACCGGATAGGAGTGAGGGGACAGGCGAAGCTCGGGGGAGGTGAACGCCTGCTGGATCTGGAACTGCTTCCGAGGCTGATCAACAGGTGACACAGAGAAGGAGACAGATCTCCCTGTCACAGTCCTGTGATCCTGGCGAACAGTCCTCAGGGCCAACTCCTCCTTCTGCCCCTGGAGACCCAGCTTCTGAGCGGCACTGTGGAGCAGGATAGTGCGCTCAGACCCGTCATCCAGGATGGCATACGTCTCCATCCTCTTCCCACGATGATGAAGGCATACCTTCGCCATCTTGAGTAGCACTGTGCTACCACGTGCGGGATCCACGTAGTAGGTCACAGGCTCACGGGTGGTGGCTGACTTCTCTGACGAGGGAGGCGAGTTGGGACTGTTGACCTCATGCAGCACTTCCAGGTGGGTGCGGTTGCACTGCTGACAGCGAGCCTTGAGGTAACACTGCGCAGTTGGATGATCGCGACCGCACCTCAAGCACCGCTTCCCATCCTTGATCCACCTCACTTGCAGGTCCGTGGGTAACGCCTTGAACAGAGAGCACTGGTTGAAGTAGTGCTCGGCTCTGTTGCAGAAGGGGCAGTACTTCTGCGGTTGGTCTGCCCTCTGAGATGGGGGTGGAATTGACTTTGTTGGCTCTGCCTCCTTAGCTGGGGAGTCGACGAGCAAGACTGTAGTGGAGCGGGTGGCTGTTGATTGATCCACTCTGGTGCTCCGCTGTCTGTCCGCTTGACTCCCTGCTGCCCTGGGGTGGCTGGCTGCGTAGTCGTCCTCCTGGACCCGGACTTCATACTCCAGCCACTCAGCAAAGTCCAACAGTGTGGGGATCGGGACATGGAGAGGGTTGATGAATCTCCAGAACTGGGCGCGCAGGTCGTGTGGCAGCTTGGAGAGCAGCTGTGACACATGTGACCCACACTCCAGCTCTGTCCTCCCCTCTCTCCCCAGCTGATCCAACATCCCTACCAGGGCTCTCACCTTCAGCGCAAACAGCCGGAAGCCTCTGCTGTCACCGCTCCTGACAGAGGGCTCTGCCAGGACCTCCGTGATGCGCTGTAAGGCCAGCTTGTGAGGCTGACCATAGAGCTCTGTGAGAGCCACCAGAGTCCTGGTGTAGGGATACCTGCTGTTGCAGTAGGAGTCTGCTACCAGCAGGGCATCCTCCAGCTTGAGGTGGTCCACCAGGATCTGATATTTGAAGCGCTCTGTGGCGTTGGCTGGCAGGAGGTTGTCCAGGGCCAACTTCAACCGAGCAAACTGGCGGGGGTCGTCGTCGTCGACGAACATGGGGATCCGAGGCTTGGGTCCACGGTAGGTTGACTCCTGACGGGGCGGTGATGGGAGTCGTCCTAGGCGACGTGGAGGCGGTGGCTGCTCATCCTGACCCTCTGCCCTCTGGTGCACCGATGAGTGAGGCGAAGTCAGCTGAAGTGAATGCGCTGACCCAGCAGGACTGGATGGCCTGTCGGGATGCAGCGGCATAGAGGTGTATGGGGGGGAGTGAAGTCCCGCAACGGCTACGCCTCCTTCTGCCCCACGTAGCTCACCCGAGGTAGGACCTGGCGTAACGACAGGAACCTGGAGACTGGCTGACGGGCGTGCAGCGATGGCCTGGTACATCTGCTGCATGTCTCTCCTCAGCTGCAGGTTATCCTCCTTCATCCGCCGGTTGTCCTCCTGGATCCGCCGGTTGTCCTCCTGGATGCGGCGACTGTCCTCCTTGAGGTCCCGGAGGGCAGATAGTATCGCTGCTGAAGTGTCCACACTCGTCTGTGCAGCAGGGGGCGCTCGTGTGGCATCCCGGGGCCTGCTGTCTCCCACGTCGAAGTGGCCGGTGTGTGTGTGTGTCCGGTCCTGTGGCAAGCGTCGCTGTGGCTGAGTCACCAGGAAATCGTCGAGCCGGCGAGGCTGGTGGGGCTCACGGCGAGGACGAACGCTGCCATCAGGGAAGGACATCGTGGCTGTGGTAATTATCGTATCCGGCTCGAAGGACCATGAAAAAAGGAGGGCTGGTGGGAACCAACACTAAACTAAAAAGGGCTGTATGAAGAGGGGCTGATTGAGGTATACGATAATCGCCACAGATTGTCCGGTTAGAACAAGAGTTATATGTCCCTCAGTGAAGACACACACACCACTCATGAACAGTGAAACCGTGGAATAGACGAGGAAACTGATTGGCTTTGAAACCATGAAACCGTGTACCGTGAAAACCGTGAATGATGAGGAGGCTGATAGGGATATAACCGTGGTTTACTGGAAATATAGAACAAGAAATACAAAAGATAAGCAATACAAGGGATAATACAAGAGTAATAAACACAATATATACAATATATACACAAGGAATGATGAATAATTGCCTACAGCAATTATCTAGACCAGAAATGAATGAGGGAACATAACTGCCTACAGTAGCTATGTAAACTATGACTAACAGTGAATGAATGAATGACTAGCTGTAACAGTGGTACTGTGTCTTTAAGCCCCGCGACACGGCGTGTCTGCGTACACAGAGATTAGCAATGGCGCGAGCCCTTGAACTGTACACTGTAACAAGCAGCTAAGTATCTGCTGTGCCCTCCAAAGAGTACAGCGACATGGAGAATAAGTAACAACTAATATTATGCACATACAGGACAATACGAACATCTAACAGATAAGTAAACAATAGACAAATACTCGCGCTGCAGGCATTGATGCTAGGAGGCTACAATAACACACAACAACGAGCATATACGACATAACACAGTAACAACATAATAATAGCGAACTCACTCTCTCATGGACGCACGGATGAATGAATAATTGAAGAGAAGAAGAAATGAGGAGAGAGAGATGGACGTCGGGATCCTGAAACGTCCGTGAATGAAAGGAAGTCCAAGAATGAAGTGGATCCAGCTGAAGTCTCTCTGTCCCTCCGATGTGTGACTTGCTCTGAAACCTTGAGTTGAGCAGCTACCTTTAACAGCTGACCACAGCGGGGGTCCAGCTGATAACGATCGGTAGCCCCGCAGAGGCTGCTGGGAGCAGCCCATTGGTGGCTAGGCCTCTCTACCGGGTGTGAAGGGGAGTGATTGGAGGGCTCTACCAGACTTATTGGAGCCTGATCAGCGGGGGGTCAGCGTAGTGAGTAGCTGATAGCCCACACAATGGAATATGGGTGGTGGCCATTCACTGAATGCAGATGGGTGAGGGCCCACTGAATGGAAAATGGGTGATGGCCCATTCACTGAATGGAGGATAGGTGATGGCCCATCACTGAAGCGCCAGCCGTTTGACCAGTTTGAACAGCCATGTTATATTTAGTGTTAATTAGTTAGCAAAATAGTCTATGAACATGCATATATGCATAAACACATAAACACATAAAGAGTGTTTCAAAAAAGTACATAGAGTGCCCAGTTCAGCAGAGCATCGACTGTTCATTCATTGACTTGTACTGTTGAATGGTCAGGCAGTTATCCACATTGAAATAACAATTCATAGAAACTGTGACTGAGGTTTTTGTATTAAAGAGTGTGCTGTTTTTGGTTTTCTTTCAGCTTTGCACAGTGAGCTACGGCAAAGTCAAACTGGTCTTGAAGCACAACAGGTTTGTTGAATCTTTTGAGTCTCTTGAATCCTTGAAAAACACATATTTTTATTCATATGTTGTAACAACCTTGGTGATTGACATCAGTAAGTGAATACTTAGTATAAGCAGCTAAAGCCTTATGAGAGAATGTGTTATTTAAAGAAAAGTGAAGTGCCCCAAATATTTGTGGAAAAGGTTATCCTCTAAATACTCTTTACTGAGAGATGATCCTTGTGTATGTTACCTGAGTTGAGCAATGACAAACTGTGTTTGCATGTGTACGTGTGTGTGTATGTTGTTGTGTGTGTGTGTCTAGGTACTTTGTGGAGAGTGCCTACCCTGAGGTAATTCAGCGGCTGCTCCAGGATGCGGTGGTGAGAGATTGTCGTCTGCGCACGGCTGAAGGGGAGGAGACTGAGCTCATCACAGAAGTCATCTCAAGCAAATCGGCTGTAGGGCCCGCACACACAAACACACACACACAATGACACACACCATATGCACGCATGTACAGTTGTAGAAGACAAGACAGAGCTCCCATGAAAGTCATGGTCCACAAACCCACATTAGGACATACACACACACACACACACACTCACATTGACACAGAAGTGGGAAAATGAGACAGAACTTATCCTTAGGAGATTATCCTTAGGACACGCATAGTACGACACACAAAGACGCACACACATACTGTACACAGGCAAGCACAAGCACCTACATTAAAAAAACATACACAAACTCGAGCACTTGCGCACACAGCAATTGCAAAAGTCACACAAGCCCACCCCCACTCAGACATGTGACCAAGCTGTGTTCATGCATGTTGTCCACATTTCAAGTATAATTGACTTAGTAAATAATGTAGATAAGTTATCTCAGACTGTGTGGTAAATCTACTAATAGAAATATGGCTTCATTCTTCTAGCAAAACAAACCCACACGTCTCTTTTATTATAGAGGTGTAACACTTGCTCAGAGTGAACCTACCCAAGTAAGTAAGTGGCTAAAAGGGGTTTGTGGAATGTGGTCCCCCCAGATCTCCAAGTCGGTGACCGATAACGGGGGTTCGTCCACCTCTCAGCCTGCGGAGGGGGCGGAGTCTGGCGGCAAGGTGCCCGAGGACATCTACAGCTACTACGAGCAGATGGACAAAGACGAGGAGGAGGAAGAGGAGACGCAGACTGTGTCCTTCGAGATCCGGCAGGTCAGCTGTGTGTGTGTGTGTGTGTGTGTGTGTGTGTGTTTGTGTTTTGGATGCATTATTCTGAATCACGTCATACTGAAAACCACACACATATACAAGTACAAAGCTTTAACATACACAACTGTAACACACACACGTGAAAAGCACTTGAAACAAAAACCTCTCATCTCTCACCACAACTTGGGCTCTGGTTGGGTCTTCAAGTTCATTTGAAACACCACTGCAGAGATGTGCCTGTCTTAACGAACAACTGCTCCCATGTGAATGGACAGAAGAAGGATTAAACATGGGTCGTGTGTGTGTGTGTGTGTGCGTGTGCCTCATGTTAACCTGGTGACTGGTATGAAAGGGGTATCACATCTAAAATACTCCTATAAACTCCCAACACTCACACAACTTGAAAGCTCTCACAGTAAAAAAATGCTTAGTAGCAGTCTGTGTAAGAGCACATGCAAAAGATCAAACTAGTGTGGATGAAAACATGTCAGTTGTTTGTGAGAAAGTAAATCTGTTGTGTATGTACATGGTTCTGACTTGAGAAGGATTTCCTTGAAATTCTAAGGCTTAACCAATCATCTGGTATCTGGAAACAAAGTGAGCATTTCATAATACAGTGTGATTAGGATTGGGAACTGCAAGAGAGGTTAGGATACGATACAGTCACAACATTTGAGCTGTGACATGATATTGCTGTACAGTTTTGCGCTATATTGCTATATATATTTCTACCACATATTACGAGTTGTATACCAAGAATCTCAGCAGCCGTCTTCCAGTATAAAATTGTTGTCAACACGAACACTGATGTAAGAGAACACTGAGGTCTTACTTAGGCCCTACGGTAGACTTCAAAAGCGGTATTGTCACAGTAAGAATGTGTGTCAGAATGGAATTAATATACTATCATTAGATAAATAACTAGAAAAGCACTCAAAGAGTGCAGACCTCCGCCAAGGCAGCTCAGATCACCACCGAAATCTAATCACTTTTAAGTTAGCCACAAGAGGGCGACAGTTCTATGGCAAACAATTTGGCCCTATCTCGCAATGATGAATCCTATAAAAAATTCCTGGATCCAAATGGTGATCCAGGTCACCACCAAAATCTAATCACTTTTAATTTAGACCATTTCTGACCTACCCTAAAAATGTCATGAAAATCCATCCAGTACTTTTTGAGTTATCTGGCTAACCAACCAACCACCAAACTAACTAACAAACAGACGCTGATGAATACATAACCTCCACTGGCAGAGGTAAATATCTTGCTGCTACCATTATATAATCTGTTGTGCAGGAAATTATCTCCGACTAATTGCCCCACACACACACAGGCACACACATGCATACAAAGACACACAGACATACAGATTCCCCTCCTCTCATATTCCTCTGCAGGAGATGATTGAGGAGCTGCAGAAGCGCTGTATCCAGCTAGAGTACCCCCTGCTGGCCGAGTACGACTTCCGCAACGACACCGTCAACCCGGACATCAACATGGACCTGAAGCCCACGGCCGTGCTCCGGCCCTACCAGGAGAAGAGCCTCCGCAAGATGTTTGGCAACGGCCGCGCTCGCTCCGGGGTTATCGTGCTGCCCTGTGGTGAGTCCTCTACCACTGGGAAACAGGTTACGAGCCGAGTATGAATATGACCGGGTTTTTATGGTTATGGTCATGATCGTAGTATTTAGCAGGCACTTTTCTCCGAAGCAATGTGCAACGCTTAAAAAAAACACCACGTTGCAAACAAAAATGCTTGGCTAACACCCACACACAAGCATACAGTGACACACACAAGCATCCAAAGACAATGAATGAAATAAAAATGAATCAATAAAAAAATACCATCTATTACCAGAGGGGCTGGTTGGATCTAATACCTAAAGCAGGGGTCTCCAACCTTTCTGGGACTGGGGGCTACCAGAAGGATGAACGTCTGCACTGAGGGCTACTCATTCAAAATAATCTACCAAATGAAAGTCTTAACATCCCTTTCAAATAGCACTACGTATGGTTGTTTGCTTCTAATTAACGATAGCCTAGAAATAAACTGGTATTTAAACATTAAAACACCAAAAAATATGACAATTAGGACACTGCAGTAGTCACTTGCTTTTTTAAAATACCCCTTGCGGGCACCTCTCATGCTCCTGCCAGGCTATCTGATGTCCGTGGGCACCATGTTGGGGCAGCCTGACCTAAAGGGTAAATGTTAAAGTACAGTATGTGCTATGCTGTTTAAGGAGGAATGACAGAGATTATTTGTAAAGTTACAGATAGGACTTTAAAATGAGTGAGCGAATTTAAAGTTGGCTTTAGATTTGGTGAGTTTGGTGGTAGTTTAGAGTTGGTAAGTTCATAAGTGGTAAGTTAACAGTTGGCTAACAGCCTGATGACTCCAACAGCAGCATCAGCAGCTGTGGGTGCCATTTTGCTTAAGAGAAGAAGCCATTCATAACATTTTGCTCAAAACAGAACTAGTTTGTAAAGATTTTGGGTGGCTGGTTGGACCAAAGGGGTGTGTTGAACAGATTCACTTCAGAAAATACTCTTTAAGGTCAAGGTATCTTTAATGCCCCCAGGGGGGCAATTTGTCATGCAGCCAGCAAAGGAATACACACACCAGCAATAAACACAAAATTACAATCAGAAATTAGAAATAGACAAAAGAACATCAAAACATACTGACATGCACTTAAAAACACTCGAAGGGAAGTACTTAAAAGGACAGTTACAGCAGGTGAATCAGTTTGCTTTTTAAAACAAATCTGCATCCTCAAGAAAAAGGAGAAAAGTTGATGACCATTCACTGTATCTTTTACCGATTTTGTGTGCATCTGTTTATGTGATTTTGTGTGCGTCTGCGTGTGTGTGTTTGCATGTGGTGTGTGTGTGTGTGTGTACTCTTCCATCCACAGGCGCGGGGAAGTCTCTGGTGGGCGTGACGGCGGCGTGCACGGTGCGCAAGCGTTGCCTGGTGCTGGGCAACTCATCTGTGTCGGTGGAGCAGTGGAAGGCTCAGTTTAAGATGTGGTCCACCATCGACGACTCGCAGATCTGCCGCTTCACCTCCGACGCCAAGGACAAGCCCATCGGCTGCTCGGTGGCCATCAGCACCTACTCCATGCTGGGCCACACCACCAAACGCTCCTGGGAGGCCGAGAGGGTCATGGAGTGGATGAAGAGCCAAGAGTGGGGACTCATCATTTTGGATGAGGTGCACACCATCCCTGGTGAGTGAGTGAGCGTGTGTGTAGGGCTGCTCAATTAATGGAATTCTGATCGTGATAACGATTTCAGGGCCAAACGATCTCAAAGCAAATAAAATCGAGGGCAACAATGTTTTTTGTCCTAATTATTTTCTACTGTTTGTACTGTATATTAGATGTATACATTAGACATCAAAGGAGACTTACTAATGTTTACGAAGAAAGGTATTAGGGAAAATCTGAAGGTTTTTCGAAGAATGTTTTTTCGAAATGTTTTTGAATACATTTTCAATAAATGAAGCAATGTACTGAGGAAAACAAAATAATCGTTTGAATAACCGTGATTTCAGTTTTGGCCCAAATAATCGTGATTCAGATTTTTTCCATAATCGAGCAGCCTTACGTGTGTGAGTATGTGAGTGAATAAGTGGGTGTGGATGTATGTGTGTGTGGTCAGTCTTGGGAGGCCGAGAGGGTCATGGAGTGGATTGAAAGCGAGGAGTGGGAGCATCATCTTGTTTGTGTGTGTGTGTGTGTGTGCACTCCTGGGAGGCAGACAAGGTGATAGAGTGAATTAAGATTTGAGGGCCAAAAGTTGAGTCCAAAAGGGTCTTGGAGTGACAAGGTTCACACCATCCCTGGTGAGTGTGTGTGCACGTGTGTGTTTGAGTTTATGTATTTGAGCTTGTTTGTGTGTGTGCATGTGTGCAGAATACACCATCTAACACATAAACTCACAAAGTGCTCTCCTGGCTTCTCTCAGCATGAAACTCAAACACTAACTGCTGAATTTTCTTGGGTCACACAGGTTTTCTATAGACTCTCTATGGATGTTTATGTTATAAATGAACCACCTGTTAATGTAACCATTGTAAATATATGGTGACTGTTAAGAGATGGGTTTGGTTAGTAAACAGTTACCTTTGTGTGTGTGTGTGTGTGTGTGTGTGTGTGTGTGTGTACAGCAAAGATGTTCCGACGTGTTCTGACCATCGTCCAGGCTCACTGTAAGCTGGGACTGACGGCCACTTTGGTCCGAGAGGACGACAAGATCGTGGACCTGAACTTTCTCATTGGCCCCAAACTCTATGAGGCCAACTGGATGGAACTTCAGAACAACGGTTATATTGCCAAGGTGCAGTGTGCTGAGGTAAGTTTTTGACAGACAGGTACACACACACACACACACACACAGTGTACTTACGTATGTCAACCAGTATAAAGGACACACTTTTAATATTCCTTACATCAATACTTGATGTAGATGGAGTTTGATTGGATTACTTGAGCGACCAGATGAAGCTTAACTGGACTAATTGAAATTTGGCATGGACCACATTCATTTTGATGACGGGTAGATCGGATAGACTTTTTGACTGGAGGATGCTAGCCGTGGACTGTATTGGGTCTGTTTTGATGTTGGTCAGTTGGTCAGTTTACCTATACAATGGTGGGGGGCTAAATTTTGTGTGTGTGTGTGTGAGAGGGAGACATAGAGCAAGAGAAACAGAAATATGGTGGTCACAGATTTACCCAAAAAAAAAGGCCAGACAGTTGGCAAAGTGCTGTTCAATATCAGCTATTATAGGAAACATTGTAATTTGGAAAAGATGATTTTTTTGTATTTACCCATGAACTGGTAAAACTTGATTGTTCAACTGCTTTAACCTACTATTCAGAAAATTCGATTCCCGATGAGTGCTGATTTGTAAGGTGGAATCAAATAAAGTATGTATAATGTTTGTGTGTGTGTGTGTGTGTGTGTGTGTGTGTGTGTGTGTGTGTGTGTGTGATGAAGGTGTGGTGCCCCATGTCCCCTGAGTTCTACAGGGAGTATGTGGCCATCAAGACCAAGAAGCGTATCCTGCTCTACACCATGAACCCCAACAAGTTCCGCGCCTGCCAGTTCCTCATCCGCTTCCACGAGCGGCGCAACGACAAGATCATCGTCTTCGCCGACAACGTCTTCGCTCTCAAGGAATACGCCATTCGCCTCAACAAGTAGGTCTCCACCCAAACTCCTTTCTTCCCCTTCCACAGACCTGGAACCAGGCTGGGGGGCTTTAGCAGGGATATAATTGGTCTATTTGTGACCAGGTATTGCAATGACCCTGTCCGTCTATGTGTGTGTGTGTGTTTGTGTGTTTGTGTGTGTGTGTGTTTGTGTGTGTGTGTGTGTGTGTTTGTGTGTGTGTGTGTTTGTGTGTGTGTGTGTTTGTGTGTGTGTGTGTTTCTGTGTGTGTGTGTGTTTCTGTGTGTGTGTGTGTTTCTGTGTGTGTGTGTGTTTCTGTGTGTGTGTTTCTGTGTCTGTCTGCCCATATGACGGACCAGGTTGCCATCTCTGATTGCGCTTGTTGTTGATGGTTTTACATTTTTGGAACAGATCTGAGCTTGTGAGAGACCTGAGCAGTTCTCAGGTCTTAACTCCACATTGCTAATTGTACATTCAGCCACCACAAATCTACTTCAGCAGCATTGCCTTTCCAAGAAAGTACTCAGTTCTTGGAACCTCTAAAAGGGTTTTGGATACAAATTCTGTGTAAACTCTGCTGAGGGGGAACAAGAGGTGAGCGGTTCAAATAAAACATGCACTGCAACGTGTTTTCTATTTAGCCACCTGATGCAAGGTGGTGAGAAGCCAAGGCACACTACCTTTATCGGATTTACAGAGATTGATTGATTTTAAAGGAATGTGCCCCCTTTTTTCGGAAATTAACCATCAGGTTAGACACTCTAAACAGAGAATGCAAACTCTGCAGATATTATGATGTGAAATAAAACAGCAGTGTCCGAACCAGGTACATCTTTGGGATTATATAAGTATGCCTTGGGCGCCTGTGGCGTAGTGGTTAGGTAGTTGGTCTTGCAATCAGAAGGTTGCCGGTTCAAATCCCACCCTACCCATGGTTGAAACGTCCTTGAGCAAGGCATCTATCCCCACACGGCTGCCTATTCACTTTAATGACTGCTCAAACTCAATGAAACTTTACGACTTTTTAATTGTACCGTTTACCACACACAAAAATAATGTGAAAATGAGACACAGCAATGTTATATGCAGCCACCAAATCCAGTATTGTGATGTTGTGTAAGCACCACACTTCACAGTCCGCACAAACACCTTATTTGTCATACACAAACCCCCCAGCACTCACGTTCAGGCTTAGCGATGGCATAGGGATGAAACCATAAGTCTTATCAGGAAGAGTAAGTATTATAAGTAAGTGAGTAGGTCTCATACACCACTTTTGTGTATAATTGCATAAACATCTGCCTGAGTCAAATTCCTTGTTTATCCCCTTAACACTTTAATGTCCCAGGAGTGGGACATCAGCAGCAGAGCCATGTTGATTCAAGCAATGTAAATGAGTGGTGGGAGACTCCATGTTGGTATAACATAGCAATGCCATATACCTTCTGAAAGCTTAGACTCTAAAGAATAGATATAATCCCTGCTGCTAACCCTAACCCATGACATGACCAAATCAAGTTTTATATGCTAAATAGTTCATTTATGTCACCATGTCATGCTTCAAAATGCCTCCCCAAACCCCCCCACCAGCCTGTGTGTCTCTACCTTTGAGTCACCTTTGAACATCCATTACATGAATTTATCCCCACATGCTTGGTCTCAAAATGTTCAGCAGATCTGTGAGAGTCCAAATATATGCAATGTTTTGTCAACATTTCTCTCAGAAGCGGTGTAATTCCAAAGAAACAAAAAAACAAACAAAATAAAACTGTACTCAATTGAGTTTTCAAAAAAACATTGGGCAAAACGCATGTGCATTCTCACACACAAATGCCTCGGGACTGGTCCCATATCATGATAGAAAGATGTCCTTTGATATGTAGCTTCACTGGACCTGGGAGTGTGCCTCAGATGTGTTTGTAGGTAAACTAGACAGTTGATATATGGGCATTTCCAAGGATGTGCATAATCGCCTGAAATGAAAATCAATATTCTAGCCTCTGTAGTTTTTAAACAGTGCATCATAAAATAATTCTGTGATCACCTAAAAATTGTACAGGGTCTCAGCTTTCCAGAGATACCAGCCATTTGATGATAGACCAAAGCATGTGAACACAGGAGCCACTAAAGCAGACACTGCAATTTCGAGTAAAACTCCCAAAATAGCCCAAAGTGTTAAGGGGTTATCTACACACTCCTGCTTACAGTGCTTATGGTTTCATCCATGCCCAAAGCCCATGTAGTGGCCAAGCGAGGCTTCAGCAGAGATACAACTGACTGTTAATTGTACATTCAGCAAATCTGCTACCGCATCACCCTTCCATTAATTTTTACCCAGTTCTTAGAATCTCTGAAAGGGTTTGGACCCAGATTCTATGTGAGATGTGCTGAGAGGGGTAGCAAGAGGTTAAAAAGGTTGGGGGAAAAAATGCGCTGCAAGGTCTTTTATTGTCAAACCTTGTACTTTTTCCCATGACCACCGGAACAGCAATGGCAAACAAATTAAACCTATAAAATAAGTACAAAAAAATGGAAAAGTGTGTCAAAATATTTACAGTACGCACAAAGATTAAATAAAACAGTATTGGGCGACATGTAGATAACAACAGCAATGCAGTTCACCAAACTGAAAATAAATAAATTGCATTAATGTAGAAATTACATGAATAAAGGAAAACAAAGACCTTGTTTCTGATTCATGTGAATACTATTTAGGAGGATTATATCCAATCTTTAATGTAAATAGTTAGAACTGATGCCTATGGGATTGAGATTTTCTTTTGCACAGAAATGAAAACGCATACCAGTGAAGAAAATGTAAAATATATTTTTGGTGAACTTGAAGAGACCACACTACTTGCTGTAAATTATTAACAGCCTGTCATAAAAGAAGACAAGACATTATCTCAGACAAGTGGCCCACTAGACTTTTATTAGGCCTTAAAGAAATGGTTAATTTCATGTTTATTTCTTGTCCTTTAAATACTTTTTTTCTTCATTTGCCTTTTATTTGCTATTATTTTATTGTTGCATTTTCATTATATTATTATTTAAATACCATTCATCATTTTTTTTCTATGCTTTATCCATATTGTAAACTTAACTCGTACCAAAAAGCGCATTTGAATTTCATAATGTATAAGTACAAATACGTAAAAAATGGTAGAAAATATTACCCTCAATACATACCAATAAGAAAACTAAAAGAAAGAAAAGTGTACATACCTTTGTAAACCTCCAAGTTAAACGTAAGTCAAATTGTATCAAATTCAGTCCTTAGCTATATAATTATATATAAACACATTGAATTTAAACTTTAAAAAAAACGTATTAGTTCTGTTAGTACTTATGAATTCATCCCTGCGCTAAGATTCCATCCCTGCGCTAAGGTGACCATATTTCTCACATGTCTGCACAGTCGTCTGCACAGCCAAGTCCACAGCCCATGTAGCAGGACTTTGGCAGAGATCTTTTGTTTATTTGTTCATGAGATTAGTGATGAGATCTGCACAGTTGCATTTTGGAACAGAGTTGAGCTTTTGATAGGGCCTCAGCAGTTCTCAAAGGTCTTAACTCCATACTGAGTGTTAATTGTGCATTCAGCCAAATCTACTAAATCTGCTGCAGCATCACCTTTCCATGAATTTTACTCAGTTCTTAGAACCTCTGAAAGGGTTTGGACTCAGATTCTGTGTGAACTTAGCTGAGAGAAGTAGTAGGTGAGAGGTTGAAATGAAACGTGTACTGCAGCGTGTGCTCCATTTAGCCGCCTGAGGTAAGGTGAGGACAAGCCAAAGTGGACAGAAGCCAAGGCACACTGCCTCAAATCAATGAACAAAGCTACAGGAGTTTGGAGATTTATATCTGAAAGGAACGTGTCGCCATTTTGGGAAACTCGCTTAAACTCTGTCATGTTATCTCACAAAGCAGTCACAAGTAGATGTCCTGATAACTACAAAACATTTCTTTTATAATTATGTTGTTGGTGAAGTACTGCATTTTAGAGACTGCTCAAACTCTGCAGTGCTCATATTTTTCACACACTGTCAAACCCAACAAACCAGTGCTTCAGACTAACTCCAGAATCACAGTCGCACCTAATTAAAGATTTTAGGAGTGCAACCAGAATATTTAGGGTGCACACTTTGAATTGACTTGCAGCACAAATATTCACACTTCATCTCATTTTCACAGTGTTATTGTTAAATGCATTGATATTGCATGCAGTAAATTACAATGTGCTGCTTTTTGTGTTGCCAATAAACAGCACATGCTGTCAGTACTAGGCTTAATGTTGCGGTTCGTTCCGCACTTCTTTTTGCAGATCGACTTTTGACCTTGATTTAACCTTTATATTTAGTAACTTAGTAACTTTAAATCAGGCTCCTTTGTACTCTAATTAGTTTCTTGCCCTCTGAAGGCAACTGAAAGAGGGGTGGCACTTCCAACAGGTATAGTTTTTTTGTGTGTCATCCCTACCATATCTCTCTGCCTCACACAGTTATCCATACAGTACGTATGGCTTCATCCGTACCCCTGCCCAAAGCCCACATAGTGGCGTGTTAGCACAGAACGTTTGTTTGTTTGTTTGTTTGTTTATGAGACTGCTGATGGGATCTGCATGATTCATACCTTAGCTGTTCTCAGAGGTATTAACTCGTCACAGTTAATCACATTGAGCCATAACAAATCTACTTGAGCGCCATCGTCTATCCACGATATTTCAGTAAGTTCCTTGGACTTCTCAAAGGTTTTGAGCACGCACAGGCTTTGTGTGGACTTGGCTGAAAGGTAACGAGTGCTATGAAAGGGAAAAAAAATGTGTATTCTGTTCAGCTAGGTTGGAGTTAAGCACACTATTTCAATAGCAATAGCAGGCCTGAACATGTGACCTTAATTTTTCTCACACACACACACTCAAAAACACGCACTTATCCGTACAGTACCTATGGTTTCATCCATACCCTAAGCCTTTGCCAGGATGCATGACCACCATATTTCTCTCTCACACAGCTCACACACTCCCACTCTAGCACACACACACATACACACACACACACACACACACACACACACACACACACATACACACACACACACACACCCCAACAAACAAACAAATTTAACACACTCATCCTCGGAGGGCTTACGGCTTCCTCCCAACCCTGAGTCTGGACGCGTGAGCACGTTTTCTTCTCTCTCATGCAGCCACTCCTGCTACAGCAGAACAACATGAAATACACAAGTAGTGGGTCAGGGGAAGTCTGAGAGCTCCCCTCTATCTATGATAAATGTCATGTCATGTGAAAGGCTGTTGTATTTTTATTACCGATTTATTTCGTAGTAATATTAATGGAGTTTTTTTGTGCTCAATTTAACCCGCTCTCCATCATGTTGCTAAGAAGTAGACTTACGAAGGGAGATGCATTACTAGGAACACACATTTAGCCTGATTCTCTTGTGATACACACACACACACACACACACACACACACACACACACACACACACACACACACACACACACACACACACACACACACACACAACCCTGCTGCAGTGCATTTGTAACATCTGAAGCTCCTGTTTGAGGTATGCTTATCAAATGTGTATTTAATCACAACGCACCTGGCTGTGTATGTGTACACTTGGTCAAACAGCAATTGCATTCCAGGCCTTACATATACACACACTCACATGCACACACACACACTAATAGTCATTCCTGGAGGATGCATGCGTGACACTCCTACATCATTACATCTTAATGTTGTTGTCTCCATTTGTTCTCTGTGTTTGTGTTGTTGACAGGCCCTACATCTACGGGCCCACCTCACAAGGAGAACGCATGCAGATTCTGCAGAACTTCAAGCACAACCCCAAGATCAACACCATCTTCATCTCCAAGGTAACCTCCTGCCCTGTGTCGGTGGCAAATCAAACTGATTAATGATGTATAAGTGGATTTACTGGAAACGAAAGACAGCGTGTCCCACAGAGCTGATGGTCAACTGGGGACTTAACTCTATTTCTCTGTTTGTCATTGTCCCTCCCAAAAGTGTTGAAAAGCATTGATTTAATGCCCATTAAGATGGGAGTAATTTAAACACATTAGCTTTTCACAGTGAGGCCTCTAGCAGTGGTGGTAGGCTAAAGGCCAATTCATGGTACAGGCAACAAATAAATAAAGTTGCCGACAGATGTCGTGGTGCTAGAAGCTTTTGTAGATCTGTAACACTTTCCCAAACCCATCTAAACAAGATGCTTGCTGCGCGTTATCCAAGCAAAACTAGCCAATTGCCATACAGTTACAGTATGTGACGTCTGTACTGTTTTTAGTTGTTTTGTTGTTGTTGTACACGACAAATTCTGAGACACCCTAGCAGACAGAAACGTTGTCTCTTATTCCGTCATATTCTGCCGAGTGCCTGGTCTGTAAATTAGCCTTGAGAGATGGGTTAATGGAGCTAGCTCTGTGATTAGCCTCAGCTGCCTCCAGCTTCTTTAGTCAAAGTCAAAGTCAGCTTTATTGTCAAAAAACCATATGTACAGGTTGCACACACAGAATTTGAAATTGCAATGCTCCCTAGGCCCACAGTGAACATTAAACATCTTATAAACAAGACAGGAAGACATGACGACATAAGACATAATAATATGAACACAACAAAAAGTACAGTAGGCTTGTATATAATATAAATAAGTGTTTACCAGCCTAGGGCAGCTATGGGTCTACCGGTGTGATGCAGATTAAGGGGATTTAACCTGTGAAGCCCACCACAGTCCCCTGCTCTAACCCTATACAGTAAAGATTGGTGTTGTGACCAGTCACATGCTACACACAGAAACACACACATAAAATGCTGACACAGAAGTGTGTCAGTGCTGAGAGTGGTGCCCTGAGCACACTGATATGGGACTGTAGTCCATATGGTATTGCATTACAGACTTTAGTACTGGTAAATATGCAGGGTGGTTGTTGTGGTGTTTTTTTTTTTTTTTTTTTTTTGGCAAAAGCTTTTTTTTTTTTTGATTTTCATCCTCATGACTTCGTAAAGCTCAGAATTTTGTAAATAGGCCTTGCATGTGAGGTAAATTGAAACTGTGTCATTTCCATTTTCTTTCATGAAAGTGTTTGCCTGCTCCCTGCAATGCAATGTTTCCCGTAGACATTATGTTCCTGGAATTATTATCTAGGATTTAGACATGTGCACTTGCATTCAACGTAAACATCAGCAGCATGATGTGGCAACAGTTCAAATGTCTTGCATAAGTACTTCTGCAGTCGGCACTGTATTGGTCATGTGTGTGTTTGTTAGTGTGTCTGTGTGCGTGTCCACGCCTGTGCAAATGGAGCTTTTGCTGGTCTGGAGCACAAATTAAAATGATTGGTTGAGATGCTGTGGTTATTTATATGATGTTTTATGTGCAGAGACCTACTATAATGTTGTGATAAGTATCTGCTCACCTGACACACACTGGTCCCCAGCCAGAGAGAATCCCCAACCCATCTCTCTCCCCCTCTCTCTCTTGTCAGGTGGGCGACACGTCCTTTGACCTGCCTGAGGCCAACGTCCTCATCCAGATCTCATCCCACGGTGGCTCTCGACGACAGGAAGCTCAGAGGCTGGGCAGAGTCCTCCGTGCCAAGAAAGGTAAGTGGAAACATGTGAACAGACTATCAGCATTAGGTAATATTTATCTGTCAAGATAACTTACCTCATCTAAAGAAGTGGCATACAGAGTGAACAATAGATGGCTGTGTATGAGTTTGTTGGTGTGAAAGAGAGAAAAATGAATATTTATTTTACAGTCCCTTAAATTCCATATATTCACCTGTTAAATATATCGTACATTACAAAATCATTGAATGTAACTTTGACTATGAACTTGACTAAACAATGTGTAATTGTGAATATGACTGAAAGCACATTTTGCAGGGTCTTTGGATTGTATCTCTAAGTTCTTTATGATACCATGGAATGTGGTAAATTCCCAGGGCTTTACTCTAATTTACCATGTACTTAACAGGTAAATATGCAGCAATTGTGGTGACTGTAAAAGAAAGCGCTACCAAAAGTCCAGGGTGATCCTGTTACCTCAGTATTTACCCATGTGAACTTACATTCAACGTCAGCATCAACAGCGTGATACGGCACCAGTCCACATGCACAGTATTGTTTCGTGTGTGTGTATTTGTGCATGGACCTCAAATCGAAATGCATGTGGGAAAAATTGGAATTGGAACACCATTGTATTTTAAGCTTGCTGTTTGCACTTCTCGCAAAAGAATATTATTTTGAGATACCAATTGACAGTGCAAATTCAACAGTGTTGTTTACAACAGTTTGGCATTTCATTATTGGGGTTTTTGCAACCCCAACTTTAATTTGGGGGGAGTGTTAAAAAACGATGCCCAAATGTGCAACTGGGAACTTCTAAGCAGTCTGATGGAGAAAAGTCTTGTTCTCTGTCTGTTAGGCATGGTGGCGGAGGAGTACAATGCCTACTTCTACTCGCTGGTGTCCCAGGACACACAGGAGATGGCCTACTCCACCAAGAGACAGCGCTTCCTGGTTGACCAGGGCTACAGCTTTAAGGTCTGTATGTGCGTTACACACACCCCCATCAGTGCACCCTCTGTGGCATACATTACATTACATTACACTACAATTAGCAGAAGCTTTTATCCAAAGCAACTTACAATAGAGGACACCATTCAAGCTACAGATATGTAGAGAGACTAGAGTAAGCTAGAACGTACCACAGGGAAAACAATAGATATGTGTATATGAGTCTGTTTGTGTGTGTGTCTTTTTGAGAGAGAGAGACAGAAAAATGAAGGAAGCGAGAGCTCAGTATTAGAAATAATACTGAGCCTCAGAAACTTATTATATTATATCAGAAACTTATTGCTATTATAGTTAGTTTTTCTGTTTGCTAATGCCTCCTTTTTTACTTCTTACCATCTTTCTTTTTTCTGTCTATTTTTTCTTTCTTTCTTTCTTTCTTTCTTTCTTTCTTTCTTTCTTTCTTTCTTTCTTTCTTTCTTTCTTTCTTTCTTTCTTTCTTTCTTTCTTTCTTTCTTTCTTTCTTTCTTTCTTTCTTTCTTTCTTTCTTTCTTTCTTTCTTCTTCATTCCACTCTCTCATGCTGTTTCCTAAGATCCCTTTTACATACGCATGCCTGACATCTACAGTGTGGTATAGACATTTACAGATTGTTACGTTGACAGTTGAAATTTCCACACTTGGCATCTACAAATTGTAAGTCTGCCAGTTAATGGTAAAAAAGCAGCGACACTTACATGTCGTCTCACACCGTGTTGTCTTGTCTGTGCTGGTCAGGTGATCACAAAGATGGCGGGGATGGAGGAGGAGGACCTGATGTTCTCCACGCGTGAGGAGCAGCAGCAGCTTCTGCAGAAGGTACTGGCCGCCTCCGACCTGGACGCCGAGGAGGAGGTGGTCAGCGGAGAGCTGGGAGGCGGGAGACCTCAGGTACTGAAACACCTCACATACATGCGCACACACACACACACACACAGCACAGAAACCAATCCCCACCATACATACCAGTCCACCTTATAGCACACAGCACACAAAATTAATCAATTGTGCTACTCTGGTTCTTAGTTTAAGGTAGAGGTAAGATCTTAAGCCCAAGCCCGAGCCCGACCCGACGCGAATTTCGGGCCGGGTCGGGCCTAAAATGTCAATCATTACGTTTGGGTCGGGTCGGGCCGGGCTTCTCTCTCGCTGACTTTTAAAAATATATATATATATGTTTATAAAATTGTATACTAAAACGATGTGTAGATACTAAACTAAGGAATACTTGTTATACAAATAAAATATGAAATTTCGGGTTTGCTTCGGGCTCGGGCCTGCAAATCAAGTTAATTGGTCGGGCTCGGGCTGGGTCGGGCTTTAATACCCGCGGGCCTGGGTCGGGTCGGGCTGGATTTTTTAGGCCCGATCTTACCTCTAGTTTAAGGGGGCTTAGGGGCAGTGGTGGTCCTGTGCACTGACATCCTGCTGCTTTTCTTTGTTCTCTCTTTTTGTTCTCTGCGCTTTTCTTTCTCTCTCTCTTTCTGTCTCCCTCTCTTTCTGTCTTTCTCCTGCTATCAGTTCTCGAGGCGGCCGGGCACGATGAGCTCCATGTCCGGGGCGGATGACGCCGTCTACATGGAGTACCAGTCCGGTCGGGGCAGCAGGGCGGCGGCTGCTGCAGCAGGCAAACACTCCCACCCTCTCTTCAAGCGCTTCCGCAAGTGACCCCCCACTCCCCTCGTCAACATCTCCACCCTCTCCTAAAGCACTTGTGGCAAGTCACCCACTCCCTAACAGCACCCTCTGCAGCACCTAACTGCCCCTCTTCGTATCACTCAGGGGTGAAGACACACCCACGACCCCCTGTTTCAAACCCCCAACCTACACTCTGCGTCTTCATGACCTAAAGTGTTCAGTGATGCAGCGGAGGAATGGGGACGTACCTGAGAAAGGGAGAGATTAACTTGAACATAAACATGAACATGATCTTTGACCCCAGGGAGAACCTGAATGTGGTCACACCTGAGTGCAGTCACACGTGAGTGGGAAGGCTACAGGTGAGCTCACCTGTGCAAGAGACTTGAGGCTGCACATCAGACAGAAGGGTAGAGGGGTGGGTGAAGACTGGAGCTTGTCCTAGATGCTCTTCTAGGTATCACTGCTGTGAGAGCTCAGTCATCTTGGACTCCACTGGGTTTGCCGATCGGACCGGAGGTTCTGATCATATTCCTGTTGTAAAGCTTTGACACTAGCTTTGCTAAAGCATTCAGTAGACCTCCGTTTTGAAGTCGTTGTGGTTTTTTTTTGGTTTTTTTTTTAAATGACTGTTGAATGTTATATTCCATTACGTTATGGACTTCAGTGGTATGTTTATGAGGCTTGCTCTCGTTTTCTGTTCAGTCCTACACGACTTTGGTTAGTCAATAAATTCACCACCACCGCATCCCAAGCCTTTTTGGTACTGTTAATAAATAATATTAATTAATAAATATATTTTTTGGGGGGGGGGGGGGGCACAAGCTGACCTATATAACACTGAATTAAGAAGCTCAGATGACTCCCAGGTATCCTGGACTTGGGTTTCACGCTCTCCCCTCAATGTGCTGTGAGTCCTGAAATAAATAAACTGAATAAAAGTGAAAAGAGTGTTCTGAGTGTACCTGCTTTGTTTCACTTTTGGCAAAGAATGTGGCTATACCCCATAGGCATACGCTTGCTTTTCCGGTGGGCAGATACTCTCTGTAAACTTTAAAACTACTGGGCCTGCTTTCAAGCAATCGCAAATGCCAGAATTCACCATACATACTCCAACTCAATGGTCAACAAGATCACTTTCAGGGCTGCCAGCCCTCCTAGCCCTCCCATTGGTCACTGACTGGAGCCAAGACAGACCCTCAGACCCTTTCCTCCCACTTACCCCTAACACTCACCCACATGCCCCCTCGCGCCACACACGTTCAAAACTGCCCCCCCCCCCCCACACACACACACAGCCATAAGTTGTAGTGTGATGCAGGAGTAGTCGTAGTGGTATGGTGAAATGCTTTGTGATAAGCAGGGAGAGTTCCTGGTATCAGTCATTTACTTACATCTTGGAACACTGTCTCAACAGAACTTTTACCTTTGACACTGTGTTGAAAGAGAGCTTTATTATTATGATGTTGAGCCAGATGCAAAATGTGATGTGAAGCTGGCATGAGAGTGAAGAGTTTAATTGTGATTAACCCCCACACACACGTGCACACACATCTCAGTGGCTACCTAATCTAATTAAACCAACCCTCTTGTAGGCCTATTCTTCTAGGAAAATAAAAGAATTAATAGGATCACTGAGTTCAGAGAGGCTCAACACAACAGTGTTAGACAATAAGCTTTACCTAAGCAGCCCAGAGTTGGCGTGTGTGTGTGTGTCTGGAAGGGGGAACCCTGGTGGCAAAACGTGCTGGACTGACAGAACCAGTGAGGGCATCCACGTTTTCCTGAGTAGGGGCAGTGTGACCTGGCACAAAAGGAACTCATGTGCCTATTTAATGAAGTTGTTTTTTTTATCGTATAAGTTTATCAATGGACTGCAAATATTATTAAACAGTAATTAAACAAAAAACTATGTAAATATACAAGGTTGAAGCCATATCATAGCAGTTTACTGTTTCTACCAGGAGTGCAATTTGGGCCTTGTGTAAGAGCATATGATAATAATAAATAACAGTCTCATAGTCCAATTGTAATACATACACAACAAGGCACATACGATATAAACACACAATATAAAAATACAAGACATGCACACAATGTAATACACACAGAAACTACAACTTCCATACATACAGGTCATATATAAACAGCATCAGTTTAATGGGGCGGCGTACTCCATAGTTCGTCCCTATGCCATTTCTTCCTCCGAAGTTGAGGTCAACAGGGTGTTGTGATGCCAGCTGGATGATAAGTTTACCACGCAAACAATACGAGGAAAGGCCCTTTTTGGTAACATAACAAAATCTCACCTTCGATGGTACTCCGCCCCGTTTGTTTGAGGGGTGCTGAGCAACAGCCAGGACGTCCAGTCTCCTCCCCCGGCTCGGGGCACCAGAATCGTATAAAAGCTCACTTCAGCGCTCACTCAGTACAGCAGCTCCTCCAGGCATCGACCACAAGGAGAAAAGTGCAGTCTACACTCACTCGGGTCTAATTACGCTCAAAGAGGCTTCTCTGCCATCTACATTGAGCTACCACAGATCTTCAAACTTTTTCATTTCGTTTCTTCGGATCAATCTAACAAAATCAACAAACGCGACCATGTCTTTCCAGAGCAACATTCTGCGCATTGGATACAAAGCCATTCTGTCTGATGCAGTGACCGCACCATTCCTGGTGAGGGTCTGCGCTCTCCACAAGACGCCCAGCAGCGACTCTGTCCGCGTCGCCTCGGAGCACAGCGCCGAGAACTTGGTACCCCCCTCCATTCAGGCGCAAGACTTGGCTAAGGACACCAGGGTGAAATCCCTGAAGGAGATGCCCGGACCCAGCGCCATCGGCAATCTCTTTGAATTCTTTTTCCGGGATGGGTTTGGCAGGATCCACGAGATTCAGGTCAGTCTGAACTTAAACTTTAGTTGAACTTGAGTTGAGAGGGTAGATATCTTCCGATAATTAGGTTTATGTTACAATCGGTATGAATTTAATTTCTAAACAATGCATTTGGCAATTTAACAGTTCAAGTCTTTACATTTCACAGCACACAATCATAACTTTTGCAACTCCAATACTGATTGTATTTTAAACGTGGTGATTGGGAAACTGCATAAAGAACAAACGTCCTCGCTGGCTTACAGATGGTCAACTAAAAAGTTACTCAAGTTGCTTCTCCTTCATTCCATGTGAGAACAATATAGACTATATATTATATGTGTCAATTATGCCGAACAGCAGATGTCTAGAGCTAATCCACTCTGCACGTTAAGTAGGCCTATCCTTGTTTTAAAGCAGCACTATGCAACTTTGAGTACTTTTTCTCAACGGACCTCCCCTACTGTCTCCAAGTAAATAGACACTTGTAAAAATTGACAGAATTTCTTCAGAATTTCTTCAGAATTTAACGTGATCCTGCTACTCGTGATATTTGAGAGTTTATGAGTCTGGGGGGTGCCGGGACGGATACCCAGATATTGCAAGCGTGGTATTCTGTCAACAGACAGCGGGGGTGGTCAAGAAAGTCTTCATTCGCCTGGCAATAACTCATTGAAGCATCTACCGATTAATAAAGATGATTAATTAACTCGAAAAAACTGCATAGTACTGATTTAAGTATCCTTGGTTAATTCAGAAGAACCTGCCATATTCCCAGTTTATTCACACCCACTCCACTATTTTTATAATCTGCATAGTCCATTTTGAGGAAGTGTGGTTTTCCAAACAGAAGCATCATTAAAGTCATATCAGCCTGTGTTAGGTGCAGGCCTGGGGTCATAGTCAAAAGGTCAGGGGTGAGGTGATGGCAGTGCTTTGGGTGGCTAACTCACGCTGCCGTTTTCCACACCTGCAGCTGGAGCACTGTCAGAAGTACGGCAAGATCTTCAAGTCTCGCTTCGGGCCGCAACTGGTGGTGTCGATCGCGGACCGGGACATGGTGGCCCAGGTGCTGAGGGCAGAGGGCGTCGCCCCACAGAGAGCCAACATGGAGTCCTGGCATGAGTACCGTGACCTCAGGGGACGCTCCACTGGCCTGATCTCCGCGTGAGTGACAACACACACACACACACACACACACACACACACAAACCTCAGCTCACACGCTCAGCTCCACTTGACTTTAATATTTCAATGTATGTATCTGTGTGTTAGGTGTGGCTGAACTTACCATTAGTAATCACACGCACACACTTTAGGTCACACACTCAGCACTGCTAGTCTTTAACATTTTAATGTGTGTGTGTTTGTGTGTGTGTGTGTCTACAGCGAGGGTGATGACTGGCTGAGGATGCGCAGTGTGCTCCGTCAGCTGATCATGCGTCCCCGTGACGTGGCCGCCTTCTCCGATGACGTCAGCGAGGTCGTGGTGGACCTGGTCGAGCGCATCAAGTACCTCAGGTCCCAGCAGCCTGACAAACTCACCGTGCTCAACCTGAACGACCTCTACTTCAAATACGCTATGGAGGGTAGGCACAACCCCAGACCTTTAGGCTGCTTTTATACAGAGAGTCAGTGCTCTCTTTTTTCACTGTAGTGGCTCTATTTTGCCACATACTACCCTGCAAAGGCAAAGTGCAGTAACTATGTGAACATAAAAACTGAGAAAAATGCCTTTAACATTGTCATACTGCCTAATCAAACATGTTGCATGTATAATGGTTGTGAGGCTTTGTTGCAAGAGATTTAGTCACAAGACAAAGGAGGTGTTAAAGTCAATTTCCAGTCTAAATGTACTTTCTTTTGGCCTTGTAGAACAGAGATAAGGCTTATATGACAACCTGGAAAAGGGAGGAGGGATCCTTTGCTGCATTTGTCTAAAGTCTTCCTGAAGCCTTCAGATGAATCAGATTAAGGGTTCTGTAGGCCTGTCCTTATCTCCTATCCCAGCTTGTGTCTAGGCTGTTTTATGGAACTGGCACCTCTTGGACTGCGTTGCAAAGCAGACTTATGTAATTAACACCGTGAGCTAGCTAATTCATTAACTGTAGCTTTCGGGAGTGGATTTACTACACCTGTAGGCATGTGATCATAGAGTACTATTCTGCCCTACAAAGGCAAAGTGCAGTAACTACGTCAACATAGAAACTGAGAAAAATGTCTTTAAACGAGTCATACTGCCCAGTCAAACATGTCGTAGGTAAAATAGTGGTGATGTTTTTATGTACTTTCTTAATAGGAACAAGCAAGACATTTTGTCACAAGCCAAAGGAGGTGTTATAAAGTTAATTTCCAGTCTAAACTCAATTTGACAAAATATGTAGTTACTGCCTTTTGGCTTTGTAAGGCACTATTACCTTGTGGTGCTACATTCAGGAGGTCCTATGCCGCTCAGGGGTACACTGGACCCATTGCTAACCCCAAACCGGGTCAGAGGAGTGAGGTAGCCGAGCCGGGGACTCCTCAACAGCAGGCTATCAGCAGGACTGTGTGCTTTTCTCCTGGGGCAGGCATCGCCACCATCCTGTACGAGGTGCGGCTGGGCTGCCTGGAGGACCAGATCCCCAAGACCAGCCAGGAGTACATCGAGGCGCTGCACCTCATGTTCAGCTCCTTCAAGACCACCATGTACGCCGGCGCCATCCCGAAGTGGCTCCGGCCCATCATCCCCAAGCCCTGGGAGGAGTTCTGCAGCTCCTGGGACGGCCTCTTCGGCTTCAGTGAGTGCGGGGTCTAATGGCTAACGGTGCATTCCATTTGTCTCGGGAACCGAGATTCTGAGGTCAGACTGACCTCGCGCCTGCTGAAAACCCAATAAAAACCGGGTTGGATGTGTGCCATTTGCCACACTCAGATTGACACTTGATAAAGGACACATAGTTGTAGCTGTAGTTCATGATTAACGTGACCGTAATAGAATGTAGTATTGATAATATCAACACTGATTATGTGCAAGGCTGATGACAGCACAAAACATCTTGGCAAATGCATAAATGGAAAACTCGGGTGAACTCGGTGTCCTCTGTGGTTCTCCAACTTAGTTTGAATGTCTGAGTCTCGGGGGTGCGCATGGTGTTACTTCCTGCTTTTGAAGATGCACAACTGCTTGGAAACCAACCTTCGACTGCAAATGGAATGCACTATAAGGAAGGGGGTGTTGGGGAGTAGTGTGAGGGAAAAGGGGCTTCAGCGAGTGAAGATGGTGGGGGGGGGTCAGGGCAGAGAAAACAACATACTAGTGCAACATGTGACTAGATTTGGGTTAAAGGTGTCATTCCCAGAGAAACCGAGTACTTGCTATTTTTGAAATATGATAGGTGACTCCTAGTTGCATATGCATGCTGCACATGAAAGTGTTCTTCTACCCCAATTGCCTCCATTGGTCAATGAAAGAAAATAGGTGGAAAAACGAGAAAAAGTGCAAACAAAGTGACTTAAGTTCATAATTAGAAAAAGCCATGGCATAGTTGTGATTACCGAAGGAGTCTCGTTGCAGCACACATTCACCTAGCAAAATATAAGTAATTAGGTGTGTTTGTTTAGAACGTTTAAGTCTTCTGTTTGGTGTGCTATGACCGAATGGGCTTTAGTCTATAAAGCAGGGCATTGAGGTTTTTTTTCTGTGCTCATATCCTCTGAAATGACTTGATCTGAGACAACAACATGTTTGTGTTTTTGTGTGTGCAGGCCAGATGCACATCGACCATAAGCTGGCGGACATCAAAGATAAGATGGAGCGAGGGGAAGAGATCCGTGGGGGTCTGCTCACGCACATGCTCGTCACCAGGGAGATGAACAAGGAGGAGATCACCGCCAACATGACCGAGATGCTTTTGGCCGGAGTGGACACTGTAAGAGAGAGAGTGTGTGTGTGTGTGTGTGTGTGTGTTTTTTTTTTTTTTTAAATGTGAGTGAGTGACCAAGATGGAAGCAAGGCGAGTTCTTACAAAAAGTAGTTAATTGGTGGAAAATACTAAACAACGTCCATTCATAGTAGCATTAATGTCAAGATGGTGTGTGTTTGTGTAAGTCAAAGATGATAACAAGCCTTGGCAGTTGGCTGCCATATTGTCTGAGAGGCTGAACCATAGACATACTATACATGTATGTATAGTATGTCTATGGGCTGAACCCTCTGGTGGTCAAATAACAGTGGAGGGTGTTACTTTCACCTGAAGCTGACCCTGTCCTGACATTCCTTTTGTCTCACATTAGCTGCCAACCCCAGTTATTGTCTGCGACTCTCACTTTCTCTGGGTTACCTCTCTCTCTCTCTTTCTCTCTCTCTCTCCCTCCCTCTTTCTCTCTATCCTTTTTGGGTTACATATCTGTGTCTCTCTCTCACTCTCTCTTTCTCTGCTCTTTGTTTTGGAGGCAGACAACATGGCTCTTGTTGTTTTATACCCAGTTTCATATCCTTGGCTAGGCAAAAATCTTCAACAGCCCCCTCATCTCTTTCTTGTACACTGTGTTGCTCTACCTCAATCATGTGTGTGAGCAGAGCTGCTCAGCTCTTGCTGACTTTGGCAGCGCTTGCGAGGGACAAGGGGGGAACCAGAGTCAGTCTCTGGGGATGCTTTAAGGTCACACAGCTGGGGGGGCTCTCAGGGGTGTGTGTGTGTATGTGTGTGTGAGTGTGTGTGGGTGTGTGTGGACTGGAAGACATGGCTTAGCCGGACAAAGAGTGTACACTAACAACACTGAGGGTGAGGGGTTAGGGGTAGAAGAGAGGGGAAAAATGCGAGTTTGGTGATTGAATATGGAATTGAAAGAAAGAGGAGGGTGGTTTGCACACAAGCAGGATTTGGTTGCTTTTGTGAGAAAAAGTGCATTGCTATGGTTACCACTGCATTTTTGGCCCATGTTGTGTAACCAGCTCTTTAGGGTAAAACCTACTGGGGGCTCCTTGCAAAAACAAGCCCTGAAAGAAGAGCTTTCTTGTCCCACTAAATCTCTCCCCTTGTAACCACTAGCATTATTGGTAACTTTATCTCTCAATCTCTGGGGAGCTCAAACTCAAGTCTACATGAAAGCATTTAATTTAGGCATGTCTTCCTCACTTAACCCCCCATCACCACCTTTCTTCTCCCTCAGACCTCCTTCACGTTGTCGTGGGCATCGTACCTGTTGGCACGCCACCCTGATGTCCAGCAGCAGATCTTCCAGGAGGTGACCCAGAGCCTCGGTGGCCGCCTCCCAACCGCTGACGACGTCCCCAACCTGCCCCTCATCCGTGGCCTGGTGAAGGAGACCCTCAGGTCAGCCCCCTCTTGCACCTGTGCCCCCTGTCCCCCAGGCTGGGCTGGGCTGGATGAGCACTGTAGATCCAAATGCAGAATAGCATGCATAAATATTGCAGTTTGAGTTCTTTTACTATCTTTCTGTTCTTCAGTTTAAATAAACTGCCGGATGAATAGTAGTTAAACAAATCATGTAATCCAGCTTCAAACTCTACATTAGAGTGTGTCTAGTTGTTGCTGTGTTCTGGTAAATATTTGTCTTTCGGTAAAGATTAAAGAAGGTGGGTCAGGGGGATTAAGTAGAGATGGCTCCCACTAAATGTTCCAGTAAATGTCAGGAAAGGCCACAACTGTTTGAGCTTCTCCTTAGCCACAGCGATTACTTGAATCACAGCAGATTTGCATGAGCTTGTCTATCTGTACCACCTGACTGACTCTCTCTTTCCATTTCTCTATCTTGTTCTCACTATTTGTCCTGTCTCTCTCTTTATCTTGCTCTCGCTTTGGTTTTGTCTATCAGGCTTTTCCCTGTCCTCCCTGGAAATGGCCGCATCACACAGGATGATTTGATTGTGGGCGGTTACTTCATTCCCAAAGGGGTGAGTGCGAGCCTAGTTGTTATGCTGGCTGACTGACTTGCTAGCCAATCAAACTTGTAGAGAATCTACCAGTGAATCGTATTCATGCGCCGTCTATCACCACTTTCACACACACATTCAGCAGTACTCACTCACATGCAGGCATGCACGCGCACACACACGCACACGCACACGCAGAGGAGCGAAGTTCAAAGTTCATTTGATGATGTGTAGTTGATGTATGCAGACCACACAATGCAAACAATAAGGAGCAAGTAGCAAAAAAAAACAGACACAAACACAGATAGTTGTAAAAGCTTTTTTGTGACAACATCTGCTGCTGCTACATAAAATATCCCCCCCAAAAAACACATGCGCACACACACACACATCTGCTTAGCATTACCCTAGTATGACATCAGGCCTCTTTAATATGGGAATAGGGGAATTCTCTCTACCCCCCCAAAAGTAACTCTTGTCTTTGTTTTCTTAGACCCAGCTGGCTCTTTGCCACTTCTCCACCTCCATGAACGAGGAATGGTTCCCCACGCCCGAAGAGTTCCGTCCGGAGCGCTGGCTCCGTAAAGATCAGTCCGATCGCGTGGATAACTTTGGCTCCATCCCCTTCGGCTATGGAATCCGCAGTTGTATCGGGAGAAGGATTGCTGAACTAGAGTTACACCTAGCTCTCACACAGGTGTGTGTGTGTATCTGTGTGTGTTTGTGTGTTCATGCTTTTATGTGATTGTGTGTGTGTGTGCGCGCAGTTATCCGTTATCTCCATATATGATCTGGAATGGCCCCTGTGTGAACCTTGATCTCTAACAAAAAAAACTCAGGTGTATAAAAACTGCACCTGATGACCTTATGTCTTGCCCTTTGTAACCATGGTGATCCTGTTAGTGACAAGGCTGAAACAGGCGTGGGCAGCAGTGCGGAGCAGGCATGCCTAAGATAACACTGTCCCGTCTCTTTCCAGCTCCTGCAGAACTTCCGCATCGAGGTTTCACCCGTGACGGAGAACGTCAAAGCCAAAACCCACGGCCTCCTCTGTCCTAGTGGGCCCATCAACCTGAAGTTTGTGGACAGGGTTTGAGCCTCCTTGCCATCAAGCTTGTATATAACACCATGCTGTGTGTACCAGAACCAAGCGTGCCAAATTATACATCTCCTGAAAACTCCTCATAGCTTGGCGACAGGGTGACTTGGCCACTCGATTCACGTTTGTACAGACAGACATGTTTGGCCACTATGGCTGTTCAGCCAGTTAGCTGCTTTTATGGTTCTACTGAGCAAATCAGTACCAAGAGCTGTGCTCACACCATGCGAGTGTGTGTGTGTGCTAGCAGGTGTGTATGACTGTATTTATCTCAGTCATAGCATAACGCAGGCACACAGAACCTTCAGAGATACAGCAAGAGCACATGTACTAAGTGTTGAAAACAAGTACTGGTTGTTATGTCTCTGATGTGACTGCTGGATGGGCACCCTTTCTGTAGCCTCTTTCAGGATGTATTTTAGACCAAATACCCACTGTAGCACAAAATATTTAAACGTAGTTCAGACAGAAACACTGTCATAGCGACTGAAAACAGTGGTATAGTTTTTAAAAACATTTTTAAGTAGTGGAGGGTGTAGATATAAACTTCACTATGGAGATACTTGGCTTTTAGTGTAACGGTATTCTTATGATACATCTTAATAATGTACGTCACTGTATGAGGCTGTTGTCAACCAGGTCTTTGTGTTGAAGCACTTTGCCACAGTTGCCTTTCTAGACTTGTAGGAAGTCTAAGTTTATAGCTCCGGCTTCAGTATTAAAGTTGTTTTTAACAGTAGGCCACTCCATACTGTGCCTACTAAGATCTTGGAGGAATGCGCCACCTTGTGGCTTAAGAACTCTCTCATTTTAAAAGTTAGGTTGCTGTTTTAGACATGGTACTTTTACAGTTTTGGACATCAAAAAAGCATCTTTAGTGATTATATGTGACATTTTTGTGATGTGTGAACTACAGATATTAAGTTATACATTTGATTTGTGCTACTGAATTAAATGTACTTATAGCACTGCAATATGGCCCAGGAGGTAAACCAGAGACGAAGGATGTGAGATGTATTTATCAGATGAGAAGAAATGATGTTGGAGGAAGCCTACTAGAAAGGGATTAGGATGTATGGTTTCCTATTTGTAGGGGTTTCAGAATGTGCATACATTTAATGTTATTCTATTCTGTGATTGATTGATATTGTCTTTGAGACTGTATACTTCTGCCTTACCTGTGTGCCATATTTCGATCTGCTTAAGCCTTTAACTATTTAGAAGGATGACAGATAATGAGATTTTTTTTTAAACATGACCTATATGGTTTTAAACTTTAATAATGACTGCAGTGTACAACTGTAATGTGTGTTTGATGTACACTCGTACAAACCGCACATGTAAATATCATTATAATATAAAATTGTTAACTTATAAATACATATATGTACAAATGCTTTGCACTTACTCTGTAATGACACTGTAATAAACAGGTTGCTCTCTGATATTTCCATTTTGATTGTCATGTGTTAAATCTCTTACCTTATGGAGTCTAAGGGTTTTACTGTGATGCATTAAAGGGCCTTTTCCCCACCCCTCTCCCTTTCTCACACAAGGTTTGACCTCCTGTGTCATTGGATAGCTGGTAAAATGAGTAATTAAAAACACCATATTGACATTGCATGCACTTGCATACAATCAACATGGAAATACTTTGCCTACAACAACAGTGTGAATAGATTAAAAATAGAAAAAAGAAGAAATTTTTTAAATAATTAAGATAACAACATATGTCCTGCAGCAGCCAGTGCTGATAATCCTCATAATCCTTACAGTCTGACTGTCCTGTTTAATAAACTTTTCAGAAACCAGCAGACACACTGACACATGAGATGGCTACATTCAAGCTTTAGGAATCCCTTTAAAGGAGCTTTAGGGATCACTTTAAATGAGCTACATTATCCAGAAATCAGATTTTAGAATCAGATAGATGCTGGACTTAAAAGTAGGCCTACCCCATCTGTGCCTCTTTTGGTAGTCATTTGTCCTTCCCAGCGCACAAGTTTTGTTTATTACAGTTTACCCGGGTTGCTAACACGGCATAATCACTTCCTTATGCAAGAAAACATAACCTCAACAATAAGCCTTTTCCCCATAACTATATCTACACAATTTCACACAAGTGTAAATGTATTTGGCCAAACCCAACACATGTGCTGGAATGACTCAGTGAATGCACATAATACTTAATAAACTAATGTAAACTAATAACTAATTGACAGATTATGTTTTTTTTTTCAGTTAAAATTAAAGATGGTGAATTCTGTTGTAGACATGGAATAATTACCATAGATTACTTTGAAGTGCTGTGTGTTCACATCAGTATGAGCAATGACTGTTGAGCTATGTAAATTATGCAGTGCGACAGGAGCACCCCCAGGAGATTATGTTAGTTTGTAGATGATTTGTGATTGATTCGGTCACCATCCCAGATACACAAACTGTTTTTTTACACATACTGTCCATTTTTCCATTTAGATTTGAGTGTTATAATTACATGTGGGTCGACTATTTTATAAACAATGAAAGTAAACAACGTGTTTTGATGTGATGAGAAGAGAGAAATAAGCCAAAACATGCATGAGTGCCCTTACTGCCCTTAGTAAGGCGCAAAATAACCCGATAGTAGTATTAAAATCGGTTCCTCCTGTCTCGAACAAACCAAACCCTTGCTTCGTGTTTCGTACTTCACTCGACGAGACTCGGACGAACGCTCCAAATTGCGTCAAGAAAAAAAGTGCAGCAGTAGTTGTGGACTCTTCCAACTATGTTTGCCTCGTTCCGGGGGGTGGGTACGTAGTCGAGCAGCGTTGGAAAGGCCGTTTGCATGTAAACAAAGCAGACTGCAGGAGTGGATTAAGTTTTTGCAATCGGAATACTTTATGGTTTTCTTCTGTCCCGGAGACATTATTTCCATATTCAGCCTTATCTACATCTCGCAGGAAAATAGTGTGTTGCCTGGTCTGTTGCGTGCTGAAAGTATCGAATTATGCACTCGGGCCTTGGACTAGAGTAAAGTTCTACGCGGACTCTACAACTTCTGCATCCTCGTTGACGGCGCCTGTCACACGGCACTGGGCCCTTGCGGCCTTGCCTTGTGGATGAGGAAGTGAAGCGATACAACCCACCCAGGTGACACAATTTTACAGTAACAACTTTTTCGTTTGCTCTTGTAGTGAAGACATGCAATTGTGTGTTTCCAAACAGCAGCGTTTGTTTTTCATTGACTTTGCTAATCACGTATTTTGTCATCCATGCTAACCGTTAGCTAGCTGAGTATACCCGAAACCTCGGCTCTTCCGTCTTGATAACCAATTTGCTAGCTAGCTAGCAAGTCGTATTTAGCCAGATGTCAACTTAATCAAGCTAATCGTAAGTATAAGGCTAACTACGTGATACATATCCAGGGACAAAACAAATTCCGAAAATTCCACATTGTGACTATATTTACAGTAACAGTTGACTATGGATATAACACTGTACATCAATATTCGAGTTGGTACATTCAATAGAGTGAATGGATGAGTTTTAATTGGGTATGATGGGTTGCTAGCTAGCTGAAGTACCTAGCCAGGTTTGCGTCTGTTATTGCTAACAAGCAAATAACAAGGCGGCACAGACTTTTGGCCAGCCACTAAACATTAGTTTCATCGCTGTGGATATGTGGTATGTTGTGTCTAATTCTTTATCAGCAGATTGTACTCAAAACTATTTTCATGCTTGTGGTTAGTCTGGTGTTCGCGTGACGTTTATTCCCGGCCAATTTCAAGTTAGGCAAGCTAGCAGGTATTTCAGCACAGTTATCGTGTCCATGCTACAGTGGCTTTAGCTGTCGGTTTTCTCCCCAGTTGACTCGCTACCTCCATTAGACCCTATGTCCTAGTTATTAATATAGACGACATATTAACACAAAATTGCATTTTAAGTAAGCTCATATGTTGTTGAAAGTCATTAGTTAAGCGCTACTTTCACAATAACGTTAACTGCATTGTTGCGTTGACAGCAAGCTACCTAGCATCACCACGAACTTGCTAGTTAAGTTAGCCTGCAAGTTGCAGAAAAGATGGTCACATGAATTATGGTACATCCATATATGTATCATATAAGTGAACATGTCTTTTGCATTACCAGTGCGACTTTTAGGTTTTGAATTATTCTAACTAACCACGCGACAATCAATTACGATCTTCGCTTTGAAGAATTGAAGTTGGGAGAATCGTTTGTTGTCATGCCATGCCATTTACCACCGTATATGAAATAATTTGCTTCAAGTCAGTTGAGTATGCTTGTAGGTCTAACTCTATGTGATCAGGGCCTGTGAAGGTGGCCATCCTGTTTAGAACTATCTTGTCTTTAAAGGCACTGTAGTAGTTTCCACATTTTACTGAACTTTCTGTATGTGGCATATGAAGCACTTATTCAACTTTTTCCACATTTGTCATAACTGACTTTCCCTCCACTTTGACAGGAGAAAGGAACCCATTTCATGGGCACATCCTCTTTCCTGGACTCCTGGGTGAAACGAAGATTTCTCATAATGGGTATGTGTTCATTGCTTTACCTGACTGTTTGTGTGGTTGTGTTACATAATGTGGAAGCAGGAGGTTGAGGGAAGTCACAGCATGCCTTAATATAAAGCATATAGAGTTGTCCTTGACGGACTGAATGGACTACTGCTGAGGCTTTGTGAAGGGCCCTCTGATGTCTGTAGTGCCATACTGCACATGGAGGGTTAGATAATTGTACTCTGAGCAGTGGAGCAGAAATCAGTTTGTACACAGATGATTGGCTGCTTGGTAGTTTTCTCATGAGCTTTTTAAATCATTCTTTGTAATAATGATGGGCCTGGTTAAAAAGCTTACAAGGCTAGTATCATCATTTGGGATCTTCAGCAACTGCTGTACTGAAACAGCACATGTGTATTGGGTAAAATTGATTCCCATCTTGTATCTTCAACAATATATCCAAGAAAGACAATGAAGTGATGGGTCAAGTTCAAGTACATCCATTGTTGTTGCTGAAGTTGAGTGTGTGTGGGCAAATTGCCAGAGTATGGTGCAATGAAAATGTAGGTACAGGTATTACAGTGACTGTGATTTCAACACCCATGCAAAACAAGGTAGGCTCGATAGCAGTAGTGCATGACAATGATCCCTGTGTTTTGCACATAGGCCTACTTTCAGAGCCTGGAGAGGGCAGTGCATCTGACTATTAAGAATAAGTATGATTTATGAATTGTATTTTTCAATAATTATAGTGGCAACCAAAATGAATCAGCAGTGAAAGTGGCAGCCAAAGGCACTTCAGAGGTGCTAGTTTGTGAAAAACAACATAAATGCATGTCATCATGAAACAATTCATTAACTCCGAAATATTTTAGTTTACGTAAGGTCAGTTTTGTCACATGGAAATGATCCTCAGGATCATTTTAGTCTCTCCTTAGCATCATTAATTACTTATATAAGACCAGTGTGAATATTACCACACATAAACTGTATTTCATATCTGTCAAATAAAAACCAATGAGGCAGTCCCCCTGTCATTATATCTTAATGGCATCCTCATTAGAAAACGCTAGCCAAAGTGTTTTTTTTTTCTCTTCAGAGTAATTTGATGGGGCTCCATATGCTGATTTGAAAGGGAATTGGACACTTTGAGCCTGATTTATGCCTTTGAGTCTGGGTTGGGGTTGGAGTATTTTTGCTTTTGCACTAAACCATCGCAGAACACCACCACAGTAGCCTGGCCTGCATGTCAGCAAGACTTTGCACACAGAAGCATCACAGATTGCAAGGACCGTGACTGGCTGCCTTTGACCAGTATTCTGGCGATGTATAGAAATCCCACACTCGCCTGGGTATTTTACTTGCACAATGGTGCAGCAGACACACACAACATACCAGCACGAATGCTCACAGTCGGACAGATTCTTCTCCCATTGACTGCGGCCATCTGAAGGAAGGCAGAACCGCAAACTAGGCATCAGGGTTCACTGACTGGCTGCTGCACCGGTGTCTGTGAAGTCGTTGGTGCTGTCCCTGTTGGCAGAGAGGGCATGACTGAGCCTCTGGCACTACAGAGAGGGCGTGACTGGGCAGGCCTGAGGTGCCAGCCAGGAACAAATTCTGAAAAAGAATGCATTTTACAACATTCCAAGATTGTAAAATTCCCAATTAAAATCTAAGGACCTCTTTAGAGAATGTTCATTGTCTTGACAGCATTCTCAACACACCTGCGTAACGGTACCTGTTTGTGGGCCAGCACCAGGTTCAGCAGTGGCACTCTAGTTCAACGCCGCAGTTGGGTGACACCGCAACCCCAAGGTCATGGGTTCACACTGGTTAAAGACAACCAATCACTGTCCTTGCATTCTGTGATGCTTCTTTGTGTAGCTACAATTGACAACATGCATTTCAGACTACTGTGGTAGACTTCTGCAAGGGCTCAATAAAGCTTTGTCAGTTCAGTGTGTTTTGTGTTATTTTCCCTGAATAGACTAGAGTGAGTAGAGGAGCGTGGCTAGTGCACACTGGCTAAATTGAATGAAAGATGGCGCTGTGCAAGTGGCAGCCTGTTGCAGCTGTTTCACCACACTTAACCCTTGGGGGTCGGTTCAGTGGATCGGTCTCTGTCTATTCATCTTTTCATTGGCCAATCCATCCTCTTAGCTTAAACTAACTGCTACCAGTAGTTATGGTTAGTATAAGGCATGCTGCAGAACAAACATGTATGGTCTTATTTTTTGCCCAAGTTTATTGATAAAATCTCTACACTGTTTGCAGTGCTATCCACTAATGAACTCTGTGTAGCAGATGCTCTATTAGAATAGACTGTACATAGGGGTCTGTCTCAGAGCAGTTAGTTCACCCCCACTGTTAATGGTCAGCACCCTATTGTAGAGGCAGTCTGGGTGGTGTTGAGTGATGATTGTATGGACTAAGATGAGCTTGTGTGTAATGGTGAGCACTCTAACGAAGAGGCAGTCTGGGTGGTGTTGAGTGATGACTGTATGGACTAAGATGAGCTTGTGTGTAAAGGTGTGGGCACAGGGGGAACTTTGACCTGTGGTGTGGCTCTTGCCTGCAGACGCAGCTCTTGAATCAATCATGCAGGATCTGGCTGAGCTTCACCGCTCCAGCAAGCCTGCCTCCGCCCTCCTGGACCTGGCCAAGCCCAAGGCCTCCTCGCCCAAGAACCAGGTATGCTGGAGGCACACACACACACACACACATACATAGAAACACACATCGAAACACAGTGGGGAGAATAAGTATTTGACATGAAATTTGATACCTTTTTCAGTGAAGTTATTTCTAATGGGTCTATTGACATGAAATTTCCACCATATGTCAATAGCAACTCATTTATGCAAGGACATCTAAACATTCAAGTGCATAAATTGAGTTATGTGTAATAAAGTGAAATGTCAGGGAGAATATATTGAAGATATGAAGATAAAAAGGAACAAAACTGAAGGAAATCAACTGAAATCTGTCTGTATTGAGAAACCCTGTCTGCTATCAGTGCTTATAAATATCAGCTGGTTTAGTCTGAATTGATGGTATTTAAAGGCTTTCATTACTCATTAGTCACACAGGAAAGATTTCATCATGGGTAAAAACAAAGAGCTCTCCCAAGACCTTTGCCATCTTATTGTTGAAAAGCATTCTGATGGTATTGGTTATTGGCACATTTCCAGAATTCTAAATGTTTCTGTGAACACTGTGGGGAAGGGGGGGCATTATCTGGAAATGGAAAGAGTATCATTTCATCATAAACCAGCCACCATCAGGTCCATGTGAGATGTCTGACTGAGGATTCCAAAAATGAATCATAAGAGTTCAGAAAGGCCTTGCACCAGTGGGCACTGTTTCAGACTGCTTTCACACTGACAGCGTTTGGTGCGCACCAAACGTCCCATTCGAACCAAAAGTTCTTAGTACGGTTCGTTTTCGTTGGTGTGAATGCAATCTCTGTACTTTGGTGCGCACCAAATCACCCGGTCCGAGACCGGGTGATAAAAAGGGGTGGTCTCGGACCGCTTTATCTGCCCTACTTTGGTACGGTTCCTCTGGTGTGAAAGCAACCAAACCAAATTGGACGGAACAGTAGAGTTTAGTGCATTGTTATTATCGAAAGAGGCGCGTTTCAGTCCGGTTGCGGTAGCGATGATCTTCGCGGGCTATTTTGGTTAGTTTAGAACTATGCATATGTGAAAGCAAACCGTACCCACGTCTGTTTGCTACATTGTAACATTTTTCTGACTAGTGCGGACCAAAGCAATCGAACTATAAGTCTGAAAGCGCCCTCAGAGAAAGTCATAAGCAGTGCACTGAACTGCACCACACAGGACTCCATTGCTAAATAAAAAGCATGTTGAGGTTCGTTTAAAGTTTGGAAAAAAAACATTTGGAGAAGCCTGTGAATTACTGGGAGACTATAGTATGGTCAGATGAAACCACCTATTGAATCTTTTGACTGTCATTCTACTCTGCATTTTGGAGGAGAAATGGCACTGCCTTGGGGATTGAAGCATCATGGTGTGGGGTTGCTTTTCAGCAAATGGTACTGGCAGACTTCATATGATTGAAGCGGGGATGAATGGAGAAATGTACTGGGACATTCATGGCAAAAATCTGCTGCCTTCAACCAGAAAGCTGAAAATGAAAAGAGGCTGGACATTTCAGCAAGAAAATTATCCCAAGCACAAGACCAAGGACATAATTAATTGGTTTCAAAGAAAAAAAAAAGGAAGTCACTAGAATGGACCAGTTAATCATTCGACTTCAATCCAATTTGAAGTTAGGAATTCATAAAAGAGGCCCTCAGAAACCTTGAAGATTTGAAGGCAGTTTGTGTGAAAGAATGGACCAGAATCACTCTTGAGCAGTGCAGGCAACTCATCTCTCCATACAGGAGGCATTTAGAAGCTGTAATTACCAACAAAGGCTTTTCTACAAAGTGTGTTCAACACTTATTCTCTGTGTCATTTCACTTTATTTCTTATAACTCAACTATTATTCTTAAATGTTGTGATTTTTTTTGTTTGAATTCAGTACTTGGATTAATGGCAACATCTGGTGCAAAGTTTGTGTCAATAGACCCATTAGAAATGCCTTTACGGAAAAAAAGGTTGATGTGTCAAATACTTATTCTCCCCGCCGTACACTTAAACTTGGCCATGTCAAAGACACACACACACACACACACACTTACACTTGGTAATTACCCAACGAGGTATGCTATACATTATCACGCAGATTTACAGACAGTGTTACTTTTACAAGCATGCATACACATTGACTTTTTTGCACATGCATGAACACAGACAGTGTTACAAATTTCACTCTATAGCATGTTATTTTTGTTGTGTTTTTACAGAATGATGTTCGGGTGAAGTTTGAGTACAGGGGTGAAAAGAGGTAAGGATGGGAGTCTTTGTTGGGATGTCCCACTTTCTTTCTGCTTTCCTCACTATGTTCTCTTTGTCACCTGTCTTCATTTGTCTCACCGGTATCGGCATGATCATCTTTTTGTGTTTGCCTCCTCCTCCCTCCAGGATTCTGCAGTTCCCTCGCCCCCTCCGCCTCGACGACTTGAGCTCCAAGGCCAAAGTGGCCTTTGGCCAGACAATGGACCTGCACTACACCAACAATGAGGTAACCCAGCACCCTAACCCCCAACACCCTAACCCCCACACATTTTTATCACAGAAATAGACACACACACACACACCTCTAACCCAACACTAACCACTTATTGGCACAGGCACATGATAATGGGTTGAGTTAACACACACATTGTGTGCTCAATGTTTTCGCCCGTTTCTCTTCCTCCTTTTTCTCCTCCCTTTTTTTTGTCCTCTCACATGTCTCTTCTCTCACTCCCTTTATTTCCTTGTTTTCCCGCTATTCATCTTCCACGTCTCTTTCTCACTCTCTCTCCACCCCCCTTCAATACTGTTCTGTATTCCTCTCTCGCCATCTCTCCATCCACTTCCTCTCTCTTACAGCTGGTGATCCCGTTGACCACTCAGGATGACCTGGACAAGGCTGTGGAGCTGCTGGACCGTAGCGTCCACATGAAGAGCCTCAAGATCCTGCTGGTGCTGCAGACTTCCTCACAGGTCAGAGGCCACAGGTCGCATGAGAGCCGACCCCACCCCGGCTCACTTCACCTCACCTCACCGTAGCCGTAGCCATAGCCACAGGGGGGAGGGGGTCACATACGAAGTGCTTTTAATAGAGCATGCTCATGATGATTTATTAATGGTGCTGCTTGGATTGCGCCATGCCTATCCATCGTGGCCAGACCACATCATTTGATATGGGCTTGTTCATCTGGCTACCCCTTAATGAAACTACACCAACTATACTGCCCAAAAATGTAAAAAGTATATAAAAGCATCACCACTGTGATACCAACAACATGGTAAACTGGGCATTATGACAACTTTAAAGGCATTTTTCTCAGTTTTAATGTTCATGTAGTTGCTGCACTTTGCCTCATGATGTTCATGTAGTTGCTGCACTTTGCCTCATGATGATTCTAGGTTCAGAAATCACTTGATCAACGGCCAGCTCGTTCCACACATAGACAGTAAATGAAATAAATCAGGGGACTGTTTTGTTCTGAATGACAGCCCGTTAAATCAAATTAAAACGATTTTCTGTTGGTATCACGTCTAGCTGCACAGGCTGAAAGTTATCTCGCGAACGTAAACCAACGAATCAAGAAGCGGTAACTCGCCTAGTAGATGTACCCTACAGATATCCACAGCGATCTAAGAACAGACAGTTTGATCATATTGTAATCAAACATTTCACTGAGTGCTATTCAAAAGGTTTCTGATTTTGATCATTGTTAATTGAAAAGTGATGAAACAAAATACACAGAAAAAAATATGTATTCGCCATGCTGACTTGAAGGCACATAATGCTTCCAATATGAAGTTATTCGATTTCAAAAGTCAGACAAAGTGAATAGGCGTCAATGGCATGCTAACTATCAACTATCTTCCCGAGTTGTTCAATTGACCATCAGTGTCCGCGTGTTCGCCTGGCCCCTTGATTCCACAGTGGAACACTGACCATCCATGACGCCCCAGGAGGAGCAGCCCTCCTCTGCAGTCCTAGCCCAATGCCCTAGCCGACCACACACTGGGGCCGGAATATGCCTGTAGAAAATCCTGATGTACCATAAGGGCAGCTGACGGGAGGTAGAAGACATCTACTGTGCTGGGTTTGTTTTTTAAAATGTGCTGTAGAAATCTAGACGTACCCTAGCAGTAGCAACTACAGTTTCTATCCTGGGTACAGTCTAGGCACAGCCTATTCAAGCTGGGTAGCCTTTCTCCAAAAACTGGTCAGACCAATCGCGACATCAGTCTATCCTTGTAGAGAGCTGTTGGGCAGGCTTAGCGCGATGACGACTGTGATGGTGCACTCGTGTAATGCTATGGTAAACAAGTTTGGTGCTCTGATTGGTCGTAACACTATCCTATTGCGTGCAGAGGCAGTTTGAAAGACAATCACTAATGGTGCTCCTTGGATTGCGCCATGCCTATCTATTGTGGCCAGACCACATCATTTGATATGGGCTTGCTTATCAGGCTACCTCTTAATAAAACTACACCAACTGTACCGCCCAAAAATCACAAAAGTATATAAAAGCATCACCACTATGATACCAGCAACATGGTGAACTGGGCATTATGACAACTTTAAAGGCATTTTTCCCAGTTTTAATGTTTATGCAGTTACTGCACTTTGCCTTTGTAGGGCAGTATTGTGTATGCAGTGTACATAACTACATAGAGCTTTATATTGTGCGTGCATTACTATTCAAACTACTATGCAGGGCTTTAGATTTTGTATATGTGCATTTCTACACATTTAAATTGTATGTGCATTCTTGTGTGCATTTTGTCGAGGTCTTTACAGTGTGTTAACATCGCCGTCTGCACAACTATACAAGCCTCTAATGTGTACTATTGAGTGTTGTCAGTGGATGGTGATGAGAAGGACGAGGCATGTGGGTATTTGTGTCATAACAAAGCGTAAAAGTGGAGTAATCGTGAGCCTCGTGTGATGCAACCTCAGATTGCTAATAGTTCACATGTGCTGTTGTTGCTTTATGGGGTGATGGTGAAAGCCTGTTTGTCAGGCAGCCCAGTTCCAGTTCAAAAGCATGAGCTCTGTGTGTGTGTGTGTGTGTGAGAGAGAGAGAGAGAACTCATTCTTAGTAATGCATTGGTTATATTCCTCTTGATTTCCACAGCTGATTAATTTCCAGATTCCTCAGTGTGTTTGTTATAAGATGAGTGGTTTGATTGCTTAGCCACAGTAAGACGCAGATAACAGCGCGGTTTAGCTGTGCGCATCATTAAAAGTTAAGTGCGTTGTAAAAAGTCCCCTGTAGAGAAGTCATTTATTTCAGCCTCATAATCTAGGGGATAATTTTAAATCAATCAACATCATAACCAAACCCCCTTCCCTGCATAGTAATATGTTTATGTGGATCTTGACACCTGCAAGATATTACAGATCCACACATTAATGGAAGTATGTAACAGCTCTAGACTGAGCAAACACAGACTGCTTTAACACACACACACATTCTGTAAGCGCATGAGCAGTACAGTATATACTCTATGTGTGTGTTACTGCTGTTGGCATGGATATGCAGTGTGTGTGTGTGTGTGTGTGTGTGTGTGTGTGTGTGTGTGTGTGTGTGTGTGTAGGGGTGGGCGGTATAGCCTAAAATTTATATCACGGTATAAGTTGAACCGTAGACGGTATATATCACAGTATACTTTGGTATGTAACAGTATTAACTGTTAACAGCTTCTTAATGCTGAATGTCAATATTTCTGAACGTCACCAAACACAATATAAAACATTGTAACATTTTCGTGTGGGAACTTGGCTCAGCCAGAGGTTAGGCAAACCGGGACTGAGCTAAATATACAACACGTTCAGAGCAGAATAACGTTGTATTCCACAGGATCCGCACACAAAACAACTAGATGAACACGTGATAATGATAGCACAGGAAATTATGATGTTGGGAGAGTGCAGTCAATCCGTGCGCTTTGCCAAATGGACAGAGCTGGGTCGTCAGTGACTTGCTGTCGGCGCAGATGGGTCAGTCAAGTGCAGGTGTAGCTGTCTATGAAACAGCACGACAGGCTCCTCATTAAGCATTACCTAAAGCAGTGGCGGTTCTACATTGAATTAACTATGAGTTGCAGCAAATTGCAAATGTTGAAACTACCATAATAACATTCTGTTAACTAATGACAGGGCGCAACGTTAACCCAAATTATGGAAATCAATAATAACTAAACTTGTAATCGTTTTGTTGCAAAGCCAAATCTTATGGTGAAATTAGATCTTGTGTTTGTTGAGCTAAGACCGAATTATTGTTGAGTATAGCAATCGTAGCATCATAGCTAGAAGGCTAACAAACGTAAGAGTTATACCATGATTAACATTAGCCCTTTATTCATGGCATGGATAACGTGATCATGCAGAGAGAACAGTTGCATACCTTCATCTTTTGCTCGTTTCTACACTTCTAATGGCTTTGACCTTTTTCTGTCCATCTCCTTCTGTTTGTAACTCGACAGTCAACATAGGCTACTGTTTTTCCCATCCCCGAACACTCTGTCACTGCCGACCAGGAGTTAAGACTAATTCACCTTGGTGACCGCCTACTCGTTTTGTATTGCCCTGTTTTATTAGCCTTTCACACAATTAAAAAATGTGCAGGAATTATAAACTTGTAAATATAATGTTAGGAATTAAATTATTGGGAAGGAAGCTTGTGTGACTGACTTCGCTCACTAATTGCAGAGTATTGCCCACTTGTTCATTGCATTTGAGAGACTCAGAGGTGCTGCCCCCCAGGCGCCCTCCCCTTTGCCCTTCTCTCACAGCTTCTGTGCACTGGAGCTTTATTTACAAGGTTTTCCAACGTAGCTGACTTGCTGTAGCAAACCGACCGTAAGTAATGTTACAACCGCGGAAGATGAGCAATTTTGAAAATAGGCGTGTCAGAATTGTGAATTCTGCAGATTATGTTTTCCTGTTCAGTATCTGACACCTCGTAGCCAAACCATGACCAGATTACAGAAGTTGAGCCTGTCTTTTTTACGAGCTCCTTCTATTCCATGTGTTCACTGCGCGCAGCTATTTTTCCTTCTTCCTTGTTGTGGTGACGCAATGAACTATCGCGGTAGGAAGGTACAAGGATACAAGGACTTTATTGTCATGTGCTTCATAAATTTCCAGGTATAACCCAAAATCTCTACCGTTGGCCAAATTTATACCGCATACCGTTTATACCTTTTATACCGCCCACCCCTATGTGTGTGTACCTATTGTGTGTGTATGTCCCTATAGGCACAAGGAAAATATGCTGAGCTCAGACCCCAGAGCTCATGTCATTAATCTCACCTCCCGATTACTCAGTTTCACTGTTAACTTCAGTTTATTTATTAATTATTTATTAATTTATTAGTTTATTTTGTTCAGTTTTCCACACCTGGACCTGAGCGAGTTACTCGTGCCATAGCAAGCTTTGTTTGCCTTTTACAGTCCTGACTGTGGGGAATGCACAGATATTGAGCTCAGTACTGTTCGTACTGAAACCCTTTTTTTCTGTCCTCCTACCAGAACTCTGTGTCCAGTATGGATCTGATGCCATCTCATGAGAGCCTGGACAACACAGACTTCAGAGGTACATGCTGGGTATCTCTCTCTCTCACGCACACACACACATAAAAGCATGAACACACAAACACACACAGACACACACACACATACACACACACCTATGTGAGAGCTAGGTGTAACTCCAGTTCAGCGATCCTCCTCCTGATAAAACTGCGGATTGCGTAGCCGAAGGGGATGGAGCCAAAGTTATTCATGCGACACGACCTCCACCCTTATTCAGTCACATGTCATATCTAAAACCGTATGCTTATTTAAAGCAAAATGTACTTGCATATTAAAAATGTAGTAAACACACACAGCTGTTGTTCAATGGGAGCCATATAAGTAACTACACACCTGCACATATACACATACCTCTTCATGAAGAACAGTGGGCAGTATATCTCTGTCTTTTTTTATATTTCTGACTTTCTCTCCTTTCTCTCCTTCTCCTGTGTCCTTCGTTATCCTCCCTCTCTCTCCCCTCCCTCCCCTGCTCCCCCCATCACCCATGACCCCCCAGGCTCCACCGACCGCAGCTCCCCTCCCCCCGGCTACATCCCCGACGCCCTGCAGCAGGTGGCCCGCAACGGCTCCTTCACCAGCATCAACAGCGAGGGAGAGTTCATCCCTGAAAGCATGGACCAGGTGCGCTCTCTCACACACACACACACACACACCCACACACACACACACGTACATGTATGCATGAACCAGGTGCACCACCACACACAGGTGCACGTGTGCAGACAGACACAGATACATACGTGTGCTTTGGTGCGCAACCACACACGTGCACAGGCACGTACACACACACACACACACACACACATACACACACATGTACACATAGAGTCTGCACGCTCTCTGTAAGATGTGTAAGGTGGACTGATTAAGCCATTACTCATCTTGGCCTAACATACGAGAGGGTAGTTCTGGGGAAAAGGTGCATGTTGCAATTTGACCTGTGGAGAATGATGTAGGAACCCAGTGCCCTCTTCTGCTTCGTGTAATTGATATGGTACTGCGTAGTGTTATTTGAAGCACCCATTGACCTCTTGTTTAGCTTGTATGTGAGTCTGTTGGATATGATGGGATTTTCTGTACTCTCCTGTATATGGGCTAGGTAAAAAAAAAAAAAGATTTCTTTATGCGTATCGATATGGATTCAAAAAATGAAAGATCAACATTACAATTTGTGGATCAATACTTCAATAATGGGTCTTTTCCGGTATGTGCTGGTGTCATTATTTATATATATGAACATTGGCGAGCGCAGGATTATTCTCCACTTGGTCATTTCATAAACGAGCAAAAGTGGCATTGATACTAGAAATAACAATCATTTAATTATTTTTTTAGGCCTTTTTATGGCTTTATTTGACAGGACAGTGAAGTTGGTGACAGGAAGTAAGTGGGAGAGAGAGATGGGGTAGGGTTGGGAAATGACCGCAGGCCGGATTCGAACCTGGGTCCCCCATGGGCAAATGCCCATTTATGGTCGGGTGCTCTAACCACTGCGCCACTGCACCCCCAACAATCATTTAATTAAAAAAAAATGACCAAATATAAATATTGTATCGAATCGGATCAAGAATTGAATCATATCGTATCGTGACCTTGTGTATCAGAATCATATCGATTCAGGAAATCCATATAGATACCCAGCCCTACTCCTGTACCTGCATACATGCACCATAGTGCCCATGTTAGACCCTCAGCACTTTATACCCCCCGCGCTCACTGTCTCTTCCTCTCTGCCCTTTTCTCTTTCTCTCTAGATGCTGGACCCGCTGTCTATGAGCAGTCCTGAGAACTCGGCCTCGGGGAGTTGTCCCTCTCTGGACAGCCCCTTAGACAGGTAAGTCATGTCCCTTAGACAGGTGAGTCCAGTCCCCCTAGACAGGTGAGTCGGTCCCCCTAGACAGGTGAGTCCAGTCCCTTTAGACAGGTGTGTCCAATTTCTAAAGCAGAGGAGTCCAGTCCCTTAGACAGGTGAGTCCAGTTTGTTAGACTGGTGCGTCCGGTCCCTTTAGACAGGTGTCTCTGGTTTCCTAGACAGGTGTGTCCAATTTCTAAAGCAGAGGAGTCCAGTCTCTTAGACAGGTGAATCCAGTCCCATTGATAGGTGCGTCCAGTCCCCCTACATGGGTTTTTGCCTGGTGTGATAGCTAATGGCTAAATAAATGAAAGATAGATAAATGAAAGTAGGTGATGGTGTTTGTTTTACCTTTTGGCTCCTACCCCACCCTGCTCTGTCTCATCGCTCTTGTCTTCCTGTCTCACCTGTAGTGACACCTACCCCAAGTCCCGAATGCCCCGCGCCCAGAGTTACCCCGACAACCACCAGGATTTCCCAGGTGAGCAGCCGTCCAGTAGCAGCACCCTGTTCCTTTCACAGCAACACTTTGCATAAGCTTTAAATCACAGGATATTATCAGCATGATATGCCCCGATTTTAAGCCAGGTATGGGCTTTGTAGTAGGACATTAGTTGTGTCCTTAAGCCACTAAAGCAAAACATGTAGAGGAGTAGAGGTCAACATGGCAGCAACTTTCACGAGAGAAGGACACGACTAAACTAAAAAGCAACATGAGCATGTGCAGTTAGCTTCACCACTCACTCACTACAGCAGACGTCCCTGTGCTGGCAGGAGTGGACAGGGGTCAGGACCGCAGAGCTCGGCCCGGTCTAGTCAGACGAAGTGCACCGTTAATTGCATTGCGTCTCTCCATTGATTGAGCAGTTGGAGAGCATCGCTGTCAGAGCAAATGAGAGAGAACTGCAAAGTGGTTAGAGTGTTGGCTGGGACCAAAGCTGTGCCATGTAAAAGCTTGCCTGTTTTTCATTTGCAGACTCGCTAAGTCGGAGAGCTCAGGCTGGTAGAGTCTGCTAAATTGCTCTGGCATTGGTGTTCCTGCAGCTGTGTGTGTCCAAGCGGGGCAAGACAAACTGGTTTCTCAATGTAGCGACTGAGGCATTACGATCATTTGGCTCAAGAACAATAGGCTGATTTATTTTTTTTACAAAAGGCTCATTTACTACGATGGGTTTTTCCAGATGAGCATCATTCGTCTGAGATGGGATGTCTTAAATAAGATCCAGTCATCAAAGACCATTGTGTGCACCTGTTTCACCCATGACTCACTGCACAGTATTAGTAGCAAGCAGAACAGAGCAAGTCAAGTAGGATTTTATTGTCGTTTCAGCCATATACACAGTACATAGTGAGATGAGACAACGTTTCACTGGGAACAGTTGGTGATACACGCAACTGTTAGAAGACATTATGGACAAGACAGATACGTAATAGTGCCTACCTGCACTATTGAGGGACTACACAGATTCACTCACACACACACACACACACACACACACACACACACACACACACACACACACACACACGTGCCCATTCACACACAACTACACACACACATATACACTCTTGTACACATATGTACATACATTACACCACAGTTGTAAACACGGCAGGTCAAAGTTACAGGTGACCTAAAACAAATACGATAGACAGGACATGGCTTTTAGCAGAGCACTGTGGCTAGTGGTATGATTTGTAAAAAAAAAAAAAAGCTGTTCTACATAAATATGAGGTAGTAGCAGCAAAGAAAGTGCGAGGGGCACAAGGTGCAGTGTGCTGGTTTGCATCCTGAGTTGCTAAGAAATTACAGTCCAATTGCACTACAGATTGTTCAGCAGTCTGAATGCCTGGGGGAAGAAGCTCTTCCCCATTCTGGAGGTGCGGGCAGTGATGATGCGGAACCTTCTACCTGACGGTAGTAAGGTGAATAGTCCATGGGAGGGATGAGTAGTGTCTTTGACAATGTTTTTGGCTTTTCGCAGACAGCGGGTGCTGTCGATGTCTGAGGGGGGCCCTGGTTTTAAGTCCTTGCAATCTTTCTCTTCCTGGGGCAGTGGTGGGTTAGCGACTAAGGTATCGGACCTGTGACCACAGGATTGCAGGTTTGAATCCCGGGTCGCCAGTAGTGCCACTGAGGTACCCTGAGCATGGTACCGTCCCCACGCACTGCTCCTCGGGCGCCATTGTCATGGCTGCCCCCTGCTCCTGTGTATGATGGGTTAAATCATAGAGCTGAATAGAATACTAGAGTGGACACAGGCGCACTGCTCATGGCAATCGTGGCCACCATCTTGCGACTGCCGACGGGAATCCTAGCCCTTGCAGTGCTGAGTAAGGAACACAAATATCGATTTGTATAATAAATTTATATTTTATATTAGCTAGTATATTCATTGTTGATCCGTACGTGTCATTTTATACTAATGACAGGTCATATTGTGTCGTTTTAATTATCGTTAATTATCGTTTCCTTTGATACGATTTACGTACATATAGAGTCGGGCATTTCAAATATCATCATTGTATAGTGTGTCAGTGGATATTTTCACAGAACAAAGCCGTTTTTGACAGAGGTGGGTCCATTCTACGCTTATTTACATTGAGTGCCTAGCACACGCAAGATGGCGGCCGCGTCGGACGTTTTCCCGTGTGGTCAGCCAATGCCGTGTCCACTCTAGTATTCTATTCATCTCTATGTGTTAAATGCAGAGGGTGAATTTCGTTGTGTGCACTGTGTGCTGTTATGTGCCGTGTGATCACAGTGACCAATGCACCTGACTTTTTTTCCCTATACAAACCAGCAGCGGTAGGCAAACAAGCTTCAAAAGCTACAATCCAGGACCATGCATTTGTTTTTTCGCCTAAATTTAACTCTAATTTAATATGCACAACAGATAAAAGTGTTAGAGTGAGATCACCTGTCGAAACTCCACAGGTAGAATTTGGTGATTTAAAATTCATGTCACTACATTGTTGCTTCTGAAGCCTGGGGGCATGTTTTAGTGATGTATTTAACTATTCTATGCATCATTTTATACTGTTACACTGGTTTTTATACTATTTTATAATATATCTCATTGCTACCTCTTTCAACAAGGCCTGTCCTGCATGTAAGGTTGTTGTATGCAGAGTGTTAAACACAGTATTACATCCTGTCTCTGTTGGTGTAGAGTACGACATCCCTGTCTTTGAGAAGTCCGGGAAGGGCGGCACATATCCACGGCGATACCATGTCCCCTTTGGTCTCCAGGACTACAGTGATGGTGAGGGCAACAGGTGTACACACACACACACACACGCATTCACACTCGCACAACTTGCATTCCTGAGATGAAAAATTACCTGTCATTTGTACTTTTAAGGTTTCAGAACTTCTAACATATTTCACTCAGTGCTGATGCATGCAAGCATACCTAGCCTATGATTTGTGCTGTACATGTCTTGCTTATTTCAGGGTTCCCACGGTCATGAAAAAGTCATGGAAATTGAAAATGTAATTTTCCAGGGCTGGAAAAGTCATGGAATTTTGTAAATTCACTGAAAGTTTTGGAAAAGTCATGTAATTTTAGTTTCTTCCTAACGCAGCTGCAGTGTTCTGTTGTCATTAGGCCTTTAGCGTCAACAATAAATACATTGACACTATTTTGAATGTTAAACATTTCATATTTAGCCCTAAAAGTATGCTAAATTCTGCACACTTAAGGTGCCGTGAAGCCATGAAAATTTCACTTTAGGTCTTGAGAAAGTCATGAAAAAGTTTTGAAATTTTGTCAGTGAAAAAGAGTGGTTATTTGTTATTTGTTTTCCTTCTCCTCTTTCCCCACACACTCTCCCATTTTCCCGTACCTACCCCAACCCCAACCCCTCCCCCCACACACACACACACACTCATCTCCTTCCCCAGGTCGTAAGACGTTCCCGCGGGCGCGGCGGACCCAGGGCCAGGGGGTGCGTTCCCCGGTCAGCTTCAGCCCCGTGGAGCAGCAGTCTCCCAGCACCAGCAGCGGCAGCAGCATCTTCAGCCCGGAGCTCGACGAGCCCGGAGGATTCCGCCGCCGCCGCGGCTCCGACATCGAACCCAGCCCTGCCCCCAACTCCGCCTCCAACACAGCACCCACCCTCTCCCTCATGGACATCAGCCCACCCAGCCGCTGTGAGTGACAGGACTGCCAGCCTATCAGAGAGGCTGAGTAATGGAAATGCATGACATAGGGCAGTACAGGGATAACATTGGAATACGGAGTAGACCCCACTTTGTGTGTGTGTGTGTGTGTGTGTGTGTTATATTGAAACCTTGAAACCACACATTTCTATTTCTGTCTGTGTGGGGTGAGATCCCACATTTCTATTTGTTTGTATGTTAGGTGAGCCCACATATGTGTAAGCGAGATGATCCCAACATGTCTTATTTGTGTGTGTAACAGAAACAGGTGATCTGTATTTATGTGTGTGTGTGTGTGTGTGTGTTAACTCCATCTTTATCTATTGTTTGTGTGTATTAAAGCGCTCCTGTGTTGTGTGTGTGTGTGTGTGTGTGCGTGTGTGTGTGTGTAGCTCCGCGGGCGCCCACCAACTGGCGCCTGGGGAAGCTGCTGGGTCAGGGGGCGTTTGGTAGAGTCTTCCTCTGCTACGACGCCGACACCGGTCGAGAACTCGCCGTCAAGCAGGTGCAGTTCGACCCCGACAGCCCGGAGACTAGCAAGGTGAGGAGTGTGTGTGTGTGCGTGTATGCGTATATTTGTGACTGTGCAGGCGTATGTGTGTGTTTTTTCCACTTTTCTTTCCGTACAGTGAGGGAGATGACTATTTGATGACGTATTGCATTAACAGTATTGCATCACTTCTCTTTCGGTGTGTGTAGAAGGTGGCGTGATGTGTGTGTGTGTGTGTGTGTGTGTGTGTATCAGGTGTTCTCATCATGACTCACTGTGGTTGTAATATAACACTGACGCACACACTCAGATCACTTTCTGAAAGACCTGCAGGTTTTTTTTGTTCATGCAGGTGTTTGGATTATGTGTGTATTCATGTGAATCATGTACAAATGTGTTTTTATTTTCTACATGTGTTAACGTTTGTATGTATGTGTGCGTGTGTGCAGGAGGTGAATGCCCTGGAGTGGGAGATCCAGCTGTTGAAGAATCTGTGCCATGAGAGGATTGTGCAGTACTACGGTTGCCTACGAGACACACACGAGAGAACACTCTCCATCTTCATGGAGTACATGCCAGGGGTGAGCACACACACACACACACACACACACACACACACACACACACACACACGAAAACACTTCCAAAGGTGAGCACACACATACGAAAACAGTCCATCTCTATTTAACGCATGCACACACACATACACACACAAACACACACACACACACACACACACATATGGACTCATACTCAAGATGGCTTTCTCCATCTTAACTCATTCAGTGCCAGCCATTTTCAAAGTTGGTCACGTCCCAGTGCCAGGATTTTTTGAACATTTCAGTGTTTTTTCAAGACCCACAGAAAATTGAGTTCTATGTCTGTGTCAACAAAAAACATACCAAAAGAAACTCCAGACTTTCCTTTATCATCAGAATTTTTTTTTTGTTTGTACCTCTTTCCATTCCTTAGCAATTGTCTGGAGAACATGGGTGGGTGTAACTAAAAATGATGATTTCTGACCAAAATACTGAGAAAAACGGCTTTTTGTAACGAGCAACATTTCAAGCAGAAAATGTCTTTGATTACAATTGTTTTTGCTTCAGAGACATCTCAAACATTATGAAAAGTGATCCCATTGTATACTGCACCAAAAATAACGCTGGCAACATTATTTAGCAGCTATTTATGTACAGCACACTATGTTATACTGTAACTGTAGTGCTTCTAGCTCTCCCCCTGTGTGTGCGCGCGTGTGTATGCATGTGTGTGTACAGCAGAGAAGACCTATAAACACGATCTAAAATACCGGTCCATACATCTAGTATCGGTAATAAATGTAATATTTCTGAACGTCACCAAACACGATATAAAACATTGTAACATTTTAGTGTGGGAACTTGGCTCAGAGAGGGGATAGGCAAACCGAAACCGAACCAAATATACAACGCCTTCAGAGCAAAATAACATCGTATTCCACAGGATCCGCACACAGAACAACTAGATTAACACATGAGAACGATAGCACAGAAAATTATGATGTTGGGAGAGTGCAGTGAATCCGTGCGCTTTACCAAATGTAGAGAGCTGGGTCGTCAGTGACTTGCTGTCGGCGCAGACGGGTCAGTCAAGTGCAGGTGTAGCTATCTATGAAACAGCGCGACAGGCTGCTCATTATGCATTACCTAAAGAGAAATTAATCTATTGGTGGCTTGCAGAAGCTAAACGTGAGATGTTGCTAGGAAAACAGTAGCTTCAACATACGTGCTGACAGGATTTATTTTGATCAAGCTAGCAGTGTGCAAAACTGCGAGCAATTGAGCAAGCCAGGTCCAGTGTCTCTTCTTTGAGACAATGTTAGATGATCACATATCCACACTGATACTGGTACTACCCACAGAATGGGTTCCCTTGTGATTACAACTTTGATTTTTGTACACAAGCTAGATCAGATGATTACCCCACCTCCCCTGTAAAAAAACGCAATTGACTCGATAACGCGTCATTGGCACTGGGCGTTACTATCGTAAAAGACGCGTTTTCGCGTCATTGGCATCGAATGAGTTAATGGAGCACATGCAAGGGGTGAGCACACACACACAAACACACACACACACATACACAAGAGAGCACTGTCCATCTTCATTGAGTATATAAACACACACACACACCTGAGAGGACTTTGTGATGTGTACTTGTGTCGGTACTGAAGTGAAGTTCCCCACTGCTGTTGTCAGGGTTCCATTAAAGACCAGCTGAAGTCGTACGGGGCGCTGACGGAGAACGTGACGCGCAAATACACCCGACAGATCCTGGAGGGCGTCTCCTACCTGCACAGCAACATGATCGTCCACAGGGACATCAAAGGTAAACCCACACCACTACCACCACATCTTTTTTTTTAAAGTATATTTTTGCCCTTTTCTGGCTTCATTAGATGGGACTGTGAAGACTGGACGGGAAATCAGTGGGAGAGAGGGGCCGTATGGTAGGATTGGGAAATGACCCAGGCCGAATTAAAGCCTCGGTCCCCTTGGGCACATGCCCGTTCATAGTTTCGGGTGGCCAAGCCACTGAGCCACAGCACCCCAATTACCACCACCCCTACAACTACTGCTGCTACTGCCTCTGTCAGCTGCAACTACCGCCATCATCAGTGTCACTAGTATTTTCATTCTAATGCATTTATTTGCACAAGGACATTGCACAATCACACCTTAAGTAGAAATGCCTTGTACCTGGCTTTAGGAAATGTTGCTGTTTTCTGTGTGTAGTCACTGAGTCAGTAGTTGGAGCATTAACTTAATGAAAGAAATGCATATGTAAGTGAAGTACAGTGGTCCCTCGCTATATCGCGGTTTACCTTTCACGCCTCGCTGTTTCGCGGATTTTTTTAGTGCATGCAATCTCCTGTACAGTACAGAATGCGCTCAGCTTGTAAAATTTACATAAATCTTCCACCGCTAGCTGTGTGATTGTGAGTGCTGTATGTTTGCAAGTGTGAACTTTGCCTGTCTGAGAAAAGTGTATAAGTGTAGTGAGGGGTTTTACAGCCTTAAAACATCTATAATAATTAAACATCAAACATCAAAAATAAAGCTGACTACTTTGCGGATTTCGCCTATCGCGGGTTATTTTTAGAACGTAACTCCCGCGAATAACGAGGGACAACTGCACAAACAAGCGCAATCAGAGATGGCAACCTGACCCCCCATATGGGTGGACAGAAAGACACACACACACACACAGACGGACAGGGTCAAGACCTGGTCAATCCCTACGGGGACCAGGTAATTATTAGGTCATTAAAACCTTGCAAGTATATAACAAGTGTGTGCAAAGACTGTAGACACACACAAACACACCCACGCACGCATACATCCAATCACAACCTGTACTACTACTGTTACATATTACTATTACTACTACTATTATTACAACTACTACACGGCAACTTAATACTACAACCTCCTCTGTCATTTAGACTTGCTCGTATGGTCGTACGAACAGCTGTACTGACACCTCTCACTGTCTGTACTCATCGTTTGTGCTCCGCTATCCCCCTACACACTACATCTGCCCCCTTTCCTCCTACATGTCACACACTCCATCTCTCTGCAGGGGCCAACATCCTGCGGGACTCTGCCGGGAACGTGAAGCTCGGGGACTTCGGCGCCAGCCGGCGTCTGCAGACCATCTGCCTCTCGGGCACAGGCATCAAGTCGGTGACGGGCACGCCGTACTGGATGAGCCCCGAGGTGATCAGCGGGGAGGGCTACGGACGCAAAGCCGATATCTGGTGAGCGGGACAGAAACTTTACAACTGTAGCCAGAATTAGCTCAAAAAGAAGTTATTGATTTATTTGTTCAGGTTAAAACACAGATGTTTGTGAAGTATGTGTTGTATGTGTTAAGTATGTGATCTCTTAAAGTGTTATTGCTAGATATTTTGAGCAGCAAGGACAAATTTTTAGTACATTTTACTGTACAGAAACGGTGATTACATGTTAATGGAAACACTGTATGCGTTGTTAATTGGTCTAAGTTCATCCATCTGAGTTAATTGACTTTGATCATGTTTTGAAGTTTACTGCTGCTAGATTAGCCTTTGTATGTCTTTTGTCAACACTGCTCTCTTGCGATTACCCGTAACCTCGCTGACCACTGTGCTGTCGTCATGCCAACAGGAGCGTGGGTTGCACTGTGGTGGAGATGCTAACAGAGCGGCCACCATGGGCGGAGTTTGAGGCGATGGCGGCCATTTTTAAGATTGCCACGCAGCCGACCAACCCCGCCCTGCCGGCGCACGTGTCGGACCACTGCAGAGACTTCCTTAAGCGCATCTTCGTGGAGACTAAGCAGAGACCCCCTGCAGAGGACCTACTGAGGCACATTTTTGTTCACTAGAACCCCCCTCCCCAAACAACTGTACCCCAAAATGGTTATCCTCCCCTCAAGCCCTCCCAGCCCCCCCACAATCCTGTTTCACCCCCCCCCCCCCCCCCGACTCCCATGCCCCCCCCCCCTTCAAAAAAAAAACCCTCTAGCCTATCAGCTACCGCCCCCAAGTGTCTGTCAGCTCCGCCCCTACCTCTCCCAGCCTCCTGATTGGACTAGAGAGAATAATGGGACTAGTTAGGGAGGGGTAGGGCTCACATGCATTTCTCTCTCTGAAGAATTGGGGCGGAGCTTTTTTTTTTTTTTTTTTGAATTATGAAAACGTTGCACCTTAATTTCCCAGTGGGGCCAAGAGCCCAGAGACTGTCGATGTTTGAGCTGTTTGAGTATGACTTTTATATGTGCTCCTGGTGAGGAGGAGGAGGAGAGGAAGAAGAACGACAAATGGAGAGTCGTGGGTTCTGAGGAAGTCCAGTGGCTTAGAACCGTGTTTAGAACCAGCGAGATCGATGTGGTCCGGACACAACCCAGAATGTATCACCAGCCCCAGACCTCCACTGGGGCCTCACCACGCTGCTAAACACAATCTCACACACACACACACACACACACACACACACACACACACACACACACATAAAGTCACAAAAGAAAACAAACACCAACGAACAACACAGACCACAGGGTATGGAGAAAAACATCCACTCGCTTCTAGTTCGGCTCCTTCAGCTCCCCTGCTTTTGCACAGTCTCCGTTAAAAACACACATGCACATCAACATATGTGCATGCACACACACACACACACACACACACTTATACACTGATAAATAGACACACATGCAAATTCCAACACCCACAGAAGCATGCATATATGGCTTAAACACATTAAACATAGACACATTTATGTAAAAATACATACACATATATATATATATATATATATATATATACACACACACACACACACTTTTACACACATCCACATACTTCCACACATGCACACACCTTGTCCTTCTTTTCAGACTGCTTTTAGTGTAGTTTATCTCACAATGCTGTAAACAACTCGATGAATCTGCTGGACTTTCTCTTTGAAATGCCGTTTCCTAGCAACCAGTGTCCTTTCTCGTGCTGTCAGGGTTTCTGTTTTTGCACCATTGCCATCTCTACCAACCCAGCCACACTCCCTCCCACCCCCACCCACCCCTCTCACGCTCTCTCACTCTGCCGGTGCCTTTCTCGGAATGTGGATTTCCTTTCTTACTCTTAACACTTTCCTTCTCTTCCTAGATTTGCTCATGTCAAAAATGGTTCTCTCTGTCTCTCGTGTCCACAGATGATTATGATAGGCTGTCTGTGATCATAGGCTGCCCGTTTGTGTCATCTAATGACGGTTTATTAATGTATCTGCTGGCTCATCTGCAGTCCGGCCAGAGAAGCTAACCCTACCCACTCCACTCCACCCCACCCCCACGCACTGAGCCTATTGGCTGTTCCCTAATAGCTGTTCTCTCCACCCCCCAGACTCTAAGCCTGTTGGGTGTTCTCCCACAACTGTGAACTGTCCCAGGTTACATGTCAAACCCCTTTATGCCCTCTGAGGCCTGCTACTTGGTCCTGGGTCCTGATCCCCGGTCAGTGAAGCTGTGGGAGGTTTGGTGGATGAGAACACACCAAAGCAGAATCCAAGGAGCCAGCCTTGCACTAATGGCTAGTGCTAGCATGTGTGTGTAGAACACAGTACGCTCCCATTGAGTGCTGGATTGGCGATAGCATTGGCTAGCCCGGAAACTCGCATTAGGTACTTTCACAAAGAGAGGCTTTCCAAAGAGTACGAAAAGTCAGTCCACTCAATAATGCTTTACCCCGTTCAATGGTACCCTACAGGTCTTTTCAGAAGGCTCTTAGAACCCGAGAGAACTTGTAGAGCTGGAAAGCACCTCTTCCTTTCCCAGCACTTTCCGTTACAACTTTGTACAGGATCTTAGTCTGTTAGCACCACCGGTGGTTCCACAACTCGTTGCATACATCCGTACGTCTGTACTCTATGGTACTCAATACACTCCTACAGTACTACAGTAGACTTTACAGTACTCAACAGTCACTCTTACTTCAGTAGAGTTCACAATACTTAACGGTACTTCAATGCTTCTGTGTATTTACAATGTTTTACTGTACATTGGTACTTTAGGTTCTCTTCTCAATACATACTGTACTTCAGTATTTCAGTAGACTTCACAGCTCTTGGGTTGGTGCTTTAGTTCTCCTGAGTTGACGGTGCTAAAACCGTCAGTGCGGTGCTTGATAGTTCTCTATTCCTGCTCTCCATTCTACTCTGATTTTGTCAGACAACACCATAGTGCTATATAAACTCAATGCCTTCAGGCTGGAAGCTAGTTTTTGCAGCGTCTGAAATTTGGCTCTTCGTTTCTTTTGTCTCCTTTTTCCTTTCTATGTGTTCTTATTTTTTTTGCCTGAGATACATTCCTGGGGTTTCCTGTACCCCTGCTCCCAAATACACAACCACACCACATTTAACTTTAAGGCTAGACCAAGTGTCTGTTGGTTGAGGTGGGCAGAGTCTGTCTTGCCGATGCCACCCCCCACCCGCGACTGTTCAAGATGCCCCGCATCCCAGCCCAGTGCCACCCGCAGTCGTGCCTGCAGTGGTTCAGTGCCAACAATATCAACCTTGTGTTTCTCACTACAGGAGAGTCTCTGGCCAGTGCCCACCACAGCAGCCACAGGGCGATCGCAGCTCCAGCACTTTTTCACTACCCCTCAGCGCTTCTGCTGTGATTGCGGAAACCCATTTGCTCTCATTAGTTCGGCGAACATGGTGTTGGTACATCCCTAAAGCGTGCGTATGCAATACTCAGAAAGGTTGGATGAAATTAGTGCTCCGCAGCCAATCAGTGTACTGCTTTCCCTTCTGTGCTCCTGTAGCAGTGTGCTGATTGGCTAGAATTATTGATGGCCAGGATTGTGATGCCAACACCACAGTTGCTTTGACTTTAAACAGCCGGAGTGCTTGTGCTTTAAACTGGCATTGTGGGGTTTACTGTCATAATGGTCACGTCTGTCAGTTCAGTTGAATGATAACTCAGTAACACCAGCATGAAGCTGGATCACGTGGGCCTCTTGGCTCTCTGAAATGGCTGTTCTGAGTGGTGGAGATGTTGCCCTGCACGTGTTTATGACAGTGCTGGAGTTGGGGTTTCCGCTAAAGAGCAGTCTCCTGGCAGTGCTGCTGATCATGATGCTGCAACTTGTGGCACATTGTGGCTCTATCCACCCCACTCACCTCCATAAAGACTAGATCGCCTGTTCTGCCAGTGCATATTGGCTTAGCTTCTGACTGGTGGGGATGTTGGTTGGTTGGTTGGTTGGATCTGACAGCAGTTGCCCGGTGCCGAGCTGACTTGAGCTGGCCAGATTCAAACTGGATTCAGCAGACCTCCAGAAAGTTATTTGATTATCTATATTCATTGCCATGGGGATGAGATGCTCACTGTGGCATAGGGCTGTGGGATGTCAGTCAGTTTTATCGTCATGGAGACAAGATTCTTGCTGTTGTGGAGACCTCTGGGATATCTGTCAATTTTGTTGCCATGGAGATGGGTTGTCACCTGTAGCAGATGACAGTGGAGTGGGCAGCTCTTGTTTAACGGGGGAGGGTTTAGAAGCCCTGGCTCAGGCTACCTTTCTCCAAACACAGAGTTTCACATTGTTGTAGAGAAGATGTTCAGGACAGAATGTTTAGCCACTGAGCTGGAGAATCTGCCCCCACAAAAATCAGATGCATGCCTGTAAGACAAAACAAAGAAGCTTTTCACTTGGATTTGGCTGGACTTGTCAATAGGTGCTTGGTCTGTCCCGTCTGGAAAAGAGAATTCTAACCCGGTTTGATCTGCAAGGTTGAACGCCTGTTTGTTGTGCAGCGACTCAAGGTTACTCACTGCACAGACTTGCTCTGTGCGGAGTGCAGTGATGTTAGTTGTCTATGTTTGTATGGTCCTTTTACTTTTGATGTTGAACTGTTTGCACATTTTTTGAAACCGCACCCACGCCGCAGTTGCCCCTGGTGCACGCATGAGGGCCCTGATGAGGTCCGGTGCCATCCACAAGGGTGCGCCGGGTGGGCGATTTGTACACTGATTTTAATACTTTTGCAAATTGAATGCTTGGCACATGGTGTGAGTGTGTGTGCATGAGTGTGTGTATGTGTGGTTTTGTATTCTTTTGCCTGTGTTTAAAATGAGAAAAATGTAAAAAAAAAAAAAAAAAAGGGTTGATTGAAAAAGGAAAAAATCCTTTTCTTGGGGTGCAAGTGAGTGCGACCCTGAAGCTTCCTGGAGCAGCTTGCTGGAACGCTATGCCTGTATTTCTCCACTAGGTGTCTCTCTTAAGCCCCTGCCTGGAATACCCCGCTCCCCTCAGCCTTAGTGCAGACGGAGCGGACGCATACAGTCCGGGCCTGCCTGTGTACGAGTCAAGAAACAGGATTGGTGCTGTCTTATCGTTGAAGAAGAGTCCACCATTTTCAAAGCCCGAGTGAATGTGTGTGTGTGTATGTGTGTGTGTGTAAGGGTGTGTTTGTGTGTCTGACTGGACCTGAATAGTTGGTCCTACTTGTCGGGCTTTTTGCCAGGACGGTCCAGTGAACATGTGCCATGGCTGCCACTCCAGAGTCCTGAATGCAACTCTGTGTGTGTGAGTGTGTGTGTGTGTGTGTGTGTGTAAGTGTAAGTGAAAGAGAATGAGCATTTGTTTCTTGTTTTAGTTTTTTGTTTTGCGCCTTCGACACTGCGCCCTACATGCCTTGCGCATTCCGACTGTATGATGAATATACTAAACCAAGGAAAGGTTAAAAATGTACAATTGTAGAAATTTGAAAATGT